>CM028378.1:155442575-155488372 GCA_013146195.2 Codonopsis lanceolata
AAAGATGTCCCAAATATTATCAATTTTCTTTTTTAAAACATTTTTTCATTATTACCAATTTTTTGTTTGTATTTGTGACATTGAAAAAAATAGACCTTATTGATTTGACATCATTAATGATAAATTAATGGTTATTAAAGGAAAATTACTTAAAGTTAAACATTATTTTATGTTCAATATGGACATTAGTATTAGAATATGTTTTTTGTATTTATTCATATATTGTTTTCCGTGTGTTTGCCAAATATCCAAATATGTTTTTCGACATATTTTCAAAAGATTTACCAATAGAAAAAAATGACATACATAACCTTTGTTTCTTTAATTTTTTAAAAATTGAAAAAAAAATATGCTACAAAGGAAGGGTCTCGTTCGAAGTAATTGGCCTTGGGCCCCCGATTTTACAGGGCCGGCCCTGCAATAACAATAACAATAACAATAACAACAACAATAACAATAACAATAACAACAACAACAACAACAACAACAACAACAACAAGAAGAATAACAAGAATAACAACAATAACAATAACAATAACAATAACAACAACAACAACAACAACAAGAACAAGAATAATAACAATAACAATAACAATAACAATAACAATAACAATAACAATAACAATAACAATAACAATAACAACAACAACAACAACAACAACAACAACAACAACAAGAATAATAACAATAACAATAACAATAACAATAACAATAACAACAACAATAACAATAACAATAACAATAACAATAACAACAATAACAACAACAACAACAACAACAACAACAACAACTCAATTCATTTTGTTGACCTCTGCCTCCGTCTCTCCCATCAAAATCACCCCTTCCACATTTTAGAGTATTCTCATTGTTGGCTTTGCCAATTTTTTAATGTTTAGAAAATTGTGTTTAGTGGTCATATAAGAAATTTTTTGGTTCAATTAGGAAAAAGGGAGTAACCCAACTTCCTAATTAAGAACCTGCTAGTGGAGATAAAGTGAGGGGACATCAGCCCACTTTTTTGAGTGTGTGTGTGGGTGGGTGGAGTGAGATGAGAGGTTTTGTTTATATTAAATGATGTTAAATTTAATATTTTTTAATAAGAAATTATGTAAAAAAATTATATAATGAGAAAATATATTTTTAAATGGATAAAAAGATAAAAATATGTAGTTGAAGGCGGAACCAACCAGTGTCGTCCTAATATCTCTTGCTCCTTTGCAACGTCGTCCTCTCCTCACAGACTCAACTTCGGATGTGTCGTAGCCACCGATCTCCCCTCCATCGCTGCCAATGCCATGCTTGTCCGGAACGGCCATGAATATTGCTTGGATCTTCTCTACTGAAAATGGGCACTTCGATCTCCTATTCAGCCTTTTGTTTTGAATCAATTCCCCTCTCTTTAAAAAAAATAGATTTGGGGTTTTTTGGATGAGATATTAGGGCCTTAAAGTTCTTCATATTTTCAATTTATTTAGAAGTTATTTGAATGATTCTTAATTTCTTGTTCGGCATAATCCGATGTTCTTCTTCATTTTCTTTTTTTGTTTTTAACAAGAGAGGGCAATTTTAGTCAAGAATTGATACAGCGTTTCTGGTGGAGCGTTTTGTTAAAAAGCTTCAAATTTCTTCCTTTTAATTTTCATACTCAGCACCATTCCATTCCGTTTCCTTTCCCTCCTGATTTCGTTTCAGTTTGGGTAAATCGACACTGCTATATTCATCGGCTCGAATCGCAATCCCTTTTCGAGCTCTAGGTTTTACCGATTGTGAGATCGGTCTCTGATCCAAAACCCTAGAACCATGGGTGGCCACGGTGGTCTAAATATTCTCCCGCAGAAGCGATGGAACGTCTACAACTTCGATAACCGGGAGAAAGTCCGGCAAGACGAAGAAGCCGCCGCAAAAGAAGAGCAGCTCAAGCGCGAACAATCTCGAAAACGGGACACCGAGTTTCGTCTAGAACAGCTCCGCCAAGCCCGCGGCTTGGCTTCCTCGAGCAAAAGCGGCCAATCTACAAACGCCGCCGTCTCCACACCGGAAGCGGCTCCAGAATCGAAATCGGAACCGGAACCGAAGTCGAAACATATTAATTTGTTTGAAGGAATTAGGATTTTCGATCCGATTGGAATTGAGCCTGAAGGAGACGAGAAAAGAAAGGGATTTAAGAGAATGAAGAAGGAGACGCCGCCGAAGATTGTTTTGCCTGAAGATGAGAAGTATAGGTTAGGATATGGAGTTGCGGGGAAAGGTGTGAAGTTGCCATGGTATATGGAAAAGCGGAGTGACGATGCTAATGAAGAGAATGGTGGAGAGAGTGATGAGGAGAAGTCTGGAATAGAAAGTAAGAGGAGTGGAAAGAAGACATTGGAAGAGCTTAGAGAAGAGAGGTTGAAGAGGGAGAGTAGGGAGAAGGAAAGGGCACGAGCTTTGGTCAAAAAGGGGCAGCGACAAGTAGGTGGTATGAAGGACAGAGGATATCATAGGAGGTAATTGAGTTGGTTCCTTGTAAAGAATCTCGATTATAGATTTGTTATTTGAATTTAGCTAACATTGAAAGAAGCGTACTGTTGTTGCATTATTGGATTTTTGTTATAGTTAACTGTATAGAGAAGTTGTTTGATAACATGTTACTGGTATGATTTTTTTTTTTTCGATAAGTCCTGTTACTTGTATGATTTTAAGTATATAATGTGTCCATACGAAGAGGTGGTATTTAGTTAGACCTCTTCAAATAGGCAGCGGAACATACTCAATATGCAGTGTTACGGTGCCTAGGTGAGTAGTGGTATGGCTAGAATGAAGTTATCCCCGAGCACATTTAGGAGATTCCTATGCTAGGAATGTATTGTAGGATATTTTACCTAGCCTAGTATTGTGATATTGCCTTCAAGCAAGATGCAGGAAGGGAGAGTCTATGAGCAAGGTTGCATTTCAAAGTTCTGTCCTTTTCTGGTTGGGGGTTCCAAATGAGTATCTATCACTAGGAGCATCGATCAGTTGAACTTGGACCAAAATGTGTAAGGCTTGTTAAAGAAACTAAAAGCAGTTGGCAGCAAGGAAGTGAGCAAATTGTGCTTTTCTATATGACACCATTTACCACTATTATTCTCAAAAGGAAATGATATTGTTTTTCTTTTTTCTCATTTTTTCTTTCTTAGTTTTTTAGATGCTTGTGTTTGCATATTGTAGTATCTTCATCCATTGTAAAGGAAGTACCTATAAGAGCTTTTGAAAATTAAAGAAAAATGGCAACATAGCCGAATACAAATTGCTTCTTGTTAAAGTGAAGATAGTAACATACATATACAGATAACTAATAGTTTAAACAACCCATTATGCTTGGTTTATTATTTTTGTTTGCACTATTAGACCAGCAGCCTCAAATGTGGGTTTCTGTCATGATTTATCCATTGTACTACCCCGGAAAGTGGAAAGCCAAAGAAGTTGCCTGTTTGCTTTCATGCATATCAAATCTTTTCTTATAGATTAGTCAATCATGTTTATAGCTTTAAAATTTAAAGACTTTGGGGATGAACACTCTTAGCTGTACTGAAGAATTTGTAGGGGGATTTCCTCGGATTGGTGCGTGACATCTGAGCGCGCCTTTGGTTCTCATGATCATTTGTCTTTTACATTATGGTTGTGCCCAGTTTCTTTGGAACATGTTTTGACTGGTTAGGGAAGTTGAGTTAGTCTCCGCTCTAGCTCTATTGGCCTTTAGGTTAGAGGTTTTGGCAAGGGTGTTAGCTATCATGTGATCATTAAGAATCAATCATTGTCTTGCCTTTATTTAGGGATAGAGCTGTTTCTACTTTCTATGGCATTTCTATGGGATTCAGCAAGGTGTGCATTTTGAGGAGTGCCCATCTCATTGGTCCCGCGGGATTGGAAGTTTTTGATTTCCTAGTTTTCTTTTGTTCAAGCCTTTAGACCTCCTTTTTTTAATTTGATGGACTTCTCGTTAGTCTTTTTTTTTTTTTTTTTCCTGGTTTGATCTAAATGTCTTTCCTTATGGAAAATTCTGTCCCCCTTTGATTTACATAGTAGCCCACCACCTTAAGATTTGAATGATGGAAGCTCAGATTGAACAGTGTGTAGTGTGTACCATTATATTTTCAAAATCATGGTAAGTTGAGGGTATTGATAGTCATTGAAGCCATTGACCAATTTTGAGTGGAGCATGTAGCAACTAAAATGTGGCCACTATTGTCAACCTCAACAACCCACAACAAATCCCCCCTCCCACCCCCCAAAAAATAAAAACCTAAACCCCAATCACCTTACGCACACATTACATACATAAGGTAATAGAAGGGGCTAAGTTTGAGCGGACGCATAGTGTCTAAAATTTATTCTCTGGTTGTCAACCTTCTATGTCCCCACCACCCGTATTTATTACCTTGCAAATAGGACAGTGTGTTGTAAAGTAACATTTTATCTTCCCTTTGTTTGCAGGGGTGACCGATTCAACTGAGACTGGATATAAAGATCTTGCGTGCTCCGGTATCAGCTGCTAGCTGATTCTCTTGGGCCGAAGGCTTTTAAGTTTTTAGATGAAGTTGCATTTGATAAATTATGTTGGCTGTTCCAACTGCACTTCCACCACACATCAGACCTACACGAAATCATGCACGAGTACTGAATTTTGTCGCTGGACAGAGAGCCAAACTAGCTACCGAGACTGTGGTTGCTAATGTGACTATTGGAGGCAGTGGTTTAGAAGATAAACTTGAGGAAAATAATACTTCTGGTTTTGCTGGTACGACTGCTTCACAATATCAACAGCTGATGGACTTACTTGCTAGTTCAAAAATTCTGCTGGAATGGACAATCCTGAATCTCACATTGCAGGTAATACTGCAAGCTACTCTTGTGTTGTCAATTATAGTTACTTCTCTAGCTATAGTCTAAATGCCTTTGAGTGGATCATTGACACACGAGCCACTGACCACATAATTTCTAATTTCAGCATACTCATTGATCATGTTCCTATCAATTCTGTTATACATCCTTCCAAATGCCCATACAGCTAAATCACTTATAAAGGGCTGTTATCCTGACCAATGATATTACCTATTTACCTTGCACGATGTTTCATATGTCCCTGCATTCAAGTTTAATTTACTATCAGGAAGCAAACTTGCACTCTATAGTGGATTCAATCTTGTTTTCTCTTCTTCTATGTGTTTGTTTCAGGACCTAGCATCAAAGAAGCTCAAGGAGATTGGTAGACTTGTGGATGGCCTTTATAGGTTATTAATGACTAGGGATACCAGTAGTACAGACAGAACTACTGATTCTTCAAAAGTTTGTAATTGTACTCAATCTGTTTGTTTGCATACTGCTGTTTCTAATAAGAATGTTAACCTTTGGCACTTGAGACTTGGTCATGTTCCTATATCTGCTTTACACCATTTGAATGCATGCAATATCAGTAGTTCCTCATCCATATCCCCCTGTGATACATGCCACTTTGCCAGACAAACAAAAAGTCTTTTCCCAGTAGTCATACTCATTCTTTCCCTTCTTTTGCTCTTCTTCATTGTGAATTGACGTGAATCCTACCCGGATGACGGATTTGGATTCGAGCCAAGAACAATTTGAAGAATATACACCCTCGATGATAAACAAAGAACGTTGAATTAGAACAACAATTAACGAGAATAACGATAATAACTAAAATAACGAAATAAGAGAAAGGATAAATGAGTCCCTCAACCCACTAGTCGCGATTTACTAGGAACCTTAGGGTGCGAACGAGAACCCACGACGCGATTTCCGGAGGGAGACCCACGAAAATGGAACACGGAACACCACAAGCCCTCGACTCTAACGAGCTTGATAAGTTCAAGGATTGGTTTCTAGTCCAAGAAACCACAAAGAAATTGTGAATACTAGTGTATGAAACACTCAAACAAGCATAATCTTAATATTTAAATCAAAGGTGTGTGATTACAATGGAAGAATGAGCCTTACATTGGACTCTGAAGACTGAAAAGACTAAAGGAATACATCCCCCCTCGAAAACATCAGTCTTTAAGTAAAACTATCCAACTTCTAAAAATGAAAAACGGCTTAAAATTCGAAACAGCACATGGCGCGACCAACTGCGAGAGCTGGCACGATCGCGCGACTTCGATTTCAGAAATTCGAAGCAGTCTGTAAATAGCGCTGGAACTGCTTGCTGGGCATTTGAACTATCAAGAAATGTCAGTTTGACCCTCTAATTTGCAAACGAATCTTCCTTGAGATCCTTGAACATCCTTAGCTTCAATTTGGCCTCTAATCTCTTCCACAAGTCCGATTAGGACTGCTTGAATCCTCCTTACATACACACGAGTTATTGGGCATCCTCTTATGTGTAAAGGATCGTGGTCTTGACCCGAGCTCTGACCTTGATCTCCATCATGATGTGTGGGCCCTGTAGACATGTTACATATAATGGCTATAATTCTTTCTTAACCATTGTTGAAGATCACTCAGAACCACTAGGACATTTATCTTCAATTCCAAATGTCAAGTTCATACTTACATGCAAACCTTCTTGTCTATGAAAAAAACTCAATACAGTGCTCAAGTCAAAGAAATAAGATCAGACAATGGGTCTGAATTCTTCAACTCTCATATTACCTCTCTTCTGAATTCTCTTGGGATTATACATCAAAGTTCTTGTGTGGAAACTCCTCAACAAAATGGTAGAGTAGAGAGAAAACATAGGCATCTTCTTGAACTTGCTAGAGCTCTTAGATTTCAGTTCAATCTGCCTATATCTTTCTGGGGTGAGTGTCTCTTAACATCCACTTACTTGATAAATAGACTTCCAAGTTCCATTCTTCAGTTCCAAACCCCATATGAAGTGCTTCTTGGTCATAAACCCTCTTACACTCGCATCAAAGTTTTTGGATGCCTGTGCTTTGCATCCACTCTCAGCCATAACAGAGATAAATTTAGACCAAGAGCCAGAAAATGCATATTTCGTGGTTATCCTTATGGGAAGAAAGCCTATAAATTGTATGACCTTGACAACAAACAAGTGTTTTTTAGCAGGGATGTGGTGTTTTATCAGCAATGTTTTCCCTATTCTCAGTCCAAATCTACTCCACTTTCTTCATATCCTATGTTTACTCCTATTTCTGATTCTTGTATTGCCGAACATGTTCCTATTTCTACCATTCCTTCTACTTCTGATTTTGTTACCTCTCCAGCTGAAACCACTTCATCTCCTTCCATCATCTCTGAGTCTAATCATGAGTCCAATACAAATGTTCCTCCTGTTCTGTCTAGGCCTGTCAGAACTAAGGTAATTCCCTCCAGATTAATGACTTCACTGGTTTGAGCTTCTAATGTATAAAGGTACGTTTGTGACGACTCGACCCGGATTCCAATGCAAAACCCCGAGGTCGTGCCGCCTAAATTACAAACAAATAGGCACATAAGGGTAAAGTCGTAACGGCGATACCAAACTCAAACTAAAAATCGCGGAAGCAAATAAATATAGTGGAACCCCGAGCTAACGAGCTCAGTACCGAGACTAACTATCTCTCCACTAAAGATTCACAAAACTGACATGACACAACATTTCAGATACTCATCAATGCCACATGTAATACTAAGCAATAAATCACAACATCGGCAACACAAAGGCCAGAACCCAGCTAATCATAATACTGAATAAGTAACAAGTAATAATCACTACGATGCCTACACTAACCGGATACAAAGTATAAGTAATCATATACATGGCTCGACACACAAGTCAGCTCTACAAAAGAATGATCTAGAAGAAAGTACCACCGATACCAAAAGAATTACCACAAGTAAAGTTACAGCAACAACACGGAGTACTACCCAAGTGTAGTTTACGTAACTACACTTCTCATCGTCCTTCCACAAGATCAAAATACTAACTATCGAACAAGTGCCATCAAAAGAGGACCACCTGTGGCAAGCGGACTCTAGAAACTCGAGCTCACTTCGGAACGTTGGCTTGGCTCGGATCTAAGGAAGACAAATGAAACAGATAAACGAGGTAAGTCATAATGACTTAGTAAGTTACCAAAAATACAATGATATGGCATGGCATGGAACTCAAGCAATGTATAGTTGATGTTATCAATATAGTATAACAATTCCATCTCTAGCATGACCAAGTACAAGATCATGTAAACATGACACCTTGATTTCACATAAGTGTTAGCACGTAAATCTCAAGATAGGATATATGTTTCCATTTCTGCCCTGGTGCATTGCTCCGGCAAAGCACGTGCCATCAAACTTATCCCGATACTCCAAACTGGGTAGCATCGACTTTATTGAGACTACTCAATTTATGACGTGATCACGCCTAAGTTCACTCAGTCTTCTGCCATCCCACAAGATATGACAAAATCAGAAGACTACTCTATTTATGACGTGATCACACTTAAGTTAACTTAGTCTTCTACAGTCAACAAGTTAGAACTTCTCTAAAACCATTTGTGGTGGAAGTTGGATGGTTTTTCTTTCCCTTTAGTCATTTTTCAGCGAGTCCTATAAAAGGCTTGCTCAAACACTTGTAAAGACAATTTTGGTTGATATTTGCATTAAGCAATTGAGAGTTTAACTCTTGTTAAAAAATTGAGTGTTTGTGAGTTTATCCGGGTTTCTTGGACTAGAACCCAAACCTTGAACTTATCAATCTTCGTGAGTCGGAGGATTGTGACGTTCTGTGTTCATGGGTCAACGAAAATTACGTCTTCGGTTCTCGTTCGCACCCCAAGGTTCCTAGTCAATCGCGACTAGTGGGTCGAGGAAGACTCAAATTATCGTTTCCTTTTTCCGTCATTCAACATCAAATTCCGAGTTCGATATCTATCATCAAGGGTCCGAGTTCTTCGATTCGGTCTTGGAGGGAATCCATATCCATCATCCGGGTAGGGTTCACATCAATTGGTATCAGAGAACCCGTGAATTCGTCTATCTCGTTTTTCGTTCTTCGTTCTTGAATTCGTAGAATCTCTTCATCTTTTTAAAACAAATCTCTAGAAATTCAGAAAATTGAAATTGCTATTGTTGTTCTAGTTGTTCTTGAATATCCAAAAAATAAAAAAGATTGCCCTATTTAAAAAGAAGCTATTGATGAATTGAAAAATAAATAAATTTGAGAATCAAGCTAGTCAAAAAGAAGCTTAAAATCTGCAAAAAAAAAAAGAAAAAGAAAAAAGAAGAGGCCAAAATTTGTGACTCAAATTGAAATTGGAATCATCATTGTGAAATTTCTTGTTCATCAATTGCTACAAGATTTGTCAACATCATTCCATCGTATATTGTTCATCTTGAATTTTCCGTCTTGTTCATCACAATTACAACATCCATACGTTCACTTCTATTCTTGCTTTCAAGTGAATTTGTTTCTTGCTTTGAATTGTCATAGCCCAAGAAATCTTAGGGAGCCTAGATTGTGTTGTCTTGTCTCACTTCCGGAACGTCCATCAACATTGACTTTAGTTGATTGGTGTTTTCAAGGTTGGGAACTATCTTAAGAAACTAGAGTGTGTGTGTGAGTGGAGAGTATACACGAGTGAAACACTTGTGAGGGTGTGTGAAATTTTACTCAAACTTAAAATATGGCACAAGACGGAACAAACAACGATCTACCACCACAGGGGGGTGTGATGAAGGTTTAGGGGGAGAGATTCCGATGAATCTCCAAGAGGGTATGGCTAGGATTATGGCTAGGATGATGGCGATGATGGGAGATCTTACCCAAAGGATAGCTAGGTTAGAGGTAGCCAATACGCCATCTCAAGGGAATCCACCTCGATTCCAACCGAAGTGGGGAGTGCATTTAGACGAGGAGGATGAGTGGGGTGATATAGAGATTGAGGATGATAGAAGAAGGAATGAGAGGTTTAATAACCCACGTCGGGAAGGGGAAATCCGAAATATAAAAATGAAGGTGCCACCTTTTAAAGGGAAGGCGGAGGCAGAGGAATACCTTGAATGGGTTAGAAAGGTAGATGTTTTGTTTAGTTATAACCGTTCCACGGAAGCACAAAAGGTGAAACTTGCAGAACTAGAGTTCACCGATTATGCTAGTGTTTGGTGGGAGCAACTAGTCCTTAACCGTGGGAGGATCGGAGAGGGACGAGTAGGAGCTTGGGAGGAGATGAAGCGGATTATGCACAAAAAGTTTGTGCCTAATTATTACTCTAGGGATTTGACGAGGAAACTCCAAAATTTTGACACCGGCAACTAAGTCGGTAGAGGAGTATAATAGGGGAGTTAGAGTTGGCTCTTGCTCGAGCTAATATTGAGGAGGATAATGATACAACCATTTCTCGGTTTATCAATGGGTTGAATAATACCCCGTGCACATGATATTAAGTAAAAGATAGCCAGATGAATTAAGAGAGGTTCAAACATTGAAGGGGATGAATTCAGCCTCAAGTCTTCTGATCTTCAAGGGGATGAATTCAGCCTTAGTCTTTTTGTCTTCAAGGGGATGAATTTAGCCTGTCTTTTGATTTTCTGCATTTATTTTATCTTGTCTTTTCCTATGCCCTGGACTCCCCATTTGGCAGCCTATATAAAAGGGAGGTTATTCCATTGTTGGGGATCGACTTTTATGCAATAACAATTCAGTTTATTTCTTATTTAGAAAACAGTCGTAGTTGTTTGTTTTCTTGTTATTTTCTCGTCCGATTGAACGAAATCAATGTTAACGAACTTAACTTCTTCCTAACCCATCCTACATCATTACAGGTGTGACATTTGGTCATGTTGAATTTTCTAAAGGACCGTGCTATGTGCCCAGAATCGGGCTAGCCGAAAGTACTTTTTTTTTGGTTGGATATTTTTGTCATTTAGCCATGTAAAAATGTCTAATATACCCGCAATGAATAACAAGTGAATTGTTTGAACGACACGTGGGTTGTTTAAACGACCAAACGAGAAACTCGTCAATTTCAAACCAGCAAAAACCCAGCTGACAAACCCAGTTGGTAATTTGGAAACTCTCTCTCTCACATATCTTCTCTCGAGTGCTACTGCTGTATCTATTTGGTTGACATTGAGCAAGGATTTTGGTGTGTTGTTAAACACCTCTTCGATTAAACAAACTTTCAAATGTTGGTGGTTTCAGCCAAAGATTACTATCCAACATAGTTTAGTTCCTTCTTTGATTCTTTGGACTGGAAGAATTGAAATACGGCCTTATTTGAAGGGAAACCCAGTGACGTCCTGAGATTTAACGGAGAGTTGGCCGGATTTTGTGAGGAGAGTGAGGACGATGACGTTGCAAGTGAATCTGTGAGTTGTTTAAAACATGAACTTCGAATCCGGTAAGGATCACAAATCTCAAATATCATGCCCTAAGCAAAGACCCACCATCTCCAACCATAGCCGCCGGCTATGATCCCCATCTCTATCCTCCCAAATTCCGGCCTAGCAGCAGTCGTTCCTCCTCCAATCGACTGCCCAATCTCATGCCCCGCCTCATCTCCAGCACCAATAACCCATTTCACTTTTAATCAAACCCATAATCATGAAACCCCAAATACAAACACCAATTTCATTTTGGCACAAACCCATTATCTAGAAAATCCATATATTAACACCCATTTCGTTTTTCCTCATCAGGAAACTCAAATTACAAACACCCATTTCTTTTTCGAACAAACCCATAATCTAGAAACCAAAGAATCAGAGACTCGTTTTCGACCAAACACATTTCGGAAAAGAGCTATAGCCCCTTGTAATTCTGTCTTCTTATCTTCTTTCTGAGATTCATCTTGACTCCCCTAAAGGATGAATAGACTGATCTTCACTCATTGACTCAACTTCATGTCTTTCCACCTTAAGCAATGGTAGAGGCCTTTCTAAAGCAGTGAGATACTCAAGCTTGAGGTGGCCGGAGATGATGGGTTGTTGACGGGAGATGACGAAGGGATGTTGACTGGAGGTGGGTACAGTTGCTTGGGCGTTTTGAGAGGAAACCACATGCGCGGTGAGAAGGAGAGGAAATGATCTGGGTGAAATGTGAGGAAACGACCTGGAGAAAGAAATAGCCTAAATTAGAGGTTGGGGGTATATTGGATATTTTCATCTTTCTGGCTTGGGCAGATTCTGGCCACTCAGTTTTACCGTTTTCTAAAAATCAAACCTCCAATGCATTTCAAAAACCTAAAATTACTTAATTTTCTTTTTCCCCAATAAAGAGCCATGGAACTATGGAAGCTGCTTCTTTTTTCGTTTCTTTTTTTTTTTCCTCTTTTTTCCGAGGGGAAGGGGAAAATAAGAATGGAAGCATCATTTTGCCACCCATTGGTGAGTGGTGAATGCCACAACAGAATGTCAGCAAAGATATCAATTTTTCCATCACATATGCTCACATGAAAAGGAAGCCTCTACATTGCAAAGACAATACATACATATTATGTATATACCTCATATGGCAGTAGTGTTATCCTTTGGCTTTTATAAACTCCTTCAGATTCCGTACTACACCTTTGTCGTATGGATTTGTAAACCTTGTTATTCGTTGCCCTAAAACAGTCGCATACAATTTTAAGATCATCTTCTAACATGGAAGGTGAACAAAATCTATGGAACAGCAAGAGTATAATTTACCTGGTTGGAGATGTACATTATTTTGAAACTCCGGATATCTCTTCCAGTTAATCTGCAAACACAGAATACTTGATGCCATCATATTATATCGTGTCATGCTCTACTACTACTTCAGAGTATCTCTTTCAGTTAATCTGCAAACACAGAAAACTCCGGATATCTCTTTCAGTATAAGCCAATAAAGGTTCTTGTTGAATACCATGCTCTACTACTACTTCAGGGTGTAGAATGTGAGTGTCCCCGGGGCATGTGATGGGCATGTGATATGTGCTGGGGTGAAGTGTTAGGTGTGACACATCTTTATCAAAGAACCTCAAAGAGTAAAGGATCGGGGTGGAAGTCGAAGATTGATCAGGCGAAGAGAAAGAGGGCAAAGGCTAATGACAGAGAGTTCTCCCTCTAGTACTCACTGGGTTCTCAATCAATGATTTTCGATCCATGAAAATGAGGTTTTGACCTCTATTTATAGTGAATGTACGATCACACAGGAAATAAATATTCCCTGTTAGCTGTCATCGTCCTATTGATCATCCAATGATCATAGGACAAGTATCCCGTAGGTAGGGACCAAAATCAGCTCTCTCTTTCTTAGTAATCAGGTCACAATCACACACGTATAACAAGTGAGACTTTCTCTTGACTTCAGCCGCCAAACCAATAACCCCGAGGTTCTCAAAAACCGGCTCGGCCACTTAAGGGTTCAAGGACTCTAGGCTAGCCGTTGCACTTACTGGTAGTGCCCTAAGTCGGGTCATCCCTGAGGGATGAAAGTGCTAGTGGTAAGTTGTTTCACCTTACCTCAGGTATCGAGTTAATTCCTCGGAACCCTAATGTTCGTATATCGGGGCTCTAAGGCCAGCTCCATCTCGTACGGTGAGGTAAGATGTCATCCTGACGAAGCATTTTGACCTTCGGCCAGCTTGCTCGTGGAGACTACTAACAAAGTCGGGGTTTGGTCGTAGAGATCTGGGTGTCATTACCCTTTGGCGAAAGCGTTCGATCTCGACCCCCCTTTAGGATATCTCCCGGAGCCTAGTACGGTCCTGTACGATATGTCTTAGTTCAGGGAAGACTAGGTAATTACATGGCAATTACCTAGTGCGACGTGGCACAACCCCTACTACACAGGAAATAGCTTTATCGTATCTAATAGTACAGATTCAGAATTAAGAGAATAAGGTATGTCCTACCTATAAATTACAAATAAGGATGCATGATTCAGATAAAACACGACAAACTCACATAAAAATTAAAATTGGATAAACCAAGCATCTAGCAGCAAATAAATTCTTTGTATTATTATATTGAAACTCAACTCAATAAGGCCAAGTAAGTAGTAATCACCAGGTACACCACAAATCGCCTAAATTCGGATGAAGCCTATGAAATTTAATTTGTGTCTGTTTTCAGCACGTGGCCACTTGGCAAGAACTTGTTGACATCACACGCTTTCGGCTTTCCGTATTTTAAAGGACATTGTGTGGCAGAACCATTATCTGCAAATTTGTCGCAGACATGGCCTCTCCCTAATGCTGGAGGTTGATAGAATGAGCAAGGATTTTGGAGCATGCTATTTTGAGCCAGCACCCATCAAATTCCCCAGTTAAGGTAATAAAGCCTAGTTATCATCAGTAAGGGATCAAGTCGCCAACTATCAAATAAAGCCTATGAAATATGATGATAAGTATCTATGTCAACACTCGCCCACTTGGCAAGAATTTAGCAACAGCCTATAATATCCCCTAGAGAAATTAGTTTAAATGCAAAGTAACAAGGAAGACAAAAACAGAGATACTAAATTGTATATCTATAATTAAAGCACACCCACAAATACACATCAATATACCATAACACCATCATATATTTGATTTCATGACCTGTTTTAAAACGCAAAGTTTTAAAATTATAAACATTCACATATTGTGGAAGTATCCAAACTCCAAACATATTAATGATTGATAACGTATCTTCAATGAACAAAAATCATTAAAGAGAGTTCATATTTATACTTTAGAGTACTTATGGAGCCTATCTAAAACATATAGGCAAGCATCAAACAAGTATCGACTCAATACCCATGGGTTAGACACAACAACCTAATTGAAGTATCCATGCTTCCTGGTTTTGAGTCGTTTAAAACAAAATCTGCTGAATGGTCAGTGAACAATAGGACCTTATAAAAGCCAGCTCTAACTTCATACCCTAGGTCTCACTTCCACCCATAAAATTAATTAAGTTTTCCTAAGGCTGTCCAAGAATTTAGGAAAACTGAGCTCAAACATGGATACAGCGACATGTTTCAAAATTTGATTGATGCTGAATTCAAATTCAACTTTGGACTTGGAAAAACTTTAATAAAAAATACAGAAGAAAGATCTTACCCACTCGTCCGTTCTGATATTAAAACATATGCAATAGATGTGCCATATCAGGAATACCACCTAGCATTGACCAAGAAGAAACATGTAAGTGGTCAAAACTCTATGAAAGATAATAGAAACTGTTCGCGACCAAAATAAATATCACCTGCCATAGCACTTGGAGGAGAGAGAATATCATTGTGCTAATAACCATAATCTCAGCCCAACTAGCCTGCTATACCAAAGGAAAATAATAATAATAATAAATAAAAATAAAAGGTTGTATATAAGCATCTGTCAACCATGACGCTAGAAAATTTCAAGTACAATAAAGCAGAATACAAGATGATAATAACCAACAAGACCAGGGCGATAGTTAGGAGAAAATGATGTACCTCCCTTCTAGAGTTTTCCATAATAGGAGATGTTGTGACAACTGCAATCCAGATAAAAGTGTAGAATTCAATGTATTTAGAAAAGGAATTATGTTATCAATAGCAGTAATGGAAAAATGATGATAATTGGTTTGAATAAAAATAATAATAATAATAACATGAACTGAAATAATACAAGTTGTAGTAAGTTTTACCCCTTCCAACCCATTCGGAGAGACAATCTTCGAACAGTCAAAACATATATCCTAAATTATATTTTCCAAAGATGAGGAATAAACTTAGATTATTAAGGAACTTGCAAGCTTAGGTTCTGAAAAGGACTCAAAAGGAAAGAAAAAAAGAAAAGAAGTACTCTTCAATTAGAGGAGTATTTCTTATCATGAAAATGATAAATACATGGACAACTCAAGAAGTATGGAAGGCAAGAAAAGTTCCGTACAGCTAATGTGTAAGATCTATTGAGGTGAACAACATTCTGATCACTAGTTCTTCAGATCCCATCCATTATCCTCACAAGTCACAACATACTATATCAGAACATTATTCTGAGAAATAAACTTTACTTTGGTGGCAAAATATGCCAAATTGCTTGATATGTTAAGGTTTCAATACTGTGAAAGAGCTCAAAGTTTGGTGGAGAAACTTGGAGGCCAAATCCAAGCTTGTTAGCAAACTAGATATGTTCTTATGTCCGTAAGAGACAAGATCATTTGATACAAACTTTCAAACCATGATCATTAAGAGACAAGGTCATTTCAATCTCTCCACACTAATTCACAATTTATTTGATGTGAAAGCTCATACCATATGCAATTATTGATTAAGATTAGTAGGCAAAACGAATCCAGCTTACTCTGAGATGAACATGCAATGTAAAAAGTCTCCAATATAAGAAACCCACCAAGAAGAACTGTGAAAAGGACATGATTGTTTTGACCTGCATTAAAAGACTACCAACTTCAGCTCCATTAAGTTATGTTATTGCAAGCAAAGTCACATATGGGCAACATATCAAACACTGGTTCACGAGAGTGCAGCAAAGATAAGTCTTCTGATATACACATAAGTTGGTACCTATACAGTTCCCGAAAGCAGGGCAATGGTGGTCAAATCCCTTTATGTATGCCTTACAGTGCTCACAGTATCTTATCCTCTGGACTGAAACCAAACCCTGCTATGCCAGAAATATTGAATACCTTGGTGTGCTTATGTTTATCCACAAATGTAAACAATCAATGGCAAACAAAGTTTGTATGCAACAAATAATCACAGGATCAAAAATCAACATAAACCTGTGATAAAGATGTTAGGATGAAACCCATATAGACAAAAAATAGCACATTACTAGTTTGGATCTAGAATTTAAACTTCATCAACTTTTCTGTGCCGCATAGGCATCTCAAAGCATGTAAGAAAAATGGTAACTTTATCTGCAAGGCAGATTTAAGAAGGGCAAACTATTTCCCAAAACACTATTTGTTCTAGTAACAAGCAAATTCAAAAAAGTTAACGTTCGGAATGCCGATGCAAATTAAAAACCATAATTACAAGAAAAATAGAGGAACGTGATAAGAAACTAAACTAGATTTTCTTTAATAGCGTAAAGGAGTTGTGAAGGATCACTTCTTACGTCTTCATAAGGAAATTCCTGGTGCCTGCCACGTGTTGAAGGCTCCAATTCCTGCATGATTTAGATAAGAAAAGGGCAAACATTTGCAATTTAAATGAAGCACCTTCTCAATTTCTAACCTCTAAGTGGGCTTCAACATAGTGTAAAGGACTGCTGACAAGTTTGTCAAGACAGGTATCTTCATATTTAACAAAACCTGGATCACTTGACAGGATACTGCCACCATGAACATGCTCTTAAGATAAATGAAAGAATTTAGCATACAACTCTATTCTTGTTCTATGTATGTCCAAAATCAAGAACTAAGTTTACAAAAGAACAACAAAAACAGACCTATATAGGCCTATCACGAGCAAAGTGAGTCCTAGATTGAAAATAATGTCCAGGAAAGATGAAATGCCTGCAAAGAATCAAGCCAGAGTCAGTTCATCAAGCTATTGTGATTAGGTGCCAACACAAAATGAAACCAAGTAAACAGACTCTAAGTTTCTGTTTCACTATAAACAAGACAGAGCTACGTGAGTGGTTTAACTCCAATCAACTTTCTAATCATCAATTTTATTCAAATAGCCTCTTATCACTTTGCCATACATTAATTTTGGATCATGTGGTCGCTTGTGGCATTTTGGCACATGCTTGTGCATATCCTAAGGCCTCAATAAATAAGTATATCTTAGATAAAGGAATGAGAAATGGAAAATGTTGAAGGGTTTTACATCCCCCCAAATGTACGAGGAATTTGCACGCAATAAAGAACTAAAGATAAGATTATCCATTGATATCAGGTGGGAAAGAGAAAGTGTAGTCACTTTGCAACTGATGAGACTATAACAAACTGCGGTGAGTCCTGTGCAAAATAACGATGTGAAGTCATCCTCAAATCACATAGCAGTATAGCACAATATCAGTAGGTGTCTTCATCAATTGATTCTAATTAGCCTTGAATAATGAACCAAGCTCTCAGTTTGCATTGTGTTTGATTCGATAAAAGCGTGTTTTGGCCCGTGACATGATCAATCTTAGCTTCAAAATAATTTGAAGTGCTTTAGCTTATTGAGTTTGGTTCATTAAGAAATTACAAAAATTGTGCTACACGAACTTGGCTCGATAAGAGATTAGACAAAATAGCTCATTTTAAAGTTAAATGGGATTGAGAAATCTCATTTGTGGCCTTAGTTCCAATCTAGGAACCATCTATGACAAAGTGTGCAATATGCTTAATTGAATACTCTCCTCCGTTCCATACAAATAGTCCACTTTTGACTTTTTTGTGTCAATTTAGTTAAAGTTTGACCGATAATTTACACAGATTTCTTTGTTTTTATAAAGTTATGAAAGTTGTAATCCATAGTATTCTTAATATAGTTTTTAATTAATAAAAATTATTTTCTAAAACATAAGTAAATTATGCAAAAATTTGATTTGCTTTAGTCACATATTGACTTTTAAAAATGGAAAGTGAACTATTTGCTTGGAACGGATGGTGTATATTAAGATGAGTCGATGACTTCCTCGTCGCTCAACAAATCTCTATTCAACGAGTTTTCGTCAAAATTAACCATTTTTCTAATCATTTGTTGACATAAATTGAATTTATTGCAAGAGAGAACTATAAAACCATAAGCTGTGGCTTCTAAAACTTATTATTTGATCAAAGTAAATTGGTTGTTTCTGGTAAAAAACAAAAATAAAAGAATAGGAAAGGGGTTACCTTGGCGAACCACAACGAAATAAACGAACCAAATGAAGAAAATATGGAGGAAAACGAAGGAAGGAGCGGAGGCCCGAAGTTTAAAAAGCCGCTTACATAGTCTCCAAATACCAGCCATACCCAGAAGCGCTAGAACTGAATTTAACCAACGTAATTCAAATTACTTTCAACAAAAATTAAATTTGTGCATGTGTGTGAGAGGGAGAGAGAGAAGAAACTCACATGAGAGAGTAAGGAGAGTGAGGAGAGAAGAGGAGGGGGAGAAGAAGTAAGAGACGAGGAATAGGGCAAATTGAGTGAAGCAGACGGAGATTAAGGAGACTATAAACCGGCCAATTAACTTCCATGGTTGATTAATATTGGGAGTTCCTCTCTCTCCTTCAAACTCTACCATTTTCAGCGCAAATTTTGCTCAAACATGAAGCAATTTTCGAAGAGAATATTCAATTGCGAAATTAACTGAAGTTCTTTGGTGTGATGGAAGAACTAAAATTTGATTGTCAACCCGTGGGGCCAGTTTGGGGAGTTTGCGCAGTCGAGACGAGATGATTATCAAATGCTGCACTCGTTTTTTATTTTATTTCTTTATTTTTCTTTTTTAACTAGACGTACCAAGTTAATGTACACATAAATTATGATCATAATAAGGTTCTAAAACCCTTTTTAATTTTTTTCCTCAAAGAAATTTGCAACATTAAAGGGATGAAGGAAAACAAAAGTTAGAGAAAAGAAAGAATGATTATCAAAGAAATTTTCTAATGAAAAGAATAGTAGAAGATAAACAAACGTAGGTTTTTCGATAGAAGATAGAGTATATAGGAGAGAGTAGAGAAAATAAGTGATGATCATAGTAAAAGGTATACGAAGAGGATAGAGTGATAACCGAAGAGAGGGCGACATTGAATTGTAGAAGGATAATCAAAAGAGTGAAAACAATTATGTTAAACATTATTTTCTAAAACAGATCGGGGCTAATTGGCGACTCAGATCGAATTGTGTCAAACACAATTGGCGAACAGATTAATTCGTAAATATGTGAGTTACATATAAACCCATCAGTTATGAGTTTTGTTTGAATTACTCCTCTACATTCTTGTAATAACCCCTCAGTTATGGTTTTATTTTTAATTATCCTCTCCACAACCAATTATAGTTACAGGAATGTTTTCCTCTAACACATTTTTTAACCACATCCTTTCGTTTGAGTTGACAAAATGGTTATCTATAATTTATCCCGAGCATCCATTGAGTTGTATTAATGAGATATCAGTTTGTAAGTTTTGTAATTAATTTTTACAATTTTAAATATTTGTATTTTAATTTTATTATTAATATTTACTTTGTAGTTTCTTAATTAATTGTTGTCGTAATCAACTGAATCTCAATTTATTTTTTGTCCAACCTAGATTTATTTTTTAAAAAAAACATTTGTTCGTAAGTTGTGTAATTTTAAATATTTATATTTTAATTTCTTTCTTTTTACAAAAAATGTTTGCTGATGTGCCAAGCCCAAACCTGATCACGAGCAAAGCACGAGCGACCATCACGTGCCAATCACGAGCTCAATTATCGTGAGACCTACTGTAAGACCCTGAATCCAAACATGTCGTACTTACTTGATATGCATTCATGATTCCTATTTGCCTTGAATAATTTTCATATTATGAGAGTCTAGAGGTGTGTGGGTAGCCATATAGAGACCAAAACCCTGTTGATATATGTGTCCATGGTCGTTGACTTGCTAAAGTCACAAGTCGTAACTTGGCGTTGGAAGGATCTCGACTCGGTTGAGAGTTTACTAGCGTAGTTCTTTCCCGTGACCTAGGTTATACCTTAGGTCTTCGTGGGGTTGTCATTAGTGTTCTCATATGTGTTATAGCTCTTGAGGGACATGTTCTCTAAGTCTAATTGTGCTTTTGGCGTTATATGCATCGTATTCGTCTTTATTGCGATGCGTGAAACCGAGTCTTGCATACGTCGCGTCGTTTGTAGTTTTGATATTCTGGGTTGTTGTGTGATTTCCTAGAAGTATTCTATTCTATATCTTGGACCCTTGACTTGCTCCTAATCATGCTTTGTTGCTTGTCCAATCATTGGTTTGTTCATTGTTACGATCGTTGGCTGGTATACCTTGTTTCGTTTTCCTTTCGAGTTGTTTAGTATGTTGTTCGGCCACCGCTACCGAACGTTTATTTTGATGTTCAGACATCCCTACCGAACGGTTGTTCCTTTGTTACGAGCAAATTTGCTATTTTGACGGATTTTACCCAAACACCCTTAATAAACCCCACCCCATTTGGTCTTTTGAGATCATTTGAGGGCAACTTAGTCCCTTAACATTATATATCATATCTAAACCCTCACCTTCACTTCATTCTTGATCATTCAACGTAGAGAATATATAGAGAGAGGGAGTGTGTGTGTGTGTGTGTTCTTGGTGAGATGAGTGTGTGTTTGGTGATTCCCGTTGACTCAAGCATCGGAATGACTATCCGAGACCACCGTTGGAAAGTCCTCGATGTGTAGAGTCTCCTCCACCAATAAATTCTTCGTTTCTCTAAGGTTTGGTCATCCATGCAAATAAGTTACTAAACCCTCTCTTTCTCTCTCTAGCTCAAAGTCATGCTAGGATGCTAAGGAAGGATTATACTCGCTTCAATGAGGTATTTCTTGTGAAAATCACGAATTTGGTTGAGCTTATCATTTGTGTATATGGGGGATTGATTGTAGATGGGTTTATTGAGTTTGATTGTGCCTATTGAAGTATTTATAAGTTGAAATGCTTGTGGTGGGTTTATGAACCCGGATGATATTCAATCCCGAACTTATCTTGTGCCCTAAAATTGAAAGTTAGTATTTGAACTCAACGGAGTTCATTAGAGTTTTAATGGGTTTATGTGAGTGTTAGGATGAAATCCTATGGCATTTGGGAAGTATTGAGTCTCATTTGTGAATTCTCAAATTTTACAACATTGTGGGTAGTTTTGGAGTATGTACGATATTTGATGATTTATGACTTCATTATACGGTACTCATAGTCCCTATGACTATGTTAGTAAGGTCGAACATTCTTCTACGGTACTCTATCATAGCTAGAGTGCAAACTTGTGAGAGCGCCGACTCTTGGAAACCCTTAGTTAATGCGCAATAGTGCACCGACGTGTTAGAGAATCTAAGATGTGACCCTTGTTTGATTAATGATGAATGGGGAATGACATTAGATAATTGTTCCATTATAATTGTGGTGAAATTGATCTATGGGCATTTGATATTTTAAAGACTAAAGTGTTAGTCTAAAGTTATAATTGTTATACTATTTAAACATGGTTTTGAATTGGTAACTCATGTGGAATATTTGATAAGTTGTGAATGGTCTAATATGATTATAATGATGTTGGTATTTTTGAGAACTCATATGTGAGCCTAAATGGGAATATTTGATAAGTTGTGAATGGTCTAATATGATTATAGTGATGTTGGTATTTTTGAGAACTCATATGTGATAAATGGTCTTGAGAATAAATTGACGTCCCTACGAGAATACTTGATTATGTGGTTTTTAAAGGTAACAATGACTTTACTTCATAAGCCATTGTATCCTTGTGTATTTATATGATCATGTGTGAACAATATGAGATCTTGTGAATAACATCTTGTAAGGTAACAATAACTTTACTTCATAAGCCATTGTATCCTTGTGTACTTATGTGGTCATGGAATTATTAGAGAATTACGTGGCCGATATGAGGTCTTGTGTGTAATATATGTTGTTAGGCAACAATGACTTTACTTTATAAGTCATTGTATCCTAAACTGAGAATTGTATTTGGGAACAACTGTGATTGTGAACAATCTGAGAAATGTGTTTGGGAACAATTGTGATTGTGAACAACCTGAGAAATGTGTTTGGGGACAACTGTGATTGTGAACAACCTGAGAATTGTGTTTGAGAACAACATTGTGATTGGGAATAACACCTTGTGATTATGTTAAGCATCAAACAACCCTCTGACTGGGTCACGGGGCAAAGTGCAATGCCGGTTAACAGTGGAGTTTGATTGGGCTCAAGCCCTCAATCACGACCATGACTGAGGTTATGACTACCTGCACTCTTGGGGTAGTGGCTCTACTTTGCGTTTTGGGGTAGTAGCCTGTCTATCACGGACTGTCGGGGTTGTAGGGACCTGGCCCCGTGATTGACTTCCCGGGATGATTTGTGAGTAATTTATATTCGTGTTCGAGATAACAAGCGGTGTATGGGGTTTGCGGTCGATTGAAGATGTATCTCAATCATGTATCCTACTCGTGTGAAATAAGCGATTATATGTGAATCTTCATGTGTGATATGATTAGCTTGATTCTAAGTGATTCTCCCAGTGATATGTTGAAATCATATTGTACGGTTGAGTAGTTCTTATGAATCGTTATATTCATATCTTGCATGAATGATGCTGATTATTTATGTGAATCATGGCATATTGGAAATTATATCGTATGGTCGAATAATCTCCGTGAAACGTTACGTTGAATATCTATGTGATTACCATGTTATATTTATATGTGAGAGTCATATTGTATTGTGAACAATCTCTGAAGGGACACTGTATTTATGTCTTACGTGATCGTTATGGATATCTATATGGACACCATGTTATATTCACATGCTACATGCTATAGTGTTGTTAGTAGTAACTTACTTAGTCTTTATGACTAATTATGTACTTTGACTACTTATTGTGCAGTTTGATCCCAGCTCGAGTAAAGGTTGAGTTGATCGTAGTTGTAGCTGTGAGCTGTTTAGTTGATAGCTTTTGTAGAGGTCGAGTAGTTCGTTGAGACGACAGCCGTCCTTCCCGAGTCGTAACTCGTGGAGCCTCGTTATTCATTTTGGTTTGAGTAGTTTAGTTTATATTAGAACGATTATATGTAAAATCATATAGAGTTTATAATTGGGTAGAGTTGCTCTGAGTTGTGTTGTAGTTTGTATTTGGGGCTGACTTGTTCTGTCGAGCCGTTGTACCGCATTCTATTATTTATTTAGTTGTCTTCCGAGCACGCAGTAGCTTCGGGGCATTCAATATCTTTATTGTTGTGTGAGTTATAGACTATTAGTTTAGTATTGGGTTCCGGTTGTACGTCGTCGATGACTTGGCCTTGTATTACATCATTTGTGTAGCAAGTGGTTTTACTGTTTGTGCTCATAGTTGTGGCACGCGAGTTGAATTTTTAGGCCAAGAGATTAACTATCTCTTTGGTTGTTCCTAGCTTAGAGCTTGATAGCTCGGGAATCTGTTGTTGTTGCTTCGCATTTGTATTTAGTATCGGTTTCTAGCGGCCGACCTTGGGATTCTGCCATAGAGTCCGGGTTGAGGGCTGTCACACCTACCGACCTAGCGAGCAGAGCTAGCAAGGTACCGAGCAGAGAACACTACAACTCCCATCTAAACCTGGTCGAGCACATGCCTTGTCCTACATGAGACCTACTGTTTAGGTACGGAGAATATACGTAGTTTGAGGAATGAGTAGTATAAATAGGCAGGAGTTAGGACTAGGACATGAGCCATGAAATACCCAATGAATTGATCTCTAGATCTTTAATAAGATTTCTTGAAGAATTATATAAGGTTGTGAATTGTGATACAATACAGAGAGAGACTTATATATATATTGTATACAAACCTCTTGATCAACAACTAACTAACTGTCACTAATTAGACATTTACACTCAGACACCCTTAACACTTACGGCGCAATACCTTTATAGTTAAATTTGTGCCCTAATTTGATAATCTATTGTTTCGTTTTTCGTACAATCCAACCAGTAATATCTTGCCCTAATTAATTCATTATTAAAATTGTACCCTAATTTCGTAATCTTTTGCATTTTTTAAAAATTACCATCGGTAATATCCGTAACATATTGCATTTTTTTTAGAGATTACTCATTAATAAGGATCGGTAATATCCGAAACCTATTACATTTTATTTAGAGATTTCTCATTAATTACGATTGATAATATCCGTAATTTATTACATTTTTTTAGAGATTACTCATTAATAAGGATCGGTAATATCCGAAACCTATTACATTTTATTTAGAGATTTCTCATTAATTACGATTGGTAATATCCGTAATTTATTACATTTTTTTTAGAGATTACTCATTTAATATGACTAGTTAGGTACACGTGCCTTGCACGTGTTCTTAATGATTTTTGCGAAATGTTTTGCCTTCATTTTTTTGTTTACTTTTAATTATTATTTTTATATACAAAAAAACTATATATATTTCTGAAAATTTTCCTTTATGAAATTTTAATGTATATTTTTCACCAAAAATAATAAATATTTATGTATTTATATATGTATGTAAATATATACATACATACATATATGTGTGTGTGTATTTCTCATATGAATTAAATTAATCATAAAAAAACCAAAGTGAGATTTGATAGAAACTTTGATGAGATATTTGCTTTTTTGGCCTAATTTTTATGGGGCCAAAAACGATTCGCTCCCGGAAGTATTTACTTAAATCTCACGTTGCACACTAACTTATAAATTACGTGTCTCACTTTCATACACAATTTTGCTATTCATCCCACTTTGCCCCCCCAAGTTCGTGAGAGTTAATAATATTAATGGAAAATGACACATAGTATGAGACATGAGGATTATTTTTGTCATTTTCTTTAGGTGCAAAGTTGGATTTAGTTATAATTCTATCATTTAGTTAACCATTTAATATTTAAGATATGTTTGTAATAAAAATTAATAAATAATTGTTTCAGTAATCAGAAAACTAATTTAAAAAATCTCATAATTAACTTCAAAGTTAAGAAAATATCCCAAATTTTTTTTATTTAATGGACAATTAGACCATTAGTCCCTGAACTTTAAGAATGTCCATTAGGGGCTGTATAACACAAATGCACGACATACACCAAAGAATGCAAATTTTGGACACCCATAGTCCCCAACCCTAAATCCGTTAGTTGAAGTGTCATAAAGTCAAAAAAATATGGGTTGTTAGTAACATCATAAAACCAGGGGGTCATATGAAAATTGCAAACAATTGCAATCCAATATTGGAAGAAGAATATGTCGCCAACAAGCAAACTAACCCCTTTTTAAAGATTAAAAAAAGATTCATAATCAGTGATAGCTTTTGTCCCACATTGAAAAGATGAGAAACACTTTAAATGTTTAAAAGAGATATAAACCAAAATAACATCAAATTGGTTGGGGCATCTTGGAGATTTAATTTAGAACTAATGTTAAATCCGAAATTAACTTATTTATTTTTTTGACCTTATTCAATGGTGAATGATTTATTAAATTTATGGTTATTTCGGTAATTATTCATGGAATTGATTAGCAAATAATAAATTATTTATTTGACCTTATTCAATGGGGAGTGATTTATTAAACATTATTTATGTACAAATATTATTTTTCATCATGATAAATTTACTTGTTTGTCCTTAAATAAATGGTGGATGATTTATTAGATGAAATGTTAATTTTGTCCATACATTAATTTCTAAAAGACAACTCACATTTTTATAGTAAAGAAGATAAATTTACTTGTTAATCCTTAAATAAATGGTGGATGATTTATTAGATGAAAAGTTAATTTTGTCCATATATTAATTTCTAAAAGACAACTCACACTTTTATAATAAAGAAGATAGATAGATAGAGATAGCATTTACCTATTTGACCTTATTCAATGATGATTGATTTATTAAATGCAAGGTTCTTTTTATAATTATTCATGTAATTGATTAGCTCATAATTTTTTTTTTCTTATTTGACATTATTCAATGGTGAATGATTTATTAAATTTATGGTTGTTTTTTTACAAACATTATCATTCATTATGATAAATTTACTTGGTTGTCCTTAAATAAATGGTGGATGATTTATTAGATGAAATGTTAATTTTGTTCATACATTAATTTCTAATAGACAACTCACAATTTTATAGTAGAAATATATAGATAGATAGAGATAGAATTTACTAATTTGACATTATCATTTATTATGATAATTTTTTTCTAATTATTCATGGAATTGATTAGCAAATAATAAATTATTTATTTGACCATATTCAATGGGGAGTGATTTATTAAACATTATTTTTGTACAAATATTATTTTTTATCATGATAAATTTATTTGTTTCTCCTTAAATAAATGGTGGATGGTTTATTAGATGAAATGTTAATTTTTTCCATACATTAATTTCTAAGAGACAATTCACATTTTTATAGTAAAGAAGATAAATTTACTTGCTTGTCCTTAAATGAATGGTGGATGATTTATTAGATGAAAGGTTAATTTTGTCCATACATCTATAATACAATAGAGCTCACTCTCGCACGCTTACAATTGACTTGAGATAAAAAGGGTCATGATTTACTGTTTTACGGTAATCCAATGACCCTTATTTCCCTCAGTTCTCACATGTGCGAATGAAGGTTTTCCCATTCTCTTCCCCATTATAGTTTTAGGGTTTACGATTTTACAGTTTTATATTATTGTAATTAACTTCATCAATTTAATTTTTTTTCGACCCGTAATTTCGTATACAAATTACTTGAAATATTTATTTTTTTTCTTTTTAACTGTTATCGTAATTAACTATATCAATTTAATTTTTGTTCGGCCCGTTTTTTCGGCCCGCAATTTCGTATACAAATTAATCAATTTACTGTTTTACCAAGATTCTACGGCTATTGAATAAAAAACTATTTTACAACACCAATTTCCAAATAATGTCTCTCAATTTTTTTTAAAAGAATTTTCATTGTAGTTTTTAAAAAGTTGATGAATGTCAAATTTTTAAACGAAAAATTATGTGTGGGCATTCATTTCAATGTAATATTGATATATAAGATTCTACGGCTATTGAATAAAAAACTATTTTGCAACACCAATTTCCAAAAAATGTCTCTCAATTTTTTTAAAAGAATCATTGTAGTTTTTAAAAAGTTGATGAATGTCAAATTTTTAAACGAAAAATTATGTGTGGGCATTCATTTCAATGTAATATTGATATATATGAAATATAAAGAATGTCTCTTTGTCACGTTTAATCTCACAATCTCAACCGTTTTTATCACGTTTTTTTCCATCTTTATTTTATTACTGCGAAAATTATTGAGATATTATAGTTTACAAGACGGTTTACAATTATTCTTTCCCTATTTCTTGCAATTCCTCCCGACTCCTTCTCTTCCCCATTACGGTTTTACGGTTTTACAGTTTTATGTTATCGTAATTAACTTAATCAATTTAATTTTTTTCTGACTCGTAATTTCGTATACATATTAATTGAAATATTTTTTTTCTTTCTTTTTAACTGTTATCGTAATTAACTATATCAATTTAATTTTTGTCCGGCCCGTTTTTTCCGACCCGCAATTTCGTATACAAATTAATCAATTTACTGTTTTACTAAGATTCTATGGTTATTGAATAAAAAACTATTTTGCAACACCAATTTCCAAATAATGTCTCTCAATTTTTTTAAAAGAATTTTCATTGTAGATTTTAAAAAGTTGATGAATGTCAAATTTTTAAATGAAAAATTATGTGTGGGCATTCATATCAATGTAATATTGATATATAAGATTCTACGGCTATTGAATAAAAAAGTATTTTGCAACACCAATTTCCAAATAATGTCTCTCAATTTTTTAAAAAGAATTTTCATTGTAGTTTTTTAAAAGTTGATGAATGTCAAATTTTAAAACGAAAAATTATGTGTGGGCATTCATTTCAATGTAATATTGATATATATGAAATATAAAGAATGTCTCTCTGTCACGTTTAATCTCATAATCTCAACTGTTTTTATCACGTTTTTTTCCATCTCTATTTTATTACTGCGAAAATTATTGAGATATTACGGTTTACAGTTATTATTTTACATTTAATATTGATGCGTCCAAAATCTTCCAAGACGCACTGGACTCTTCCAAACGGATACCTGGCTTTCAACGTATCCTTCAATCTTCCAAGCCCAACTCTGCAATTAAGTCAAGAAAACCATGAATTAGGCAAGGGCACTCCCTGCAAAAGCCCTCCGGTGTGAAAATTAGCCCAAATACGCATTAGAGTATAAAATTTGGCAGGGTTTAAGCAAGCTAGTAAAAATCACATACCTCCCCCCTTCATTTTGAGGGGCTTTTATAGTTGTTGCCGGAGAGAATAACTGATCATAACCGCCCACTTACATTCATGGCATTGATGGCGAACATATTAACTGCCACATTAATTGTCCCATTAACCACAACGGTTAAATGGAGAATTATCCGGACATAACCGTCCTCAACTGACAATAACTCTCGAATGAACGAGCATAACACGTCATGCTCGCTACATGTTCCTGCTCGCTGGTGAAGCCCCATCTCGCTTACATCTCTTGCTCGCTGAAGGTTGAGACCCCTGCTATATAAGAACCATTTAATTCCTCTCTTGTGCCTTTGATCTTGAGATGCACGTGCACTGCTTGTGGATGATGACCACGTGCCGTACACATGACCCAAGTTTTGGGCCTATTGGGCCAGGTAGCTCAGTAGCCCCCTACTCCTTGCCTAGCGAGTATTTATGTTCGAAGCGAGGAGGACTTAGAATTCATAAATATCTCCCAAAGCATAATTAAACCCCTTTTAATGTGTGAATCAAATTGTCCACAATCAAAGGTTTAAGCAGATGGTTGCCCAAAAGGGTTTTTAGAAAATCGTTTTTAGAAAGCCAAGCCGTCAGCCGCCGCCTCTTTGACAAGACAAGCCCGTTTTCCAACAAGACATTAATGCCGCCTCGAACGTTGAGCCTCGGAACGTGAACCCTAATGATGGGTGACCGCCAAATGACGGTTTCACCGTGTATAAAAGCGGAAACCTCCTTCTCATTTCAAACTTTACCGCTTTCAAAAGACTTCAGAGCCGAGAGAAACTCGATCTTTGCATTTGCAAGTTGTCTCAACACCAATCTTACTCACACCAGGATTCGATCTGCAACAATCTTCCAAGATCCAAAATCAGCATTCCTCAACGAAACAAAGAACAGGTACTTTCTCAAATTTCTAATTCTATCTCTTCGCCATGTTTCCATTACTTTAACCCTGAATTAGGGTTCTTCTGCATCATACTTCTATATTCAATCTTCTTCCAGTTGAGAACTTGAATTCAAAATGTAAACTATCAAAACGTAGATTTATAGGTTCCGATTCCTTCATTTCATCTTGCTCCCTTTTCTATCACCCAACCATTCAAAACCAAACAAGGGAATCGAGGAATACACGATCGGTGCCTTGCTCGCCGATCATAGGACATGCTCTTTGCCATGGGTTTTACTTGATTTACCTTTGCCAAATTACCCGAGCAAGGTTTAATACGTGTTCCTCGATTCCTGTTTCCTGTAGGATGTCCAGCGACGAAACCCAATTAGAAATTGAAGGCCGGAGCTACGACCATGGTGCTCCTGAAGAAAACCTGCCCTCTACAAGTTCCAGCTCCGAGGAAAGCGAGCAAGAAGAAATCCCTTTAATTCGACGGCGAAAACCCCAACATTTAACTGAACAAGGAACGAGCATAAACCAACAAAACCTTTCCGATAATGATCGAGCTAGAAACCTTCCCTACTCGAGTAATTTCCAACCCGGACAAAACCAAAACTCCTCTAGACAAATCGTTCCCAACATCCCACCTTCAATCAAATGGGATGAATTAACTTCTGAAGATGAGGTCAATACTTGGTTTTATTCCTTAGGCATAGATCCCAAACACTACCGGGTACGAGCCTTCGACCTAGATATCAATGAAAACGGGCATAATTACCAAGGAGACAAAATGGTCTTCTATTTCGATTTTTTCTTAGTAGGACTTCGCCTCCCCTTGATCCCTTTGTCGTAGAATTCCTGAATGAAACCAATTCCTTCCCTGCGATCTGACCCTTACAATAGTAAGGTTTCTGATGGCATATACAGTTGCCTGCAGGCTACTCGGGTTCGAACCCGAAATGACCTTGTTTAGGAAGTTCTTCCTCTTTTCTTTGGACAAAAAATCTGGGCATCTCACAGGTCGCTCAAACCCAAATTACTTTAAGCTTCTGAATGATGGCCCGAATAAAGTAGATGGCTGGGATGGGAAAGCCCTACTAGTCGAATCAAGTGTTGGCTGGCCATTTGCTCCCTACCTTCACGACTATGGGTTGCCTGAATATGACAAGAATGCCTTCCGAGCTGGTGAACCCAAAATAGCAAAAACCTTCAGATCGCTGCTCGGGGTAAAAGAAGGACGAGATGGCCGAGCTGGGCAAGACTTCGTACTTGATTGGCGAGCCCTCACATCCGACTTAGCCCTTCTTCGTCTAGCCGGAATCTTAAATTGGCCCATGGAAGGAGTCGAGCCACGAGTTGCCATTGAGCACGAACTACCACATCCTTACTGGGGCCAATGTCATGGAAACAAATTCCCTAGTGAATGCCTTGAGTGTGCGCGAGCTGGAACCAACTGCACACCCCCCTTTTCACTTACTGGTCTATTCTTCAACTCTGTTCTTTATGTCGAACTCATAGACTTGTTGTCTTTTATTTTTCTTATACTCTTGCTCTAACTCTTGCAGACATGAAGCAATTAACTGATGTAAACAAGTTCCTCCAAGCCGCCAAGAAAGGAGAGAACAAAAAGAATAAACACTTGACTACCCAAGCTGCTGCATCCCTTCCAACTATTCCAACCAGTACCACTGGGCGCGGTACCAAATGGAACCTACCGGAACCAAGCCAACCAGCCATACTCGCAGCCCCAAAACCTACTGTTCAAAGGGTCGACCCAGTCACCCATCATGCAACAAGTTTCGCCGCTCCAAGCCAAAGTCCTCCAAAAGAGAAAAGAAGCAGACATCGAGCTGACAAAGCTGTGCTCGAGGATACCAATCCCTCCACTCCATCCTGGCAAAAGGACAATTTCCTTATGCCCGAAGAACAAGAGAAGGCTGGAGCTCTTATTGCCGAGATCGGCAATGTGCCTGATCTCGACAAAATTAACATTTTTAAGCGCAGCGGGTACCCAACAACTGTGGGGCTTGGTTTAATGAGGAGATTGCGACATGGCGGAGTTCGAAAGAAGAGTGCAGAGCATGCGAGCTCAGTTCTGGTCGGGGAAGTTGGCATGTGCTTGACTGAGGTAAATACTTTCTCTCTTTTCATAATCCATTTATCCCTTAACATTCCACAAACACCGACAATATCTTTATTTGCAGATTGCCAATAAAACGGAATTGATGTATGATCGCCTCATCAACAACATCAATTCCAATGCCGCCATGACAAAGGAGAAGAACCAACTGGAAGAGACTGTGAATACCCCCCGTGCCGAGCTGAAAGCGACCGAGGAGACTCTTACCAGTTAAGTGTCTGAGCTCTCCAAAGTCGAAGCAGAAAAGAAAACTTGGAGTCCCATCTGGATTTCTCCAAGAAATCTGAAGAAACAACTTTAAACAACATTTCTGCAGTCCGGAAGGATCTTCGCGCCACCCAAGCCCAATTGGAAGAAGCCCAGGCCGCAGTTGCCGACCTGGAGAAAAAACTGAAGGAAGTGCAATCTCTCCCAAGCGAGGAGCAAAAACAGAATATAGTTGAAGATTACAAAAATTCTGATGATTTTGCTACTTGTGTAAAGAATGAAGCCTATCCATTTTTCCTTCAGGGAGTGAACCATGTGCTGAGGCAACTCTCGTGCAGTGGGTTAGAAATCCGGCCAGAACTGCTTGCCAAGTGGGGTACCAACCCGCCTTTCTATCCTTCAGCCCGCCTGGCCATGCTTTTGTTCCGTATACCGAGGACTAGCTAGACTCTCTTGCTGAAGTCCGATGCGGAAAAAAGGCTTATCTCCATGGACCCCTCCTCCAGATTGCCGAAGCCAACATCAGTGAGCTCATGACTCAAATTTGGGCAGCACAGGCGCGACCAAAAGAAAATGAAGGCAATGCCGACCAAGCCGATGAAGATGATGTGGTCATCCTCAAGGCCACCCCTGAAGGAACAACTGAGCCCAACCAAGCAGCCCCTACAATCACTCCTCCAAATGCATGAAGTTTCCTTTTTGGCCTGCGTGCCATAGTTTCTAAAAACAATTTATCTCCTGGTCTCCAAACAATTTACATTTGTGGTTTTGTAATATTTGTTACTTCTTGGTTTTGATGAATGCTTTCGCTTTGCAATGAATGCTCATATTGCGTCTGCTTGCATTATAACTGATATTTCAACTATTTCCACTATGAATCAACTGACTTGAACACCAACTTCTTTTCACGAGCAAAGGCAACCTATGCTCATGAAAGAGAATAATCGTGTATAACAAGAAAAACAATTAACTCGAACACCAACTCTTTTCACGAGCAAAAATAGCTTTTGCTCGTGAAAAAGAATAATCGAGAGCAATTAACTCGAACACCAACTCTTTTCCCGAACAGAAATAACTTTTGCTCGTGAAAGAGAATAATCGAAAGCAATTAACTCGAACACCAACTCTTTTCCCGAGCAGAAATAGCTCTTGCTCGTGAAAGAGAATAATCGAGAACATATTAACCTGCTCAAACACCAACTTTCACGTCGGGCCAGAGAACTTCCCTGCCCGTCAAAAGTATAATTAAGCTTTGCATTAAACGTTATAAGCTGAACACATCTGCTTATTCATTCCATTATCACTTTACTAAATAAAAGAAAGAGAAACAAATTACATATTACCAATCACCGATAATATTTCTTCAGGTGATCTGCATGCCATGGATGTTTCAGCTCGCTTCCATCCTCTATTCGTAGCATATAAGTGCCTTCCTTAACAATTCTAGCAATCTGAAAAGGACCTTCCCAATTCGGCGAAAGTTTCCCCCACTCTGTTCGATGGCCTGTTGCCTCAATCTTACGGAGAACCCAATCGCCCACAGCAAATGACCGACCACGAACCCTTTTATCGTGGTGGGCCTTTGCTCGCTGTTTGTAATTTGCCATCCTCATTTTGGACTCCAATCGTTTCTCTTCTAACAGATCTAGATCGGCTGCCCGAGCTACACTATTGGATTCAGCATCATAGTGTAACACCCTATGATTGGGCAACTACATTTCCACCGGGGCCATAGCCTCAGATCCGTAAGCCATAGAAAAAGCTGTTTCCCCAGTAGGACCCCTGACTGTCGTTCTAACCGCCCACAAGGCTGAAGGCAACTCATCCACCCATCTTCCTGCCTTGTCTTCAAGGTTTCGCTTGAGGACATGCAAAACTTGCTTGTTAGCGGCCTCATCCTGCCCATTACCTTGTGGGTATGCCACCGAAGACTGCCAATGCTTCACTCACATCTGCTCGCATGCTTTTGTAAATTTTTCTGAAAATTGAGTCCCATGGTCTGACACTATTGCTCGTGGAACTCCAAAACGACACCATATGTGTTCATGAACGAAGTCAATCACATTAACTTCGCTGATGGTTGCCAAAGGCTTAGCCTCCACCCACTTAGTAAAATAATCCACAGCGACCACCGCATACTTAAACTTCGAACGAGCCAATGGAAATGGGCCAATTAGGTCTATACCCCACATGTCAAATGGCCACGATGCAACCACAAGAGTCTGCTTGGTAGAAAGGTAAACGAGGTATGTCTGCATAGCGTTGACACTTGTCATAACGCCAGACATACATTTCTGCATCTCGCCTCAAAGTAATCCAGTAGAAACCAGCTGCTAAGACTTTTTCTGCCAATGACCTTTGGCCAGGATGACCACCACATTTACCTTCATGTATTTCCCCCAGAATGCCCTCAGTCATCTCTGGCCGCACACATCTAAGCAAAGGTCTAGTGTAAGACCGCCTATAAAGTATTTTATCTAAGATAAGATACCGTCATGACCGCTTCTGAATAGTTCGAGCCTCCGTCTTATCCTCGGGCAAGGTCCCATGCTCGATGTAAGCCTGCAAGTCATCTATCCAACATTTCGCAGCTGGCTCGATATCCATGACCACCTCTTTTTCTATTGCCGGAGTCTCCAAATATTCAATCATAACCCCTGGATGCAGAGATTGAATTTCGTCTTCGGCCATCTTTGACAAATAGTCTGCCCGCATATTATCCTCACGAGCAATTCGTACCAATTCCCAGTAATCGAAGTCCTTTAGAATCTCATTCACCATCGCACAATAGTGAACCAATATCGGATGATGAACAACATAATCTCCGTTTTGATTCACGACCAACTGTGAATCGCAATAAACAATCACTTCTCGAACCCCCACATCTTGCGCGAGCTCGAGCCCCGCAATCAAGGCTTCATATTCTGCTTGATTATTAGATGCTGGAAACTTGAAACGCAATGCTTTTTCGAATTCGACATCTTGCTCGGACGATACTAACACCAATCCAGCTCCACTTCCAAATCTGCTGGCCGAACCATCCACATGCAATTCCTAACAATATTTTGGTCGGGGCTTTGAAATTGGTGTACTCGTTGATGCTGTCTTGGAAGAAACCTCCTCTTCGCATGAATCCTTGAAGCTAGTCTCAGCTACAAAGTCTGCCAAGGCATGTGCCTTGATCGCTCGTCGAGGTTGATAGTCAATATCAAACTCAGTTAACTCAATGGACCAAGTGAGCAAACGACCAGAAGAATCTGGCTTGTGCAAAATTTTCCTAAGAGGCATGTCCGTGTATACAATGATCGAATGTGCAGAAAAATAAGCTCGAAGTTTCCGAGCAGCAACAACAAGAGAATAAGCCAATTTCTCTGCATTAAAATATCGTCCCTTTACAGCTGTGAAGGCCTTAGACACATAATAAACATGCTTTTGAACATTACACTCTTCCCTAATTAATACAGCGGCTACAGCCTGCTCTGTGGTCGCTAAATACACAAACAATGTCTCACCAAAAACCGGGCTGCTCAACAAAGGAGGACTTCCCAGATATTCCACCAGCTGCTCGAAAGCCTTCTGACATTCAGCTGTCCACTCAAACCCCTTGTTCCCACGAAGAACCTTGAAGAATGGCAAACACCTTTCTGCCGACCTAGAAATGAAGCGACCAAGGGCTATCACCCTACCATTGAGCTTTTGAACATCTTTAATACATCGAGGAAGCTTCATAGTGACCAATTCCTTGATTTTTTCTGGATTAGCCTCTATACCCCTCTCAGTTACCATGAACCCTAGAAACTTGCCCGCTTTCACCCCGAACACACACTTGCTTGGGTTAAGCTTCATATTGTTTTTTCTAAGGTTGGCAAAAGTCTCACCCAGATCAACTGTGTGTTCATGCCCTTTGGTCTTCACCACCATGTCGTCAATGTAAGCTTCAACATTCCTTCCGATCTGCGAGCTGAATATTTTATTCACCATTCTTTGATAAGTAGCTCCTGCATTCTTCAATCCAAATGGCATCATCTTATAGCAATATAGCCCTCCTGTTGCTCGGAAAGCTGTCAGAGCCTTATCTTGCTCGCTCATTTTAACTTGATGATATCCAGAAAATGCATCAATGAAGCTAAGAAGCTCAAACCCTGCTATGGCATCAACCAGCTTGTCAATCTGCGGTAAAGGATAGCAATCCTTCGGGCAGGCCTTATTCAAGTCAGTGAAATCGACGCACATTCGCCATTTTGCCATTAGACTTTTTAACCATTACAACATTAGCCAACCAAGTTGGATAATGTATTTCTTCAATAATGCCCGCGCTGAGCAACTTCTCAACTTCCTCCTTAATGGCTTGATCTTTTTCGACTGAATAGATTCTAGGCCGCTGCTGAATTGGCCTGAAAGCTGGATCCACGTTAAGACAATGCAAATCCACAGCCTCACTCACGCCTTGCATATCCTCCGGTCTCCATGCAAAAACATCCAAACTGTCTTTAAGCTACTTGATTAAGCCGGCCCGAGCTTCAGCTGACAATGCCTTGCCAATTTTTTTTTTTTGCTCGGGATAAGCAGAATTTATAACCACCTCCTCGAGCTCATCCTGAGCCGCGAATTCTGGTTCATCCTGCATTTGGAGTGTATCACACTCCACCTTCTCTTCCTCCTCAGCTTGAGTCTCAACCGGATCGAGCTGGTCCACATCCATGTCCTCTACTTGTTCATCCTGTCCCTCCGACTCCGATATCGGCAAAGGACCATCAAGCTTCTCCCCAACCTCATCTGGAACCAAACTTGCCTCACTGTATTGTTCGACCTGCCCCCCCGACTTTAGTGTCGGCAAAGGACAAATGCTCTCTTCGCCAGTTTGATCCAAAGTCAAACTTGTGTCAACTTCATGCTCGGCCTACCCCACCGACTTCAATGTCGGCAAAGGGCAAGTATCCGCCTCGCAATCCTCTTCATTCACCATAGCCACTGTTGATGGCCCCACAGTCACATGAGATGTCTCCTTGGTGCTAACAGTGATTTTCTGCTCGCCGTCCTCCAAGGTCAATTTTTGCTTTTTTCGTTGACTGTCACGCACATACTCAAATACTGCCCGAGGCTGACTCCTCAATACTCCTACTCCTTGATCAGTATAAAATTTAGCGCGTTGGTGGGGAATGGACGCGACCATCTGAAACTTGGTCATGCTCGGCACCCCCAATATAATGTTGTAAGGAGACTTCAAGTCAATCACCATGAAAGTGATTTTCTCAACTCGGGTACGGTTCCCTTCACCAATAAAGACTTCTAGCTCGACAGTGCCTTTAACTGGTACTTTATGGTTAGTGAAGCCCTCCAGCGTCCCAGCATATGGTTTGAGGCGATCATCGCTCAATTCTAAACCCTGAAAACATGAATAATACATCACATCCCTGCAAGCTCCAGTATCAATCAGGATTCGATGCACAACCCAACCATCCACCAAGGCCGAGACAATTAAGGACTTCTCTCCTGCCACATTGCTCGCTAGCTCGCTACGAGTGAACTGTATAGCTTCCTCCCCAGTTTGCAAAGCAGTAGGCTGATCCACAACTTTTGACAAGGAATAAATCTGCTTTCCGAGCTGGGTTGGAGTGGGCTCCTCATCCATTATAACATTTATTACCCCTCTGATCGGTGGGGCATCTCTTCGGGGAGCATTCCCCCCTATTTCTACCATCTCTCTTGAACCGATCTAGCCAGCCTTTATTGATCAATTTCTGAATGGCCTTTTTCAACGGCCAACACTCCTCTGTTGTGTGCCCGTAATCGTCATGATAAGCACATCTCTTCGTCCGATCCCGAGTATCTGCTGTCTTAGGATTCATGTGAGGTGGGCGAGGAAGCTCATCTCGAATCTCATACATAATATCCTCGCGCAACGTATTAAGCGGGGTAAGATCAGCTTCACGAAGAAATTCTCTCAATTTCTGCCTGCGTTTTGGGCTCGCGCATGCTTAATTCTGATCTTAAACCACCTTCTCCCTCAAGTAACCCTGTTTCAAAGCATAAGGTTACCTCCTGCTCGGTCAACCCTGGAACTTGCTCCAACATTTTGGTAAATCGCTCCAAGTAGCTAGCAGTTGACTCGTTTGCTCCTTGCTTAACCTTTGATAAGTCGGCCCTTGTCTTTTGTCTTTGCCAACGTGCCCGAGGTACCAAAGTCTGCTAGAAACTTCGTTCTCAAATCTGCCCAATTATTGATCGATCTGCACGGTAAGGCTCCCATCCATGCCAATGCCTTTCCTTGCAGGGCGCCCACAAAAGCCCGAATCTTTAAAGCTTCATCTGAAGTCACCAAGCCAATTTGAGACTTAAATGACATCAACTAGTCTCTTGCTTTTGTCTTCCCCGTATACTCCTTGATGTTTGGGAAGATGAATCCCTGTGCTGGTGGTGCATTCTCAATCCATGGTGCCAACGGGCTAGCTGAAGTTCCCAGAAAATTTCCATCCAGAGCTTTGCCCTGTTCCCATGCCTCCATACGGCGTTTCAAATCTTCAAAATCCTACATGTTAATGGTTGAAGGCAAACCACCCCCGGGCTGAGGCTGTACCACGTACGGGCATAAGAGGGACCTGTGGGGGACCCATAGCTCCAAAGGCTTGAGTAACACCCACGACCTGCGCCACCTGTGCCAGGGCACCCCAACGAGCTGAGCAACTGGTTTATTGGCCACCAAATTTCTTTGTGCATCTGATTGATGCAACTCCATTTTTCCCTTGGAATGGTGAGACAAGTATCCTTGGGATTGCTTGGGCGAAGGCGTCCTATGATGACGAGCATAAGATTTCGTTGGAGATGGTGAACGACGGCTACAAGCATGTGATCGTCGAGGAGAAGGCGAGCGTGGCCTACAAGCATGAGGCCTTCGTGGAGAAGGTGATCGTCGATGGCGACGAGACTGTGCTGAATCATCCCCCACTCGTGGTCCCAATCGTGAATGCACACTGGGCATAACCATGTGGCTAGCTCTGCCTTCTTGTTGATTTCGTCCGTTTGTCTCCCGTTCAGGTTGCTGAGAGGGAACGATCATTGCGTTTAATTGATTGCCCCCAGTCCTCGATCCACTTGCTGCCTGACTTGGAGCAGATAAAGCTGGTAAGGGATCCAATTCAATGGGTAGGGGCGGCTTACCCATGGCAATCAACTGTGAATTAAGCTGGTGCATCTGCCCCAAATATATGGCCCTTTGACGAAGAGCTTCCTCCCTGAATTCATGTCCCAACCCAACAGCTGCTACTGCACTTCTAGCTAAGGAATCCACACCACGCCGTTGATTAAGCTGATGACGAGCATCATGAGGAGGCGGGTTGTTTCCAGCCAACTGATTAAGACTGGGGGTTACTTGTACATCCTCCTGACGGCTACCATTGACACCATTAACGCCGTTTTCCGCCATTACTAAGACTTACCAAGAACAAACTTTCAGTTTACGAAAAAAGCTTTCGTTTCCCGGCAACGGAACCAACTGATGCATCCAAAATCTTCCAAGACGCACTGGACTCTTCCAAACGGATACCTGGCTTTCAACGTATCCTTCAATCTTCAAAGCCCAACTCTGCAATTAAGTCAAGAAAACCGTGAACTAGGCAGGGGCACTCCCTGCAAAAGCCCCCCGGCGTGAGAATTAGCCCAAATACACAAGAGAGTATAAAATTTGGCAGAGTGTAGGCAAGCTAGTAAAAATCACATACCTCCCCCCTTCATTTTGAGGGGCTTTTATAGTTGTTGCCGGAGAGAATAACTGATCATAACCGCCCACTAACATTCATGACATTGATGGCGGACATATTAACTGCCCCATTAACTGTCCCATTAACCACAACGGTCAAATGGAGAATTATCCGGACATAACCGTCCTCAACTGACAATAACTCTCGAATGAACGAGCATAACACGTCATGCTCGCTACATGTTCCTGCTCGCTGGTGAAGCCCCAGCTCGCTTACATCTCTTTCTCGCTGAAGGTTGAGACCCCTGCTCGTGGTATATAAGAACCATTTAATTCCTCTCTTGTGCCTTTGATCTTGAGATGCACGTGCACTGCTTGTGGATGATGACCACGTGCCGTACACATGACCCAAGTTTTGAGCCTATTGGGCCGGGCAGCTCAAATATTTTACGGTTTTACAGTTATTATTTTACATTGCAAAAAATAGTTACTCTTTTACTGAGATATTACGATTTTACATTTAATATTTTACGGTTTTACAGTTTTATGGTTGCGAAAATTTGTATTTGTATTTTTTTTCTTTTTAATTTTTTTCCGACCTGTAATTTCGTATACAAATTTAAAAAAATTAAAAAAAACGTAAGTTTTGTAATTTGATTTTTTTTCTTTTTAATTGTTATCGTAATTAACTTAAGTAATTTAATTTTTGTCCGGCCCGTTTTGTCCGACCCGCAATTTCGTATACAAATTATTAATTAATCTCTTCGTTCAGGGCAAAGAGGCCCCATTTGAAAGTCAATTTTTTTTAAAAAAATAATATTTTTAATAGTTCATTTCTACAATACCTGCTTCATTTATTAATAAATTTTCAAACTGGCGCCGTGCCATCGGCATGGGCAAGAGTACTAGTTAATTTATAAGAGACAACTCACACTTTTATAGTAAAGAAGATAAATAGATAGAGATAACATTTACCTATTTGACTTTATTCAATGGTGAGTGATTTATTAAATTTACAGTTCTTTTTGTAATTATTCATGTAATTAATTAGCTCATAAAAATTTACTTATTTGACCTTATTCAATGGTGAGTGATTTATTAAATTTATGGTTTTTTTTACAAACATTATCATTTATTATGATAAATTTACTTGTTTGTCCTTAAATAAATGGTAGATGATTTATTAGATGAAATGTTAATTTTGTCCATACATTAATTTCTAAGAGACAACTCACAATTTTATAGTAGAAATAGATAGAAAGATAGAGAGAGAATTTACTAATTTGAAATTATCATTTAGTAGGATAATTTTTTTGTTATTATTCATGGAATTGATTAGCAAATAATAAATTATTTATTTGACCTTATTCAATGGAGATTGATTTATTAAACATTATTTTTGTACAAATATTATTTTTTATCATGACAAATTTACTTGTTTCTCCTTAAATAAATGGTGGATGGTTTATTAGATGAAAGGTTAATTTTGTCCATACATTAATTTCTAAGAGACAACTCATATTTTTATAGTAAAGAAGATAAAGTTACTTATTTGTCACTAAATAAATGGTGGATGATTTATTAGATGAAAGGTTAATTTTGTCCATACATTAATTTCTAAGAGACAACTCACACTTTTATAATAAAGAAGATAGATAGATAGAGATAACATTTACCTATTTTACCTTATTCAATGGTGAGTGATTTATTAAATTTAGGGTTCTTTTTGTAATTATTCATGTAATTGATTAGCTCATAACAAATTTACTTATTTGGCCTTATTCAAAGATGAGTGATTTATTAAATTTAGAGTTTTTTTTACAAACATTATAATTTATTATGATAAATTTACTTGTTTGTCCTTAAATAAATGGTGGATGATTTGTTAGATGAAAGGTTAATTTTGTCCATAAATTAATTTCTAAGAGACAACTCACAATTTTATAGTAGAAATAGATAGATAGATAGAGATAGAATTTACTAATTTGACTTTATCATTTATGATGATAATTTTTTTTGTTATTATTCATGGAATTGATTAGCAAATAATAAATTATTTATTTGACCTTATTTAATGGAGAGTGATTTATTAAACATTATTTTGTACAAATATTATTTTTTTATCATGATAAATTTACTTGTTTCTCCTTAAATAAATGGTGGGATGGTTTATTAGATGAAATGTTAATTTTGTCCATACATTAGTTTCTAAGAGACAACTCACATTTTTATAGTAAAGAAGATAAATTTACTTGTTTGTCCTTAAATAAATGGTGGATGATTTATTAGATAAAATATTAATTTTATCCATACATTAATTTCTAAGACACAACTCACACTTTTATAATAAAGAAGATAGATAGATAGAGATTGCATTTACCTATTTGATCTTATTCAATGGTGATGTATTTATTAAATTTAGGGTTCTTTTTGTAATTATTTATGTAATTGATTAGCTCATAACAAATTTACTTATTTGGCCTTGATGCGTCCAAAATAATCCAAGGACGCACTGGGCTTGATAACTCGGATATCTGACTTTCAATTCTATCCTTACTCTTCAAGGCCCAATCCTGAAATACAGACAACAACCGTAAACTAGGCATGAGCTTTCCCTGCAAAAGCCCTCCGGCGTGAGAATTAACTAACACTTAATTGAGTAAATTAGCTGACAGAGTTTAGCCTTAGTCTATGAATCACGTACCTCCCTCCTCTGTTTTGAAGGGTTTTTATAGCCTTTATGGGAGATTGAATAACTCCCCATTAAATGTTGAGGCGTGCATGGCGGGCACATTAACTGCCACGTTCATCACAACGGCCTGATCATGAATGTGGAGGCGAGTTTCTCGGAGATAACTGCCCACGTTTGGGATGACCGTTACTTTCATAACTAAGCATGGTAAGTCTTGCTCGCTGAACACTTGCCCGGCCCATCAGGGTAAACCAGCGACCATTGCGCTTCTTGCCTGGGTGTTGAACCCCGACTTCATTGTACTTGTTGATTTGATAGCTAGCCCCCAAATCCTTAGCGCATCTTAATGATCAAAGTCTAGCCGCTGCCCGCTTCTCAAACTTGACCCGGATCTTGGAGTACACGTGTTCTGCTCATGAATGAAGAAGACGTGCCGGGCACATGACTTGTGTTTGGGCCTATTGGGCTGAGCAGTTCAGTAGCCCACTGCTCCTAGTCTATCGAGTGCAAATACTCGGAGCGAGGAGCAAAGTACCTTGGAACTTCCCTGAGAATCTGGTCTCCTACAAGACGACTCATTTTGATAACTTGCAAACAATGACCTCGAAGTCAAACGGTCAGTAGAAGCCAGCTTGAAGTATGACGAGTACTGAAGGGACGGGCCGCCTTTCGCCGTCCGTCATACACGTGTACACACGGCCCGAGGTGTCATTTAATGCGACGCCTTTGTCCCCGCACCATAATGATAACCCTAGCTATCTCGATTGCCGAACCATGACGGTTCCCCCATTATAAAAGCAAAAAACCCTAATTCATTCAGGACTTTTTCTGCCATTGAAGAATCCCGGCGTCTACCTTGCCATTGAAGAATCCCAGCGTCTTCCTTTGTTCTCCCTTTGCATCTCGCCGACATAAGATAATCTGCACGCGTAATCAAGATCCCCAATACCTCCAGTTCAATCCCTCAAATTCAACAGGTACTTCTAGATCCTTATTCTTTATCATATTGTAACCTTCATTTTTAGTTTCGTTGTAAAAACCCCAATTTTCAGAGAATCCCCATTTTCGGGATTCATAACTAGGGCGTCTAATACCAGTTTCTCTTCTATTTATCTTAAACTTCCAATCTCAATAAAATGTCGTGACTCACATTTCCTGAACGTTATGAGTCGGGGTACTTTACAAACTCCACACACACAAAACCCTAAAGTGGGAATCGAGGAATACCTAACCGGTGCCCCGTTCACTGGTCCTAAGATGAACCATAACCGGGGGTTTTGGCTTCTCTGCTCTTGCCCGCTTTTATGAGCGGGAATTAACGTGTATTCCTTGATTCCTGTAGGATGTCTTCCAGCAACGAATCCAGCTCGAAAATCGAGGGACGGAGCTATAATCACGAAGCCTCAAGTGAGGAGGAAGAAAGCTACGAAACATATTCCACCAGCTCTGAGGGGACTGAACTTGATGTCACCTTAGCTACCCCTGGAATCCCCTACAACCGAAACATTGATGACGAGGAGGATCAAGATAACGATGGAGACTTTAACACAATGGGCGAGGAGGATCTTGTCGAAGAAAACGAACAAACAACGGCTACATCTCCCCAGACGAGCACTTTTCCAGAGACTAAGAAAAGAGTTACCTGCGACAAAGGAAAAAATCCTGTAGCCGATACCCCAACCCCAATGAGATGGGAAGATCTAACAAGCGAGACGGATGTAGCAGCTTGGTTCTATTCCCTCGGTATGGACCCCAAAAACTACCGAGTACGAGCCTTCGATCTGGACATCGACAAGAAAGGCCATAACTACCAGGGAGATAAAATTGTGTTTTAATTTGACTTCTTCTTAGTAGGCCTTCGTCTTCCACTAGATCCCTTTTTCGCAGAATTCCTTAACCTGGCCAACTCACTCCCCTACGACCTGACCTTTACAACAGTGAGGTTTTTAGTCTCATACATCGTAGCATGTAGGTTACTCGAGTTTAAACCCGAAATGACTTTATTCAGGAAATTCTTCTTATTTTCTCTAGACAAAAAATCTGGGCGCATTACAGGGCGCTCTAACTGTTGATAGTTATTGTATTTAGATTTATATCTGCTCATACATTACATTAGTTTTATACATAAGTGGCTAATTGGGCTGCGTATCGATTAGCGTGGCAACTGTGTATAGAACTTGCCAAAGATAGTTTTTATAGGACTTCACAGTTCACTGAAGACCTCTTTAAAGCTTCACCGAAGACTGGCATAACATACAACGGCAGCATCTTGTCTACACTTGGTCAATCATGACGGTCCAATAAGCTTATTAATGGATCAATTTAAATTTATCCTTATCGCTTAATTTAAATTGAGACATTCCTCTGACATCTCGACCTCGCCGAAAGCAATTCCTGAAAGTAGGAAGACTTTCGCTAACTGAACAATAAAAGCAAGAAAGCAGCATCATACTTCCACATTCTGTAATAACTCTCACAGATCGACATCCAGATTGCCCAACTTCCGCCTCTGAAAAGATCTCTGCATCCATTCCCCGCTTCTATATCCGCACATCTAAATTTCGAAGACGCCTCCATGCATTTAATGCATTCAACCTAATAGCTTATTAAGTCTGCTTTCTCCAACGGATCTCCGTAATGCCCCGCTATAAATGCCGCCATTAAAGACCGAAGAAAAGACACTTGATGAAATGCTCGAAAATCTACAACAACTCTAAGTTTTTATACTCGGTCAGCATTCAAGAGATCCTAAACGTGATCAAGAAGTCCTCAACAACAACAAGAAGTTGCATCAACATTTATTTTGTACTTCTTATTGTTTTTATTCAAAGCTATTTTCAGCACGATTAAATATCCTTGCTTACAATGATATTTAATTCCTTAACCCCAAACACAAGTCAATATTTTGTACACGATCCATCGGGAATATTCTTTGTAATAGATCTAGTGGAAAACATAGGCACTATTTAAATCCAAGGTTGATCCTGTGGTGGACGAGCACCTTTATAGCGTGGAACCATCCCAAAATACTTGTGTTAATTCCTTTATCGCTTGTCCGCTTATTGAACTATTTATTACTTCATTTATCTTCATCCCTAACAAACTTAAGTAATCGCTAAGGTCTACCGATAGTCCTTATCGCGGACTTGAACCTCGTTTCTTAACAAGTCTTTCCTTCTATTTTACTTATAGATTGTAAGTGCTTGTCAAAGAACTTACTTGAAAAGTTTTAAGTGTATAATAAGCTATTCAACCCCCTTTTAGCTTATTGTTCGTTGGGACTC
>CM028378.1:155488472-155509944 GCA_013146195.2 Codonopsis lanceolata
TTGTACCACCGAAGGTAAGACTAAAGTAAATGTTAGTATGAAAAGCGTATGAAATGTTGGAATGACGACTTAAATTTTAGCGTGACAAGTGAGATGTTAATCGGTCCAACCTCGCTTCGGTTTTGGTCTAGCTTATTAGTTTCAAATTCCCATCGGTCATGGTTTAAACGCTCCACTTTAAAACGGCCTCGCTTAAATTGCAAACCTAACCTCGAAAATCGGTTTAATAGGTTCCGACCTACGGTCTCGCCCTATTAACATCTCTAGTTAGCGTGCATGGAAGTTTGGTGATGAAGTCTTTTCTCGCTCCCCGACTACCTTTCCAAAGCTTCTATGAGGATGTTCGAGGCGTAGACCATATTACAAGTTAAGTCCGATTACTCAATTTTTCACGGGAGAGAGTTCTGCATTATTGTCAAGTTGAGAGGATTCCCCGCATCGCCACGCTTGGAAGAATGGACGAGTGGGCTCGAGGCTTCTATCTCCGACGAGTTGTTGGCGATGGCGAGAGGCTCCTCGCTTCTTGAGGCCTCATGATGTGTATGAATGGGCTTGTGTTTACAACTCGATTTGAGTCTTTTTGAATCATTGGGGTTACGTCTTCCCTCGATCCTTTCATTTGCGAGTTTTGACTCAAGCGAACTACTGTTAAGTTGGACGACTCTAACTTGACACAGGCTTTGGTCGGTTTCATAGTTGCACCGTCGAAGGGGTTTGAGCCCACCCTTTCTTTTTTACTACTCTTATTACAGGTCATCATCTTTATGAATCGGTTAACGACTACGAGGCATGCACAAGGGTTTCCCTTGTTGGCCGATTTAGGAATAAGGACCATTGGTGGTTCGAGATGGTGTTTACGGTTGAGTCGAGCGGAGGATGGAATTTTGAGGTTCTGAAGGAAAACCTCACGACCTTGTGATGACCAAGAGTCTAAGTGCTAGCAACCAAGCCATAAAGAGTGCCATTGAGGCCCCTTTGTTTAGTGGAGTGCGAGCTACTCTTATAATTGGAAGGCTATAGTTGGGGACGAAGGCTGTCCAAGTTTAGGGTTCACCTGCGATGTAGAGGTGGTCGAGAGGGGTTACTCGGACTTTGAGTACGTGAGTCGAGACAAGCGGGCCATTCATCGGGGTTGGGTGTTCGACTTGGATTGTTTGGAGTGTAGGGGTAGGCGGCCTAGGCGCCGTGCTAGTTAATATCTTCTTTTTATGTGCTCTTTTTATTTCTACCTTTTGGTTTCGATATGAGGTTTTTTGTCTACAAATATAGGTGTGACTCATGATGCGATTATGGCGGGAAGGCGAGAGGGAGAGGTGGGAGGCCGGTGAGGCTTCTCATGGTAAGCTCTTGCTCGTGGCGATGTTGAGTCGTTGCCATTGATCGATGTTTTGGAGGATCCTCCATGGTGGCGGTCGTACCACCTCTATCGGCCCCAAGTCATAGAAAACTTCTTGTCTCTGATGCTCCAAGGCCCAAGAGGCAAAGAATCGCCTGCCTCGGTGTGGCTAGGATATGCCTTCCTCAACTTCTGCTGAGATCACTCTGGCCTCGACCCCTGATATCACCCCTTCTTCCGAGGATGCTAATGACAATGACTACATTCCCGGCCATCTCTGTATGTTGGCCAATTCATTCCCTATGTCTTTTATTGGTTATGGTCAAAGGTTGATGGCTCAGAGCGTCCCCACCGAGCCGTGGAAACGTTTGTTCCACTCAAGGAGTTTCATTTGCATGATCTTGGCGTTGGCCATTAGAAAGGTAAGAGGTCCTGTTTGGTTTCTATGTTTTGTTTTGGTTTTAATTTTCGTTGCTCATTGTCGACATTTGTTCTTTCATTTCGGCATTTGTCTTCTTTACGCAGGCGCCAATTAGATCGTAACCGAGTCTATTTCGGCCTTAGAGCGAGACTTGGCGAATGTAAGAGGAGCTTTCATCCTCGATGAGAAGGTAGCGTCCCTTGAAGGTGAGCTATCGGTCAAGAGGATGAGCTTTCAAACCTTCATGTCGAGAGGACGGCTGCTGTCTAGGGAGAGAAAAGGTGTTACTGAGGAAGGGCCTACAAGCGAGATCATTAAAAGAGAGTGGTAGCTGATCTTGAGGCCAAACTAGAGGGCTTATCCAATGAGAATGCTCGTTTACAAGACGAACTGGCTTCGAAGCCTAGTAGTGAGCAGGTATTGGATAAATATCAGGGCTCCCTGGCATATGAGGAGGAGGCTCTAGATTACATGGAGAAGAGCCGAATCCAGACATTCATGGCTGCAGTTGCGGTCGGTGTACCTTTGCCCAAGGTTGTAAAGTTGGTGGCCTTGCCGTATGGCCCGGAGTGAGAAGTGTCTCCAACCTCATTCCTTTGGATGAGAGCAAGCTAAGTGAAATAAGGGGGGCTGACCTCTCGACCCAGGCTCTTGAGTGGTTACCCGTTCCTACCGAAGCTGGGAATTTGTTTGCCCAAATGGCCCATGAACGGATCTGGTTTAAGGAGAGCTATCTCCCATTCATGGTCACAACAATAGTGGGAATCCGAGTGGGTGGCGGCTCGTGAAGAGGAAATGAGATAGTAGTATAGTGGGGTAGGGTTTTTCGAACAATATACAATTTATGTTTTGTAAGCTTTTTTTTTTTTTTTTTTGTAATTAATTTGGTTTTGATGTGGTGCCTCCATTTTCTGATCTTTTGTTTATGCCATTTGTATTTTGAGGGGCTTCCCATTGTTCTGTTTTGTTTTGAAGGCGTTAGAGCCCTGCCTTTCTTCGGTTAGGCGAGGAGGTTTTGAAGGCATTAGAGTCTGGCCTCTCCACGACTAGGCGAGGAGGTTTTGAAGGCATTAGAGCCTGGCCTCTCCTCGGCTAGACGAGGAGGTTTTCAAGGCATTAGAGCCTGGCTTCTCCTCTGCTAGGCGAGGAGGTTTTATAGGTATTAGAGCCTGGCCTCTCCTTGGCTAGGCGAGGAGGTTTTTGAAGGCATTAGAGTCTGGCATCTCCTCGGCTAGGCAAGTAGGTTTTGAAGACATTAGAGCCTGGCCTCTCCTCGGCTAGGCGAGAAGCTTTTGAAGGCATTAGAGGCTGGCCTCTCCTCGGCTAGGCGAGGAGGTTTTACAGACATTAGGGCCTGGCCTCTCCTTGGCTAGGCGAGGAGGTTTTGAAAGAATTGGTATCAGTATAGAGTGTGTAGAAGACAGATTTTTTACTAAGACTTTTTTAAACAAAAACAAGTAGATTACTGATAATACATTTTCAAGTGGTCTGAATGCCATGGATTTTTTAGTGAGGTTATGTCTAGTTTGGCGAATTTGTTGGTTCCAGCCTGGATGATACCCGTGACTTGAAATGGTCCTTCCCAGTTAGGAGAGAGATTGTTTCTTCCTGGTTTGTTTCCAGTGACCTCATTTTTTCTAAGCACTAGGTCGTCGACAGAAAATGTGCGAGTATTCATTCTTTTGTCATGATGAACTTTGGCGAGCTTTTTGTAGTTGATGGCCTTTAGCCTAGCTCCCAACCTTCTTTCTTCAAGGTAATGAAGGTCTAGTTTCCTTGATTCAGTGTTGGTTTCTTCATTAAAGTGGATGACTATTGCCATAGGTAGGGCCATTTCTACTGGGGCCATGGCCTCGGTCCCATGGGTCAAGGAAAACGATGTTTCTTCTGTTGAGCCTTGATAGGATGTTCTGATAGCCCATAGAACGGCGGGAAGCTCCTCGAGCCAAGCGCCTTTCTTCGCGTCTAGCCTTCTTTTCAGGGCATGGAGGATTTGTTGGTTTCCGGCCTCTGCTTGGACATTTCCTTGTGGGCGTGGTACTGAGGACTTCCAATGGCAGACCCCTCTCTCCTCGCAACTTCTTTGTGAATACTCGAGAATTGTGTGCCATGGTCGGACACGATTGCCCTTGGTATTCCATATCTGCACCAGATGTTGTCTCGAATGAAGTCGATGGCCCTTTGTTCAGTGATGTTTACGAGGGGCCTCGCTTCGATCCATTTCGTAAAATAGTCTACTGCTACTATTACAAATTTGTTCTTGCCCTTTGCTAGAGGAAATGGCCCGATCAGATCAAGGCCCGACATGTCGAATGACCATGCTGCTACCACGGGGGTTTAGGGTACCGAAGGTAGCCTTGGGATGTCTGCGAATCTTTGACATTTGTCGCATTTACGAGCATATACCTCGGCGTCCTTTCTCAATGTGGGCCAATAGTACCTATGGAAGATAATTCTGTCGGCCAGCGTTCGTACTCCTGGGTGACTTCCACATACCCCTCCATGTACCTCGACAAGTAGTCCTTGTGTGAATTCTGGGCAAACACACCTCAGCAGAGGCTTTGTAAAGGATCTTCTATACAATATACCTCCAATTATTATGTATCTGGCTGATCTTCTCGCCATGGCCCATGCCTGCTCTCTATCACTGGGTAACGTTCCTTTGTCGATATATTTTTTGATATCGTTGATCCAGCATTCTGTGGCTTGTTCTACCATCATTATTTTTTCTTTATCAATGGCCGGGGTGCTCAGGATTTCGATCCATGTTTCAAGAGGAAGGTCGCCGAGCTCGCTTGTGGCTATTTTAGAGAGATAATCAGCTTTTCCGTTCTCAGACCTTCCTATTTGTTCCAATTCCCAGTATTTGAATCGGGCGAGGATGCTTTGGGCGAGCTCCTTTTATTTGTCCAGTGTTGGATGATTGACCCCATACTCCCTTGAAATCTACTTCATGATGAGTTGGGAGTCGTTGAAGATCAAGATTTGAGTTGCTCCCATTTAAACAGCTAACTCGGCACCTTCTATTAGTGCTTCGTACTCGGCAACATTATTTGATGCTGGAAAGTTCAGTTTGAGTGCTTTATTGATCTCCGTCCCTTCTGGTGCCGTGAGTAGGATGCCTGTTCCATTTCCATTTTTTCTTGATGATCCATCTACGAAAAATGTCCAGGGCTGAGCTGGTCTTTTTCGACGAGCTAACCATTGCCTGGCCACTTGCTCGTTCATGGAGGGCTTAGAGTTTGGTGAGGGGCTTTTCTCTTTTGTCGAGTTAAAGGAGGTTTCTGCAATGAAGTCTACTATAATTTGAGCTTTGATTGATTTTCTTGGAAGGTAGATGATTGCATATTCTGTCAATTCGACAACCCATCTCATCATCCTCCCTACGACATCTGATCTGTGCAGGATCCTTCGAAATGGTAAGTCAGTGTATACCCCGATCTCGTGTGCTGTAAAGTATGGCTTTAGCTTCCTCGTCGTGATTATTAAGGCGAGTATTACTTTTTCTACCTTCATATACCTTGTCTCGACCCCGGTAAGTGTATGCGACACATAGTAGATATGTCTTTGGTGCGTCCATTCTTCTCGTAGTAGGATCGATGCTATGGTTGTGTCCGTAGCTGGGATAGACGTAGAGTCTCTCTCTTGGTACGGGGCTGCTAAGCAAGGGTAGACTGCCGAGACACTTTTTGAGCTCAGTAAAGGCGAGGTCACATTCTTCGCTCCACACGAATTTCTTCGCCCCTCTTAAGATTTTGAAGAAGGGGAGACTCTTTTCTGCCGATCTTGAGATGAACCTTCCTAGGGCCACAATTCTCTACTTGCTTGATGCACGTTGGTGCTTTCATGTCGGCCAATGCTTTGATTTTTTCGGGGTTTGCTTCTATTCCTCGCCGAAAACGCATTTGGCGGGGTTGAGCTTCATTTTGTTTTTTTCTAAGGTTAGTGAATGTTTCCCTGGGGTCGTCAAAGTGGTTGGATTCCTTGGTCTTGATCACCATATTATCTATGTAGGCCTCGATGTTTCTTCCTAATTGATTCCCAAAAACTTTGTTCACCATTCGCTGGCAGGTGGCGCCTGCGTTCTTTAGGCCGAACGACATCATGTTGTAGCAGTAGAGAGCACCTGCTGCTCGAAAGGCAGTGTTTCCTTGGTCGTCCTTCCACATTTTAATCTGATGGTACCCCGAATAGGCGTCCACAAAGCTCAATATTTTGTAGCCCAAGATGGAATCAACCAATTGGTCTATCCTCGGTAGTGGGTACCAGTCTTTAGCGCATGCCTCATTCAGATTGGTGAAATCGGCGCACAATTTCCACTTTCCGTTATTCTTTTTCACCATTACTGCATTTGCGATCCACATGGGATAATGGATTTCCCTTATAATTTTGGTATGTAACAGCTTGGCTATTTCTTCTTTAATTGCTTCTTGCTTTTCAGGGGAGAAGTACCTCGGCTTTTGCTGGGTGGGTGTAAATGTTGGGTCGATGCTTAGTTGATGGACCGCTACTTCCTCAGTGTTGGAATATGCTTCTTGATAAATAACTTATCACCTTGCATATTCTGGATATTTTGATTTTCTTGTTCCCATTACTGAATGTCATAACAAGTGACTAAGAGGGCTGCATACCGATTAGTGTGGCAATTTGTTTGACAACACATATGTCTTAGGTTAGGTTGTCCAAATCTAGGCCAACACTTCATATGTACTAGCACCAGCAGACTTGCTGTAGCATCAAGATTTTCGCAAGACTCGTCACCAGCAGACTTGTCATATGCACTAAAGGACACTTTGAAGACTCGTCACACTGAGGCGTCTTTGTAGTGTCAAAGTTCGCAGAGATTCGTCACAAGAACCTTATCATGGGCATCACGAAAATACCTTGAAGACCATTATCAATAGACTTGCTATGGTTTGAATATTCACACCACAAGCGATCTTCTCCTACGAAGACTCACTCTCGAATTGGACATCTTACCGATGAGACTTGGTTCTACAGGTGCTACGGAGAGACAAGATTGCAGTAGATCGAAACAAGACAAAAGGTTCAAGCTTCCTGCTATTCAAATCCGTATGAAGCCTGACATCTCAGACACTGCAAAACTCTCTCTCACTGACGTGGTCTGAAAAAGTTAAAAAGAATCAACTTTATTTGACAGACCACATGATAGTGCATCAGACGTCAGACTCGTTTTTCAGAGACTTATCAATACAGTCTGACAGGCAACCAATTCAGGATGTGCAAGACAAGGCTTTTATCCAACAGACAAAGATCCAATGAACAACATCTCTATCTAACGGTCTTCAACAACGACATTATCTCTAATAGATAGTAAATCAATCTTCATCTCTCAACGATCAAATTGACCCCAATCTATAAAAAAATCTTCCCTCTTCTTCAAAAGTGTGCGACACATCTGCAACAAGAACTTAAAAGAAGTAATGAGATCTACAAGAGATCGTCTTCACCAACGCATCTTAGATCTCTACAGAAGATTGTAGTGAGCTTGCCCAGACCTTAGAAAAACATTCTCTATGGATTGCTAGGAAGAAAAGCATTGAAAAAGAAGAGAGAGATCAGAAACTTCAATAGACAGAGATCAGTGTCTTGGTCAAGAACCCAGTTCTTGATTTTAGTTCTTCACCCTTCTTCGAAGAACTCAGCCTTTAGCTGAAGCTTCAGGACTTTATTCCTAAAGTTAGAGGTTGATGCGGGAGCAAGGGTCCAAGATTCTAAGGGTCAAAGTTATTTGAAATGAATGCATGAAGGCCACGGGTTCAAGTTCTCCTGCCACATGATCCTTGGAAAGAACGAAACCGAAGGTTGGGTAAGTTTCTTGGACGCATATTTGAAGGCATGGAAACTCTATAATCAATCAAAAGACGGTTCCCAAGTTATAAAGAAACACGTGAGCAGCATGTTTGAAGAAGCAAGGATGAAAGCTGGAGTGTTAGGGTTCGACGTACACATGGAAGACCTAGACAAAGGAAAAGCAACACAAAGGGACAGTTTGTGTAAGCATGCGACAAAGGAAAAGTTCGAACCAGAAACGGATGGGCAGTTTGCAAGAAAGACAATCCACCAAGAAGTGTTTGATTCTTCACAAGTTGAGAAGGGTCAAGGATTGAAGACAATCCTTTTTAAAGAAGGGGAGTATGATGCGGGAGCAAGGGTCCAAGATTCTAAGGGTCAATGATATTTGAAAGGAATGCATGAGTCCGATATTTGGGGAGCAAGGCAGCCATGTTTGATGGATGGGATCAGTGACACAAATGGGTTAAAGGGCCAAAGGACCAAAGATACAACAAGAGGGTTCAACCCGCAAGTGAAATGGGAGTATTTCTTGGAAGGCAAGAGTGTCATGGGGCACGGCTCAAGGGGAATGGAAGAGTGGTTTCGTGTGGATGCTTGGAAGGGTGGCACGGGCTTGGAAGGCCTTGCATGGCATTGCATGCAAGGAGGTGGACACAGCTTGGCTTGGAAGGGGGGACGGCCACCATGAGTCCTAAAGTGACAAGGATTGTTAGATTAGGAGTCAAATCTGCCATTAGTTATTAGTTGTTTATTTCCTAAATAAATTGGTTTCCTTTTTATTGTTATAGTTGGTTAAGAAGTCTTTTATTAGGTAAGTAAAGGAAATCCCGTTTTTGGGAATAGGTCCTTTAAGGACTAGGATTTAAGTTAGGTAGTTTCCTATTTTAATTGTTAATTAGAGTCCCTTAAGGACTTAGAAGTTGTTTTAGTTTTCTTATAGAATTAGGATACTTTTGTAAGCCTTTATAAGGCACTTTAATTCATGAAATAAAGGCGATTTGGTTTTAGAGAAAAAGTGATTCTTTCAAGAACAAGGTTGTTCTTTTCAAACCGATTTATTATTCTCAAAGGTGAGTGAAGCCAAGAGGGAATTGATCGTCGGGATTCTTTACGTTAGGTGAGTGAAGCCTAGCCGGTGAGCCCGTTTCTATCCTTTTATTTTAGGTTATTTTCATTTTTATTTCTTTGTGAATTTCGGGCATCCTTGTTATTCTCGAAGAATTCTGACTGTTTGAATTGTTGCCTTGAAATCTTGGCCAAGGTAGGTTTTTGGGCAGATTATAGGCTGTTTAAACTTACAAAACAAGGCTAGGTTCTTGGGCATACTTGTAAGGGACCTTGTTTATAATTAGGCGAGAGTTTTGGGGGGAGTTTAGGACTGTTTTATGGCTGATTTTGGAGCAGTTTTGGGACTGTTCAAATTGCTGGAATAGATTGTTGATTTTAGCCGTTCGCGTTCACATCAAGTGGTATCAGAGCATAGGCCTTCACGAATTCTTATTTGTGAACGATCATGAAGGAAGGACTGCTACACCGACATGGGGATCGAGTTTGGCAACAAAAGGAGGAGGCACGAAGTCATGCAAATCAGAAAAACGTGGGAAGAAGAGGTGCAAACTTGAAGGAGTTCTATGGCAGCAAATCGAGTTCAAACAACATTGAGCGAAAAGGAAGACCTAAGGGTTATTGCTATTGTGAAAGACCTTGTTCTTACCAACTCGATTGTCCGTACATCGAGGCGTTGACTGATGAAGATCTGAGTGAGATAATCAAAAGAGAAGAAAGAATTGCAAAGGAAAAGAAAGAAGAAGAGCGAAGGTTAGAACAAGAAAGAATGGCAAGGGAGGAAGAAGAAAAGAAGATGATGGCTCGGGAGGAATTAAAGCTAGCACTTGTGTAGGGAGATCCATTCCAAATTGATGATCCAAATCTTTATACATTCAGGATTCTTGATTCAGATTCGAAGGTCACTTATGTGGGAGTAAAGGCAGATGTTTTGATGCAAAACCAACAGCCTATGGTCGACATAAAGATCAAGAATGAGGAGTTGCAAAGCCAAGAAATTAGTCGTACCAAGGTATGTGACTTTTCCATTCAAATTCGCAATCACGGGCCGATTTCTAAAGGGGTTTGCAAGGTATGGAAAGAAAAACGGGATTGGGTACCCACATGGAAATCTTATGTTTTTAAACCACCTTGGGAAGTCGAATGGAAAGGATTAACGTCTGGAGTTGTTTCAAATCTAACCAACGGAGTTGGGGCTGCCTCTAATGATGAGATAAAACTTGGAGCTGTTTCGAACGAAGGTCTCGGCTGTGGAAAAAATTTGGAGAAAGAAAGGGATGTACGGTTTGGGATGGTTCAAGAAGAAGACCAGGCAATTGTTACTGATTTAAAAAAATCTTGGGCTGATTCAAAGTTAGCCAACGGGATTAGAATTGTTTCTATAAACAGAAACCATGGGGCTAATTCTATAAAGGAGCATATGGCTGTTTCGATGGGAGGATTCGAGTTGGATAAAAAGTTGGAAGATGGCAGCAAATGCAAGGTAGAGATTACCCAACAAAAGCAGGTACTAGTGAACGAGTGCAGCAAGGTAAGGATTAAGCATAGTAAGGTTTCGGTTTTTGGGGGAAGCAAAATTTTGGGTAAGCTAGCAGCCCAAACTTTCAGCTATGAAGGCCACGGGTTCAAGTTCTCCCCACATGATCCTTGGAAAGAAGCGAAACCGAAGGTTGGGTAAGTTTCTTGGGCCGATATTTGAAGGCATGGAAACTCTATGATCAATCAAAAGATGGTTCCCAAGTTATAAAGAAACACGTGAGCAACATGTTTGAAGAAGCAAGGATGAAAGCTGGAGTGTTGGGGTTCGACGTACACATGGAAGACATAGACAAAGGAAAAACAACACAAAGGGACAGTTTTTGTAAGCATGCGACAAAGGAAAAGTTCGAACCAGAAACGGATGGGCAGTTTGCAAGAAAGACAATCCACCAAGAAGTGTTCGATTCTTCACAAGTTGAGAAGGGTCAAGGATTGAAGACAATCCTTTTTAAAGAAGGGGAGTATGATGCGGGAGCAAGGGTCCAAGATTCTAAGGGTCAAAGATATTTGAAAGGAATGCATGAGTCCGATATTTGGGGAGCAAGGCAGCCATGTTTGATGGATGGGATCGGTGACACAAATGGGTTAAAGGGCAAAAGGACCAAAGATACAACAAGAGGGTTCAACATGATGAGTGAAATGGGAGTATTTCTTGGAAGGCAAAGAGTGTCATGGGGCGACTCAAAGGGAATGGAAGAGTGGTTTCGTGTGGATGCTTGGAAGGGTGGCACGGGCTTGGAAGGCCTTGCATGGCATTGCATGCAAGGAGGTGGACAACTTGGCTTGGAAGGGGGCCACCATGAGTCTTAAAGTGACAAGGATTGTTAGATTAGGAGTCAAATCTGCCATTAGTTATTAGTTGTTTATTTCCTAAATAAGTTGGTTTCCTTTTTATTGTTATAGTTGGTTAGGAAGTCTTTTATTAGGTAAGTATAGAAATCCGTTTTTGGGAATAGGTCCTTTAAGGACTAAGGATTTAAGTTGGGTAGTGATCGATGTATTTTATCGTCGATTTTATATACGTGACTTGAATTAGGCTATTTCATGAGTCTTTTGAGTACTAATATATGTTTTTGGTGAGTTTTGTAAGTTTCGGAGATTGTTCGTGAAAATACGCGAAACTCAGGGTTGTAAGTGCAAATTACAAAGAAAGAAGAATTGAAGAAAAATAAAGTGCATCCAATGGACACCTTGCGGGACGCAAGGTGCCTCAGTGCGGACGCAAGGTGCCTCGAACCATGCGGACCCAAGTGCCTCAGACTGCGGCCGCAGGTAAGGTAAGCGATCCTCGAGCCAGCAATCGAAGAGCCAAGAAGCACACATCTTGGAGACCTTACGGACGCAGGTATCCGGCACCTGCGACCCAAAGGTAGGCGGAAATCTTGCAGTCGGGTTTTCACAGGTCATTCGATTCAATCACAACTCCCAGTATATATAGAAGTCGGATCCGAGCCTAAGCATAAGGAGGGCGGTGGAAGCTCTCTACATAGATTTTAGGTAGTTTTAGATTGTATAACATAATTAGGTTTTGTAATTTCAAGTATTGAAGATCAAATCATGTCTTCCATCATCTTCATGTGTTGTTCATCGTCTATGATGAACTAAATCATCCCTAATCTAGGAGGTGGGAGGTAACTTGTATCGAATTTATGTTTTGATTCTCATATTTATGTCTATTCAATGCTTGTTGATTGTGTTGTTTATCAATCCTTTATTATTTCGCTTTGAACAAATGAATGTAATCGCAAATAATAAAGGCTTAGAGGTGCGGATACCGCATGACCAAATGCATATGTCGTACAACTTTGGCTCACCAACACAATAAATTGGACCTATCGAGCACGAGAGTGATAAGTTAGGACCGGGTTCTTACATGATCTAGGTGACAGATAGATCATAAATCTAGGTGACAGCTAGATTACTGTTCCTGTGCTTAGGATATGGAATGGATGAATTTTTGCGGGGAGGGAGACTGAACCAATTGTTCAACAGACCATATCTATTTTTAGTGAACGAACCCAAGACATTGAATGACATTATTATGAATTGAACATAAAGGAGATATAAGTGAAACCCGAATCCTAGATTTCCACTCACCATAAGATCTTCATATCGTTATTCTTGTCTAATTAGTTAACATCTATAACTAGTAAATTAGAGTAGAATTAAACATAAAAAACCCCTTAGGTTAATAATTTGCTATCTATAATCGCATTGCTCGTGATCACTTGTCTCTGTGGGTTCGACCCTTGCTTCCGAGTCTATTCTATAATAGTCTTGTCCACTTGCAAGGAAATAGATAAAATAAAACATCGATCAGGTAGTTTCCTATTTTAATTGTTAATTAGAGTCCCTTAAGGACTTAGAAGTTGTTTTAGTTTTCTTATAGAATTAGGATACTTTTGTAAGCCTTTATAAGGCACTTTAATTCATGAAATAAGGCAGATTTGGTTTTTAGAGAAAAGAAGTGATTCTTTCAAGAACAAGGTTGTTCTTTTCAAACCGATTTATTATTCTCAAAGGTGAGTGAAGCCAAGAGGGAATTGATCGTCGGGATTCTTTACGTTAGGTGAGTGAAGCGTAGCTGGTGAGCCCGTTTCTATCCTTTTATTTTAGGTTATTTTCGTTTTTATTTCTTTGTGAATTTCGGGCATCCTTGTTATTCTAGAAGAATTCCGACTGTTTGAATTGTTGCCTTGAAATCTTGGCCAAGGTAGGTTTTTGGGCAGATTATAGGCTGTTTAAACTTACAAAACAAGGCTAGGTTCTTGGGCATACTTGTAAGGGACCTTGTTTATAATTAGGCGAGAGTTTTGGGGGGAGTTTAGGACTGTTTTATGGCTGATTTTGGAGCATTTTCGGGACTGTTCAAATTGCTGGAATAGATTGTTGATTTCAGCCGTTCGCGTTCACATCAAGTGGTATCAGAGCATAGGCCTTTACGAATTCTTATTTGTGAACGATCATGAAGGAAGGACTGCTACACCGACATGGGGATCGAGTTTGGCAACAAAAGGAGGAGGCACGAAGTCATGCAAATCAAAAAAACGTGGGAAGAAGGGGTGCAAACTTGAAGGGGTTCTATGGCAGCAAATCGAGTTCAAATAACATTGAGCGAGAAGGAAGAACTAAGGGTTATTGCTATTGTGAAAGACCTTGTTCTTACCAACTCGATTGTCCGTACATCGAGGCGTTGACTGATGAAGATCTGAGTGAGATAATCAAAAGAGAAGAAAGAATTGCAAAGGAAAAGAAAGAGCGAAGGTTAGAACAAGAAAGAATGGCAAGGGAGGAAGAAGAAAAGAAGATGATGGCTCGGGAGGAATTAAAGATAGCACTTGTGTACGGAGATCCATTCAGAATTGATGATCCAATCTTTGTACATTCAGGATTCTTGATTCAGATTCGAAGGTCACTTCTGTGGGAGTAAAGGCAGATGTTTTGATGCAAAACCAACAGCCTATTGTAGACACCCCAATTTCGTACTCCTGGTATGTGACATGACATAAAATATCAAGACCTGTTAAAACATTAACAAGTGTCAAGTTACATGGTCAAAATTGCAAAATGACAAAGCAGGATGCACAAAAGGACAAATTGCAGGGACTAAAGTGTCAAAAAATGAGCCTAGTTTGAGGTTTAGGCATGGCTTACAAAGGGTTTGGGCATGGCGCCCAAACCTTCATTGGGCAGTGCCCAAACCTTTTCTCCCAGCACTGTTCATCCAAGTTTTTGCCGTAAAATGCAACTCGTTCAGCGCAGCGTACACTCGATCAATGCGTTTGATGAAATCTCAAAATTCGAGCGATGTCCCAGCTTCCTCCTATAAATAGAGGTGTCCGGCTCCTTCATTCAACACACAATTCATCCGTAAAATTTCTCTGCGTCCTCGTTACGCTGAAGAAATAAATACCGAGAGATCACCTTCCAAAGCCTCGAAACCTTGCCAAACCTCCGCCAAACACAAATCCAACCGGTAGAAGTGTACCTTAGCCCCCCAGCTAGGTATCCACCCCTTTTCCCCGATCCGAAAATCGTGGATAGAGCAGTTGCTCTACCCGATTTAAAAGGCCGAAATAGCCAGTAGTAAGCCATTACTCTGCCCAAATTCAGCCTTTTCCAGTCAAACAAACAACAAAAAACAAACAGTTACCCTGCCCCGACCCCGAGGCCGAGGCTGAAAAGTAACTTTCAGAGCAGTCATACTGCCCAAATTCACACAACACACAACTTCAACCAGACCAGACCAGAAAAAAAAGACTCTATCTCCCCGAGGGACAGAGCGAGCACACCCCTACGCCGTTTGTAAGTTTTATTGTTAAGTTTTTTTTCATTTCCATTGTAATAGTATTATTTCCAGTCCAGCCCAATGTAGTCATATAAGCAGTTATGCTGCCCGGATTTAATTAGGAAATAGTACTCAAATGTAGCCATTATTATGATAAAATGTTTTTAGATAAGTTTGTAATTATTTACTTCATTTGTTCAATAAAGTCTTTATTTGTAATAGTATTATTTCCGGTCCGGTTTAATATCAATATATAAGCAGTTATACTGCCTGGATTTTGTTAGGAAATAATACTAAATGTAGCCGTTATTATGACCAAATATTTCCAAGTATATTTGTAATTGTTTGCAAAAGAGTCTGTTTCAAGTCCGTAAATAATATAGATATAACAGATGTATTTGTAGGAAGTTAATGCTTTATTTATTTGTTTAATAAATATAACAAAAAACATACTTTAGCCAAAAACTGTTTTGAGACCGAAAGGGCGAGTTGGGTGCCTAGCACCTTCCCAACTCGTAACTTAGCCTCCGAACCCGTTTTCTTCATCTCTGGTATTCTTTTTCTGGTTTTGCTTTATTTTTTCCTTAAAATAAAGATGGCGACTCTAAAAACATTTTGGATCCAGTGGGGCCTCGCAACATCTTTCTTTGCACTTTCACGTTCTCCCCTAAACAAGGGAGAAAGGGAATGGAAAGGTGATGTATTCCTATGTCCTGGTATCCCCTAAACAAGGGATAACTTGACGTAGAAAACCCAAAGCACTCATAGTGATCCGAAATAGGCCATAAGACTATTTTCATAAAATCCATAGTGGGGCGCCGCAACATCTTTCTTTGCACTTTCAATGCTCTCCCTAAACAAGGGAGGATGAGAATGGAAAGGTGATGTTTTCCTATATCCCGGTATCCCCTAAAAAGGGATAACTTGACATAGAAAATCCAAAGCTCCCATATTGGATCAAAAATCCACTAAAGGCAACCGAGGCGCATTCCAACGCCGCTATTCGACAAAGACTCCTCCCGCACTTTTGATTTCGATCTCCCCTAAACAAGGGAGGCCGAACGGAACGGAGCAAGTGGATGTCACCGCATCCGCACGGACGCGCACCCTATCCAGGGCGCGGGCGCTGAGCACCCATTCCCTGAACCCACAAGGCGACTAATCTGGGAGATCGCTTTTATTTTAATGAATAAAAATGGAGGGCTAGACTCATTAAATAAAACTTTTTTTTCTTTTTGTTTCGGCTAAAGTATGCTTGTTATATTAATTTAAAACAGATAATATTATGCTCCTTTAACATCCGTGTCTATATTTGTGGATATGATCCTCCATCTTGCAACAATTTCATTTCAAACACACCGTTACGGATATACTTGAAATATTCGTATTTTTCAAAAAAAAAATCTTCAAAAAAAATAAAAAATTATATATATATATATATATATATATATATATATATATATATATATATATATATATATATATATTTATATATATATATATATGTAATATTTCTTTTTATTTCCTGGGCAAAGACAACAAACGGGGGCCGGGCTTTGTTTTCAAAATCTTTTCATTTTCGGCCTTATATTATCATTTCCTGCTTTATTTCCATTCTGCAATATATACATATACATATATGCATGCATTCATTCTCATTTTATTTTGGGGATTAGGACCCATTTTCTAAAAATAAATAGATTCCCACTTTTCTTTCTATTTCTTGATGGTATGCTTGCTCGCGCTTAAGCTAAAAAGCCGAGAAAATCCATACATAACAAAGAAGACATGCTATATCTGCTTTTATTTTCTATTTTCTATATCCGAAAAAAACTTTTTTTTGCTTTTTAGATACCGCACACACGCACATGCATATAAATATATTCCGAACTGCTACCCTACACCATGGCCAAGCCTACCCCCTGCATAAGCCAACGTTAGACTGCATATAGTTTTTCAGACACTTCAAAGACCGACCGGTTTTTGCATTTTAAATTGTGGGTCAGGCCCCACCAAAAAAAATGTGCGCAATCAAAAAAAAAAAAAAAAAATGCGCAAGTCAAAAAAAAATATACACTGGGTCGATTTATTATTTTCAAATGCTCGACCTAGATCATTTCGAATGGTGGATCCCTGAAGAGTATAGGCCCTTCGCCGGGATCATCCGATCTCTGGAGTCGAAAGGTGTGGAATACGTTGGTCCTATACTGGAGAAAGAATCCACTGCTCCAGAAAGTCCCGAGACTGCCAAAATTAAGGTGTGCTTATCCGTCATTTTGTAGGAAAAATAATAAATAATAAAATATACTAATAAAGGCACGCTGCATCTAAGCCCGTAAAGCCTTCACCAAATTTCTTCGATACTGTGCCCATTTTCCCGTAAACCCGGCCCGAATTTGGAAAGGCAGAGACAAGATCGCCGATTGATACGGAATCAAGTGCGTAGATCGATCGAGGGTATCGAAATGATCGTGACAAACAAACAAGGGTACAGATCCGCACAAGATGGCGCCAGAAAGTGAACAATCCGCTATGGGTACAGATATGGGCCTGTGGTATGCTCGACTCAAGAATGCAAAGAAGTGGCTAGACTGAATTTGGGTGCACAGTCGACCGAATAATGAGCCAAATGGCTAACTGTACAAAGCTTGAAATCCAGTGGTGAGGTAATTTCTTCCCCTGCAGTTCCCCAGGAAGCATCAACATCACATACACTTCCAAACCCAAACCCTCAGCCAAACACTAACCCACCAAACACTACCATCACTCCAAATCCTAACCCTCCACCAACTCCCTACTACCCAAATGTCAACCCTTACTCATCCTATCCTCCATATCCTATCCCAAACACCAACATTCCCCAGAATCCAAATGACCTCCCTTTTCCCATGAACAACCCACTCCAAAATAGCCCACATATGGATCCCCGTAGCTATAACCCGTCAAAGCCAAGTTACTACCTACTTATCTCCTCGATGATCCCGCCATCCAAATTTAAACCATCCGTAATCCACCACTTACACTACCCAAAACCCGTACCCATCTACCAAAATCCACCACCCATAATCTCTATACGGCCTAATCTCTATCCAAACCTCAAAACCTATACCCAGCTCAAAACCCGTACCCTGTCAACAATCCACCACCACAATCCACCAAAACCCATCACCAAAACCCCTATCGCCTGTAATCCATATCCAAATTCAAAACACCTTTACTGCCCAATCTCTATCCAACCCAGAATCCATATCCAGTCCCGAATCCCTATCCAACCCAAAACCCGTACTCTGCCAACAATCCACCCATAATCCACCAACCCAAAATCTCTATCCAGCCCAGAATGCCTATACTGCTCAAAATCCATATCCAGCTCAGAATCCATACCCAGTTCAAAATCCATACCCCACACCCTTAAATTAACCAAACCCAGCCTTTCCCAAATCCTCGCCAAAGATATACCTAAAACCAACTCCCCAAGCCACCAAAATGGAAGCCGACATGGAAAACATGAAAACCATGATGCTCAAACTGCTCAACAAAGGGGAATTTTCTACGCGGGCCCTGGCATTACAACCTTCAGCAGTACTGCCTTCAAAATTCAAAATGCCCGACATAGAAAAGTTCGATGGGACCGGATGCCCTATATCCCATCTAAAGTCCTACTCCACTGGTATGCAATCAAGGGGAGCTAGCTTTGAAGCTATGGCTTCCACTTCCACCTCACCCCGGTAGGGCCGCCAAGCAATGGCCGATGTTGTCGACAAAGAAGCCTCAATACCGGGACCTGATAGCCGAAGAATTCCTTGAAAGGTATAAAGACAACACTAGCCTAGAAAACAAAAGAGACCTCGAGTCGTGCACCCAAAGAGAAAAAGAAACATGTGCCGAATTTGCAGTCAGGTGGAAACGAAAGTTGGCCTGCACTGCATTTGATGCACTCGATCCGACCGAGTCATGCCTGATGTTTATCAAAAACCTCCACCATATACCGAACACATGCGTATCTCCCTTACAAGCCAGCCTTTAAAGAAGTGGTGGAGATAGGGGTTCGATTGATGAAGATATACGAACCGGCAATTAAAAGTCAATACACCCTCCAGCTTCTTTCCGATACTCTAAAGGAAAGACACCGCACCATCATCACCCAACATGGTAGAGATGCCTCACCACTTTTCCTACTCAAAACTATAGTGCTACTCCATGGACCTATGGATCAGATAGGTCTGTCAACTCAGTCGGAGGAAATAATGGCCAAAACAGAAATTTCAGAGGCCGAATGGTCAACCAGACTTTGACAGATTGCAAGCTCCTCTCGTCTGATATTACAGTGGACTAATGGCTCAGTGGAGTGTTAAAGCCTCCGAAAACTACAGCCTCCAAACCCCCGCCTCGACACATGGAACCATGCCCAAGATCGTGAGTATCATCGCCACGCTGGTCACCTCACCGACAGATGCTACACACTCAAACATGCTATCCAGATTTGATAGATGACAAGGTAATTGAAAACCTCCCCTGACCAAACACAATAATAACCCTCTACCTCAAATCAACATGATTGAGGTTGATGAAAAATCACCGTCCCCAAGTTCGAAAAAATTTAGCCACCCATTACCATATATCCTCATTCCCTCTCTCCATCTACATCCATAAAAGAGCCTAGCCGCAATATGCTCTCGGGGCACTATCCCTGGTAGCCAAAATACTTGCAACATCGAAAAGCCACTTGGGTCGGTGGGGATGTTAGCCACCTTACTAGATCCGCCGAGCCTACCAACCAAACCCGGAAAAAGGTGACCACTGTGCAAAGACAAAGAAACAGATATCGGGCTAAGGAGGTGGAAGATACTCGTTAGCTCGATGAAGAAAACTCAGCCAACATTTCCATCCTGGGCTTACTCGTGCTTCAAAAACCCATCGTGACACCCGGCCAAATCTCTAAGTCGCAATGCTCCCATTGAAACCTCCCCGAATGAGCTTACTCAAATGATCTAAACATTCATTTTGGAAATGTCATAATGTTTATCGATCTAGATCCGCCCAAGGAAGGGACCGACCACATTGATGCTCTTCATATCACGTGGGAAGTAATGGAAAAGCGGGTTCCTCGAAGTTCGATCGACAACGGGTCCTCTCTCGAATGTATGTCCCGCCAAAGACCTTAGCCAAATTGGGAACAAAAATATCGAACTCACTCCTTCTTCACAGACAAGAAAGGCATACGACAACACCACCGATGTGTCTTAGTGGGTAGTCACTCGATGTCGACTATTGGGCCACTAACCATGCCTGGCCGATTCCAAGTCTTGGACATACCCCCACTTTCACCTATATCGACGCCCTTGGATCCATGGGGTAAAGGGGGTAGCCTCTTCATTGCACCAACGTGTCAAATTCATCCACGATGACCACATAGTAATTATTCTGGCTGATAAGATCGTGGAAAACAAGGAAAGCGAGGATATCCCAATCCTCGAGATAGAGCATGAAGACACGGGTATTTTCCTCAGTGGTTTTGAGGTTATCCCCCAAGCTGTGGTCAACGCCCTTGAATACGGCCGAGAGACTGACATCACTGGAAAGAAAACCACATCCCTAGGAAACATGGTCCCTTTAAACATGTTCCGAAAAATGAATTATATGCCTGGTCTGGGTCTTGGTAGAAACCAACAGGCTTGTCAATCTAGTCCAGATGAACTTCGTGAATGTATCCCTCCTTTGCCTAGGATACACACCTACCCAATTTACCGAGATAGCCGCCATGAAACAAAAACGTGAGAAAAGAAAGGCAGAAAAGGAAAAGCGTCCTTACACACATCCCCCTCTCCAACCATACAGAAAGACCTTAAATGGTTACTTCGTAAGGAAAGGGGAAACGGAAGTCTATCTCATGTTCCCTGAGCCCTGGATAGATCAGAATGGGAAAAGATGCCCTGGTTGGGAAATCTTTGAAAATGTCAGTCTTCTCACAGACAAGATGGAACAGGTCACCCTGGAGCCCTATAGCACTGCATGTAAAACTGCCACTTTTGAAAACACTTGGTCTATAGATCAGGATGACTATTCTCTGGTCTTATTTGATGATGATGGCCTGGGAGACAGTTTCTTGGGTATGATAGACTGAGGTACCGAATATGCAAAGCTCCCCGATAAGTTCGAGCTTCACCGCTAAGCTCTCAGAATTGGTATGTTACTACCGGCCCACTCTTGACTCCCGAACTGGTAGACCGCTTGATATACTATCCCCCTTCCTTCTTAGCTTTACTGATTGGTCATCTACCGATCCGCCTCCCTAATAATGAGGATCTCAAACCCCTGTGTCCTCAATAATGTAATAAGCCCGTGGCGCTTTGCTATTAATGATAATATGAATGTCTTTGCTTATTCCTTAGTTGCACCTACATTAAAAGATACATTAAATAATCATAATAATGAGTCATTTAATGAAATGGACCCAAAAGATAAAAAAATATTTGCTTGAGCTTGTAAAGTCGCTTGAGCAACAGAACAATCATCACTCAAGAAGAAGCAGAAGACTTGTCAATCATCAATCTGGGCCGAACAATCAAGTCAAAGAAATCAAAATCGGCAACTACCTACAAGGCTCGAAGGGTAGCACTCATCGACCTCCTCAAAGAGTTCGTAGACATCTTTGCCTCGGTCCTACGAAGACATGCCTGGCTAGATCCAACATAGTTGAACACCGGATCCCTATCTATCCGGCATGCTCGCCAATCAAGCAAAGTCTCGCCGAATCAAACCGTAATGGTCACCGCAAGTCAAAGAAGAAATTATGAAGCAGCTCCATGTCAACTTCATTCGGTGGTTGAATACCCGATCCGCGCTGTCCAACATAGTGACTGCTCCTCAAGCCCAACGAAGGTTCGACCAAGGCCGACTCCGCGACCTCAACAAAGCATTTAAAGATGATTTTCCGCCGCCCAACATTGATATCAGCTGCCACAAGATTAGATCCTTCTGCGATGCTCCTGCCACAATCAAATTA
>CM028378.1:155510044-155531650 GCA_013146195.2 Codonopsis lanceolata
TTCAACGATGAAAGGGTGCAAACTCCTGGCCGTATTAACCGGAAGGCTATCGTTGAGGATGAGGGCCTTTATCGAGGTTCTAGGTCTCCGCAATGCTGAGGAGGTGGAGTGGTGTACTGAACTTTGAGTATGTGAGCCGAGAGGGCCGACCTCGAGTTCGGGTGTTTGGCTCTGTGTCCGAGGTGCGAGGGCATAGACTCGACTCTGAGTGTTCGACTCGTGTCAATTTCATTTATTCCTCGCTTTTGTTTTGTTTCCTTCGATTTTTGTTTGAATCTGCTTTTTGTCTCTTTTGAAACCGATGCGACCTTCCCTTTTTTGTAGAAATGGTCGTGTCGCTGGATACTGCTCGGCCCGACCGAAAGCCGAGGAAGAACGGGTGGCCGAGCTTAAGGCCTCTGGCGACTACCGATGGAATGAGGCCGCCCATGGCCGGCTGTGCAGACTTCGAGGACCCTACCAAAGTAGCTCCCTCCTCTTCCTGGCCGCCTCGCCCCAAGGCCAAGGGCAAGCAACCTCCGCTGAAGCCTCGAAGCCAAGCGGCAAATACTTCCAAGCTGCCCCGCCCCGCCTCCCTTCAACTACATCGCTGAATCCACCGCCTCTGCACAGCCTCCCCAACTCCGCGAACAAAGGAGGCTGGCCGATAACGAGTATGTTATTGGTCAGTCAAGACGATCAATAATTTTTGAATCGCTCGGGGTTACTGCGGGCAAAGATCGATGGCAAACTGCATCGGCCACCGAATCATGTGACGCTAAGCTCCCAAGAAAGGAATTTCACCGAACGACATGTGCGCATTGGCTTTGAGCGAGGTAGGTTGATCTCTGGGACCTTTTTTCTTCAATTTTTGCTTTTAGCTTCGGCTATTTACTTATTCTATTTTTGTTATTGCAGCTCTAGGGTTGGTCTTAACACTTACGATGCCAAGCCGATCAAGGTCAGCCGAATCTGTGGTCTGGAGAGGGCTCGCAAAGCGAAGGGGGAGAACTCTATTTCCGCCGAGAAGGTGAAGTCCTTGAAGGGGACTTGAAGCAAATAAAATCAAGAGATCTCCCGCCTCAATGATGCCGAGAAGACCGCCTGGCCGGGCGAGGGAAAAGATGTTGAAGGATAAGGTCGGGCGAGAAGGATCGGAGGGTGGCCGAGCCGAGGCCAAGTTGAAAGGTGCGCTGCCGAGAATGACCATTTAAGTGGCCGAGCTAGCCGCAAAGCCCGAGGAGGAGGTCTTCATGAAGGTATCGGACTCGCCGGCCTATGGATAGAGTCTCCGAATTATATGGAGACCACCGAAGTTCAGATTTTCGAAAGAAGTGGCAATTGTGTGCCGATGCCTGAAGTGGTGAGGATGGCGAACCTTGCCTCTTTCGGTCCGGAATGCCGAGGTGTTTCTTCGCCGTGCCTTCGATGATGCCGAGCTTGGCCTGACAGGGATGCCGATGCGCCATTCAAGCTCCCGAAAGTGGTCGCCTCCCTCCCCGCCGAAGCGAACAATTTTTTCGCCTGTTGGATCAGAAAATGCATACATAAAGGATACTACCGTTGCTTCACTTGCCGAGGCAAAGCCACCCTCAACAGTAACATTATGTTGGCGACCGCCTAATGGCGAGCCGAGGTCCGTAAGACGAGCAGGACGAGCTGTCCAAGAGCCAATATATTTCCGAGCAAGTGGCGGCTCGTGAGGAGGAGGCCCGGGAGAGGGGAGGGGACTTAGAATAGGGAGTTTTATCTTTTTTAAGACAATGGTTTTCTTGATGGGAATCTGTATTTCTACTGTGTATATAAGTTTTTTCATTGCTTTTATTTTATTCGTGTTTGCTGTTTTTGTCATCTTTTTGTCTCTCTTTATTTTTGCTGTTTTTCTGTTTGGTGCAAGTATTATACTCGAGGTATGCTCGGCCTCTCCTGCTTAGCGAGGAGGTATTTTGGAGGCATTAGAGCTCTGCCTCCTCCGGCCAGCGAGGAGGTATTTTGGAGGCATAGGCCGGCCTCCTGGCTAGGGAGGAGGTATTTGATGGCATTAGAGCTTGGCCTCTCCTCGGCTAGGCGAGGAGGTATTTGAAATGGCAAGACAAAGCGGTCTTGAATACATGGTTTAAAGAGAAGTTTGTACCGACATTTTTTCTTTTATAACAAGATAGCAAACAGATCATTGATAATACATTTTTAAGTGGTCTGAATGCCAGGGGTTCCTTAGTGGGGTTCCATCGGTTTTGCGAGCCTCAGGTTCCTCGCCGAATGCCGTCCGTACTTTTGTATGGTCCTTCCCCTGGGAGAGAGCTTGTTCCTTCCATTGCTTTCCAGCCACCTCGATTTTCCTCAATACATGTCGCCGACCGAGAAAGTGCGAGGATTCATTCTTTTGTCATGGTGGGCTTTGGCTAGCTTCTTGTAATTGATGGCCTTCATTCTGGCTTCAAGCCTTTTTTCCTCCGTAATCGAGGTCTAGAGTCCTTGATTCTGTTCGCTTCGTTGAAATGGATGACTCTTGCAGGAAGAGCCATTTCGACCGGGCCATGGCCTGGTTCCGTACGTCAAGGAGAAGGGTGTTTCCTGGCTGAACCTCTACGAGACGCTCTGATTGCCCATAAGATCTGCCTGAAGCTCCTCGAGCCAAGCACCTTTCTTGTCATCTAACCTTCTTTCAAGGCATGAAGTATTTGTTTGTTTCCAGCCTCCGCTTGGCCATTCCTCGGGGTGTGCTACCGAAGACTTCCAATGGCGAATTCTCTCTCCTCGCAACTTGCCGTGAATTGCTTTGAAAACCGTGTGCCGTGGTCCGACACAATGGCCCTTGGTAATCCATATCCGCAGAGGACATTGTCTCGAATGAAGTCGATGGCCCTTTGTTCGCTGATGCTTGCTAGGGGTCCTGCCTCGATCCATTTCGTGAAGTAGTCCACCGCAACTATCACAAACTTGTTCTTTCCTTTCGCGAGAGGGAATGGCCCGATTAGGTCAAGTCCCCACATTTCGAAAGGCCATGCGCGACACGGGTTTGAGGTGCCGAGGGCAATCTTGGAATGTTAGCGAACCTTGACATTTGTCGCATTTTCTGCATATGCCTCTAAGCATCCTTTCTCAACGCCTCACCAAGAGTATCCGTGGAAAATGACCCCTGCCGCCAAAGTTCGAGCCCCGGATGGCTTCCACATACCCCTCCGTGTACCTGGCTAGTAATCCTTGTGTGATTTCGGCCTGACACACCTTAGAGAGGCTTAGTGAAAGATCGCCTGTATAGTACGCCCCCAATTAAAGTGTATCCGGCCGACCTTCTTGCCATTGCCCATCCTTGCTCTTTGTCGCTGGGCAGTGTCCCCTGGTCGATGTACTTTTTGATGTCATCGATCCAACACTCCGCCGCTGCTCCAAAGATCATTATCTTTTCTTTATCAATGGATTCGGTATCCAGGATTTCAATCCATATTTGGGAGCTCGCCGAGCTCACCGGTGGCCATTTTGGACAGTGGTCGCGCCGTGTTTTCAAATTCTTCCTATTTGTTCCAATTCCCAAGATTCGACTGGGCGAGGACACCCACCGGCTAGCTCTGTGATTTGTCCGTGGTTGTGGTTAACCCCATACTCCCCGAATCGCTTCACGACGAGCCGAGTCGCCAAGATTAAGATTTGAGTAGCTCCTATCTCTGGCGGCTAGTTCGCTCCAATGATCAATGCTTCAGACTGCAACGTTGTTTGACGCTGGAAATTCATTTTAAGGGCTTTACCGATCTCCGCTCCGTCTGTGTTACGAGGAGGATGCCTCGCCTGCCATTTTTGCTAGACGATCCGCCCACGAACAATGTCCGTGGCCGAGATGGTCGCTTTTGCGAGGCCACTCTTGCTCGGGCACTTGTTCGCCGGGTGGAGGGTCCTTGATCCTGCATCGCTTCTTTCCTTCTCGCCGAGGTGAAAGAGGTTTCGCAATGAAATCACCAGATTTGAGCTCTAATGGTTTTCCTTGAAAGATAAACAATTGCATATTCCGTCACCGATGGCCCACTTCATCATTCTTCCAAAGAACGCCAGTTCGCAAGATTCTTCGCAGAGGTAAGTCGGTATATACCCCGATTTCATGGGCTTTGAAATACGGCTTCGCTTTCGCCGTTATCATTAACGCGAGAATCACCTTCTCGATCCGCATGTACCTCGCCTCTACCTCGCCTGCATGGGACACATAGTAGATGGGTTTCAAGTCCCTCTTCCTCTCGCAACAAAGACCGATGCATGGTCAGAAACCGTGACCGAGAGATAGACGAGAGTCTTTCTCTCCGGTACGGGCAACCGAGCAAGGGTAAGTCGCCGAGGTATTTTTGAGCTCGGCAAAGGCGAGGTCGCACTCTCTCGTCCCATGTGAACTTTCGCCTTTTAAGATTTTGAAGAAGGGAGGCTTTTTTCTACCGATTTCGAGATGAATCTTCCTGTGGCCACTATTCTCCCATTCACTGTTGCACTTGTTTGATGCATATTGGGACCTTCATCTCGGCTAATGCTTTTATTTTTTCGGGATTTGCCTCGATGCCACGCTCATTTACCATGTACCCCAAAACTTCCCCGCCGTTACGCCGAAGGCACATTTGGCGGGTTGAGCTTCATTTTATTCTTTCTCGAGGTTTGCAAAGGTTTCTCTCGAGGTCGCCTATGTGGCCCGCTTCCTTCGCCTTAATCACCATATCGCCTATGTAGGCCTCCACATTCCTCCCTAACTCGTCACCGAAACTTTGTTTACCATTCGCCGGTAAGTGGCCCCCCGATTTTTAGGCCGAACGGCATCATGTTATAGCAAGAGAGTGCACCCGCCGCCTGAAGGTCAGATTCCCTTGATCGTCTTTCCACATCCCGATTTGGTGGTACCCCGAGTAGGCGCCCACGGCTTAAAATTTTGTAGCCCGAGATAGAATCGACCACCGATCTATCCCTCAGCAATGGGTACCGCCTTTGGGCATGCTTCATTCAGTTGGTAAAGTCCACGCACATCCTCCATTTTCCATTGTTCTTCTTGACCATCACAACATTTGCGATCCACGCTGGGTAGTGGATTTCTCTTATGATCTCGGCTCGAAGCGCTTTGGCTATTTCCTCCTTAATTGCATCTTGTTTTTCAGAGAGAAATACCTCGGCTTTTGCCGGATGGGTACAAATGTCGGATCGATGCTTAATCGGTGAACCGCTACTCCTCGGCAATGCCTTCCATATCCCGCTTGCCATGCAAAGACGTCCTGTTGTCTCTTAAGAACTCGATTATAGCTCTCTCGCCGCCCGCTATTTCCATTCCCACCTTTATTTTTGGTCGGGTAGTTGAAGTTTATGATAACTTCCTCTACATCTTCCATAGGTCGTAAGACCGATGGTCTCGCACATCGAGGCCGCCGATCTCGCTTTCTCGATCTCGGCGCCGATGTTCCTTCTTCCCGACGCGGCCAACCTCCTTGGCTTGCTTTGATTGCTACTTGGTAGAGTTTCTCCCATCGAGCCCTCGGCTCGCTTGGCAACTTGTTCATCTTCTTTCCCCGCCTCCTCCGGCCTTTTTCAATCTCTTTTTCTCTTTCTTCTCATTGATGAGGTATTCCAGTAGTGCGGCATCATTTTTGAGGACCCCCACCTCGAACGAGGTCATGTACTTGACCCGCCGATGGGCCATTGATGCGACCATTCGAAATTTTGCTCGAGAAGGTGCGCCGAGGATGGCGTTGTATGGGAAGGGAGATCGAGGACCGTAAAAGTGATTTCTTCACTCTCGCTGTCTCCTTCTCCGAGGCCGACTCGAGGGCCACAGCCTTTTGCCGTGACTTTGTGGCCTCGTGAAACCCTCCGCTTGACTCGGCTTGGAGTGAGGTGGGTGTCGCCGAGTCCTAGTGCCGTAAAGCACTTGTAGTACATTACATCCCTTCCCGCCTCAGATCTATCAAGACCCGCTTGACTAGGTCGTTGTGTATACCGATTTGCGTGGTCAACGGTTTTGACGAGCATAATCATCGACAGCCGCCACTGTATCCCTAAAGACCATTTCGTGCTCGACCATCCCTTCCATGATGTTTTCTCGCCGAGTTGTTCAAGCAGCTTGATTGCATTCTTCAACCGCGTGATACTTTGGGTTTCTTCTGATGGTATTTACCACCGGCCTGTTGTCGTTGTGTCGCCCTGAGCCCTCGGTCCGGGGCCGAATATTGGCTCTCGCCACAAACCTTCGATCTCCCTCGCTTATCACTCTATATTGCTCTTTTGAGTCAGTATGCATTCTTCCGTGACATGGCCGATCTCGTTGTGGAAGTTGCATCTTTTCCGGGTTTCGTGTGTCGAGGGATGACTTCATGGGAAGGGGGACGATCTTGTTCTCCGTCAAGAAAACGCCCATGATGTGTTCCCTAGATGCGCTGAGGGGGTGAAGTCTTCCAACTCGAAGTCTCGCCTTGGCCCCTAATCTCGCCGGTGAATTTGGCGCTTTTTTCCTCTCTCTTTTTGCCGGTGGTCCTCTTGCCGAGATTTCCTCTCTTCCCCTTGTCAAGCGAGCTGCTTGGCAAGAGGATGACGATCGACGAGGATCTAGGACGAAGCTGCTCATTCTCGCCTAAGATTCCTCCCGCATGCATAATCGCCAAGCCGAGAGCGAGGAAGGAGAGTCCCAAATTTCACGCCTACCGGCCAACCAACAAAGCTTTCTCCGCATCCCGACATCCGTCTCACCAGCCGCAAAGAAGCTCGCATGGGGTCCCCGACGATATGAACACCGCCGAGGAAGAGGTCGAGATACCTACGCAGTAAAGGTTGATGGCACTCCCACCTGCCATTGGCTCCTGCGACAAGGTGACCGACCAATGACCTGATGCCGAGATCGTGGCATGGATGGAGAAACTAGAAGCTCTGAGAGCTCGAATGTATCCTAGTATCATAGTCTTATTAGGAAACATAATCTTGCATGTTTAATTGCTAATCTCTTTCCTAGTAGGAATGTATCTCTTTCTCTTGCCGTGCATCTCTCTTGACGTGTTCTTGTAGGTTTGCTTCATATATATGTTGAATGCCGGATTTCGGCGATACGCACTTTTACGAGAAGATAAAAAGGCCATAAGCCGAGAACAATGTTGAAGTTCTCGAGCAGCTTTTGAACACTTGAGAGAGGAGATCAAAAGCCTTAAACCGAGAGCATTCTTGTCGTAATTCGTGCCGTTCTTCCATTTGAAGTAAGCAGCGCTTTGCATCTTCGATGATGCAATATCAAGCATCTTCTTTGAACCTTGAAGAATTGGTTTTGTGTGCTTCCTTTTTCGTCATCGTGAAGTTGGTTTTTGTTCTTTCTTCCCACGCTTGGTTTAGTGTTTTATGTGGGATTTTTTGGCTCTCCAAGATACTATATCTTGTGAGAATTTTTGTTAGTTATTAGTGGTAAAACTTTATTGATTTTAATAAAATTTGTGTGGCCTTGAGGCTTGATCTACAAGTATCAAACTTGTAGATTGTTTTTTGATTAAAACTTGTCTCCAAGTTCTGTTAGAAACTGAATTTCTATACAATCTTCCGCCGCCATCGTTTTTGCTATTATTTATCTGTTATTGGATCGCCATTGTTGCAACAATCACGCAACATTGGTACTCTAAATTGACTCATATCGAGAATCGGTATCACGCTCTTTCAATTGGTATCGAGCATTCTCTGATATCACTAAGAGTCGATTCTCGCTTAAAGTCGTGATGGATTCTCGCAAGATGAGAACGTGGTTCGCCTCCTACTCTCACAAATGCTAATTATTCTATATGGAAAGTCAAGATGCGCATCTTCATCAAATCCATTGATGAAAGAGCGTGGCTTGTTGTTTTAAATGGTTGAGTCCTCCCAAAATCAGATTCTGATGGTGATGTCAAGATCACCAAAGAACTGAGTGGACCAACAATGATGATAGGAACCCTTTTTTAACTTTGTAACTAAAGCCTGCTATTTATAAGGCCTTGGATGCAAATACTTTTAGGGTAATAGCAAATTATGAATGCCAAAGATGTGTGGGAGACCCTTCGACTTTATGTGAAGGACCCGCCAGTTGTTCGCTCTTCTTAACTAAGAATGCTCACCACTCGCCTTGACTTGAATGTCGTTTATGATTCTCGATTCTCGAAAATGCGAGTTTGGTAATGTCACCCGATGCCGCAACATCAGAGCAACATTGGGAGATACATTGAGCGTAAAACAGTAAAACGTTTCTTTTGTTTTAATTCCACAATTGCGTAAGATGATGGAGACACGCAGTCGACGATGGAAGGGTACAAGGAGTCGCATACAAGGATTGGGAGAAGAGAGCTCACCAAGTTACATTACTTGGTAAGGCAAATGAACCGTTAAAAAGGCAAATGAGGATAAAAAGAATGCATAGTAAGGTGGAGAGTTTGCTAAGCGAAAGGATGTGGAGATTAAGAAGTTGAAGGAAGCAGCTTACTCAAGCAAAAGAAACCATGACCAAGTGGAATTCTGCAAAACAAAAGGTTGATGATTTCTTTGTGAATTCTCAGTAATACATCAGTGTCGTATTGGTTTTGTCCCTAAGGTATTTGTGAAAGAAGGAGAAGGAACATCGGAACTAAACGGCCAGGTCGATGAAAGTTTTGATGAAACGCGTTTTCTTTGAAAACCGAGAATAAGAAAGAAAAATTTTGTTTGTCACTTTTGCCATAAGCTTTCGTCACATACAACCCTTTTGTTTTTCAAAAAGGCTATGTATGAGGATGAAATAAGACAGGCCTTCTTGGGAAAATCTCGATGCGATCAGAGAAGTGTTGGGCGACCATGCGATGCCAATGCGGCAACATTGGCGATCACATTGGAAGTCTCATCGAAAATTTTTTTCAAAATCACCAACCCAAAATTTTTAAATGTGGGTTCCTAAGGGTAGTAATGACAAAGGCAAGTCCAAATATTGTGAACCCTTTGATATATGTCCCGTGCTAAGCGGTTCTATGAAACCATTGATGAATACCATGATGAATCTCCTCCAAAATCTTGAGAACCAAAGATCGAAACTCAGTAAATCAAGACACATGATTGAGCCGAGCACACGCATGTTGAAAGTTCACCAATGTGATTCACAATGTGTCACCCAATGTGTCACCCAATGTTGCAACATCGGCGACACATTGATGAAACTTGGCAAGTATTCTAAACAGGTCCTGAACTTTCGTAATCAGGTCTTGAACATTCAAAAAATCAGTCCAATTTGAATGGTTGCAGCCATGTCATTCCTAGCCGTATTCAGAAAAACCATCCAATCTCCCAAGTGATAGGTGATATTCATGATGGCATATACACAAGGAGAAGAGGTAAGGTTGATTCTCAAAAATTTGCATGCTTATCAAAATATTGTTGAGAGAAACCTTAAATCTTTTATGGATGCTCCAAATGATCAAAGGTTATGGACTACACATTGATGTGTTAACCTTGTTTTTTTGATAACACCTATGCATTTTGCTTAGCACAGAAATTCAGTTCATCATTCTCTAACAAAACACATTAATATAAGACACCACCTTTTTAGAGACTTGATTAAATATGGAAATTGTTTGCATTGTACATGTTGGGACTGAAAATCATTTTGCTGATATATTTGCCAAGTGTCTTGTTTTTGAGAGATTTTTCAATCTTTGAAAATCTCTTTTGTTTTGTGTGCCATTGATTTTACACTTGTTAATTAAAAATTTAAAAAAAATTAGGCATGCTTGCATTTTGTCTTTAAGAGGGCACTCTAGATCATTGTTTCACATGTATGTGCCTCTTGTGGTTGCTTGGGAATTTCATTTAAAATCTGTTGTGATTTCATTGTTATGATTCTCTCTCTCTCCCTAAAATATTATTGATATTGAAAAATTTTGAGTCCACAAAGGAAAGAGCTACCTTTTTAAATTTTTGGGATGCTGCAATTTGTCAAAGTACTATGGAGCTTAGGCTTTCATGGGTTGATCTTGAGTAAATTGACTCCCTTTAATTGAAAAAGTGTGAAAGCTACCTAACGGAAAAGAGCTACCTATGAACAAGGTTGTGGCATCTTTCTTTTGGGACTATGAATCTTCGGATTTCATGGGTTGATCAAATGCAAAATTGCTTCCCTTGGTAAATAGTGTGAAAGGTTCCTAGTGGCATGTGTTGAATAGCTTGAAATAAAGTAGAGCTATATTCCTAGGGAAATAAAGTACCTATGGATTTTTGTTGTAATTTTATGATCTTGGGATAGAAATTTGGTTGAGAAATTAAAAAATAACAAAATAACAAAATAAAACAAAATTAAAAAAAAATCACAATTTTGGCGAATGCATCTCCCAATGCAGCAACATTAGGAACTACATCCTTTGATCTGGTCTTTTATCACTTGTGTGTGATTGCTTTTTTTTTATTTCTTTTGCCTAGCTTTTAGTCATCATGTTTTTAGGCATAAAATTTTAGGACATGCATTGTTGGCAAGGATATCAGCTTGGTGAAATTTTGTCCTAATATAAACTGTGCAAATCAATTTTCAAAAATCTCCATGTTGAAAAATATGTAGTGGTTGTCTAATTTTTGTGAGAAACTAAGATGTTTTGAATCTGGATATGATGTGCTTAGTTTTTGCTAGGGGTGTGATCAATTCATGGTGAACATTTCATTGTGTTTTTCAAAATCTTGGATTTTTGAGAGTTCCAAAAAAATTGTTTATCTTTCTTCCTTTTCCGGTCAAATAGGGGGAGAGAGATCAAGTGTTTCTTGTGATGGTGATATTTTCTGATTTGTGCTTAGTAATGGTTTCTGATTTTATAGCTTGCACAAATTCAGGGGGAGATGAGATTTTCTAACCTATGCAGGTTAGATGGTTTGATTGGTTTTGTATAAACACTTGTCTTTTGATTTGACCAGAAAGGTTCAACAAAGGGGGAGATTGTAAGGGTAAAATAGGCAAGGCCTATTTTATCTTGTTTTCACCTTTCTTGGTCAAAAGAAGATTTTTATTTTAGTCAATGTTTATTTAGGTGTTAGATTTTGTTTAGAATTCTTTTGGTAGATTGATTTGTTTTTGATAGGAAAATCTTTCAAAAGATTTAGGCAATACAAATCTGGTAACTAAATCTCTGCAAATAATTTAGTTATTCCTAGTATCATAGTCTTATTAGGAAACATAATCTTGCATGTTTAATTGCTAATCTCTTTCCTAGTAGGAATGTATCTCTTTCTCTTGCCGTGCATCTCTCTTGACGTGTTCTTGTAGGTTTGCTTCATATATATGTTGAATCTTTGGATTTCGAAGGAGACTTTTTACGAGAAGATAAAAAGGCCATAAGGCGAGAACAATCGTTGAAGTTCTGGAGCAGTTTTTGAACAGCTTGAGAGAGGAGATCAAAAGCCTTAAACTGAGAGCATTCTTGCTGTAATTCTGGTGCAGTTCTTCCATTTGAACAGAAGCAGTTTTGAAGCTTCTGATGATGCAATATCAGCATCTTCTTTGAACCTTGAAGAATTGGTTTTGTGTGCTTCCTTTTTCTGTCATCAGGAAGTTGGTTTTTGTTCTTTCTTCCCACGTTTGGTTTAGTGTTTTATGTGGGATTTTTTTGGCTCTCCAAGATACTATATCTTGTGAGAATTTTTTGTTAGTTATTAGTGGTAAAACTTTATTGATTTTAATAAAATTTGTGTGGCCTTGAGGCTTGATCTACAAGTATCAAACTTGTAGATTGTTTTTTGATTAAAACTTGTCTCCAAGTTCTGTTAGAAACTGAATTTCTATACAATCTTCCGTTGCCACTGTTTTTGCTATTATTTACTGTTTTCATTGTGACTGTCATTGTTGCAACAATCACTGCAACATTGGTACTCACATTGACTCATATCGAGAATCCGGGGTATCACGCTCTTTCAAAAACATCTTCCGTTTTAAGTTTGTTTATGTTGAGATTAAGAGAACCATTCCAAAGGGGTTCAGGCAACCTAAGGATTTCAAAACCAAAAAGTTATTTGTTGGGGGTATTCCAATTACATTTAGTGAAGGCACGCTAATATTTTTTGTTTTAATATGTTGTCAATTTAAATTTTTTAACTCTTAGACGGGTTTAATTGAACATGGTATTTTGTTCAGATGAGCTCAAAGATTTCTTCTCCAAGTATGGAAAGGTAGTTGAACACCAGATAATACGTGATCATGTGACCAACCGCTCACGTAGTTTTGGGTTTGTAATATTTGATAATGAGGAGGTTGTTGATAATACGTGATCATGTGACCAACCGCTCACGTGGTTTTGGGTTTGTAATATTTGATAATGAGGAAGTTGTTGATGAAATGTTGTCCAATGAAAATATGATTGATATGGCTGGTACTCAGGTGAGCATAATTTATGGTTGCCAGAAAGTTCCATTGTAAATGCATAAATTATCATAATTTCTCATTTTTCGATGCAAAATGGGAATTGCCCCCAAATCTTCCTTCTCCTTCTTTGATGCCCAAATTTTGCAATGCGATGCCCTAATTTGGGCTGAGATTTTTTGCATTGGGATGCCAAATTTGGACGATGCCCAAATTTAGACAGATTTTTATTGTGCATTGCGATGTCCAATTTTTGAATTACGATGCCCAAATTTGGACAGACTTTAATTGTGTATTGCGATGCCCAAATTAGGCATGGGCTTTGTCCGCGCGTCTTTCCTTCATTAAGGGTATCTTCGATATTTTACCCCTAAGGTGTCGTTTGGTAGCCAGGATTAAGGCCAGATAGGATTAATAAGCTGAGTTGTCTGATGTTTGGTATGCAATAAGTGGTCGGGACTAATAGCACGAGTTATCCAGATAAAGTCATTATCCCCTCACAATTAATACCAAGGGGGAGGGTGGTATTATTAGTGTCCTCACTAAAAAAAATTGGGATTAACATTTTTAATCTCAAAACTAGCCCAGATATACAAGTGAGGATTAATAGCGAGAACACTAATAGTACTGTGATTAATAATACTATTTATCATTGTCCGACTATCAAACAAGCCCCAAAAGTGTACTTAAGCGATTGAATAAAAAGAAAGTGGGCTGAAAAGGTTATAATTACATTACAGGGGACCGGCCCAGTTATCACCCAAATAAAATCTTGGCTTCGCCACCGATGAAGAAGAGGGAGAGTTGTATCGTTATTGCTAGGGGTGTTCATGGTGTAACACCCCAAACTTGGTACCGACTCCACGGTCCCACCATTTGGTCACGTCACCATCAATCATAACTTAATTCATAAATGTTCCAATCTCATAATAATTAAATCTTAAACATCCTTGACTAAAGTCAAAATAAACCCAAAATAATTAAATACAAAATCTATCAAATACTTAACATGAGTCTATAATTTATTTAAAATACTATCGAGTAATTCAATAGGAAAAGACTAAATCCAAAATTCTCGGAAGCCGTCATCTTGGTCTACCCAAACCGAAATCCTCTATTAATTCTTATTCATTACCTGAGAAGAAGAGTATGAAGGGGTGAGCGAACAATGCTCAGTAAGTTCATATACAACCCCTCCGGTTACTAAGGAGGAGTTGATCAAAAATAAATCAGAGATGAATATTTTTAGAATAGTCAAAATTCATTATTTAAAAATCGATAAGCGGAAGCAGTTTTTCAAATGTCAAACAGAGATCGGAATTTCAAAGAAAGATAAATACTCAACGATTGATTTGAGTAGCCCACTGCCATCAACCGTCCCATACCAGTTGAAGACAATGAACTACTCACAGATATATACTCAGTATTCCAAGTGAAAGATAATAATACAACAAGTAAACTCGATTAACCGATTGTCATCAAATGTCCCATACCAGTTGATGACAACAGATTACTCACAGAATTCCATGATCACATAAGCAATTCATAAATCATAGTTCATAGTTCATAGATCAACTTCACATATCATAGTTCATAGATCAACTTCACATATCATAGTTCATAGATCAACTTCACATATCATAGTTCATAAAGCATTGGTATATCCGGATAATCACGCCACGGGCCAAGTGGCGTTCACACGCATCATAATTCATAATTTCATAATTCATAGTGTCATAAACTCAACTTAGTGATCATGGTAAAAATTCAAGTAATCAAATACTTTTACAAAATCAGGCATCGTCAAAAATCATACTTTTCATATCAAAGGTATCTCACATGAAATTTAATAATTATGTGAGAATTAGCAGAAAAATCAATTCATGAGTTCGAATAAAGTGTAAGCGACGGAGTTCGAATTCAAATGCCGATTTAAAGTCGGTGTGCGTTTCAAGAAACATCGATATCAATGGAGTAAAGGAAACATAACGAACGGTACATAAAAGATTGGAGACCTAAAAGAGGTATAATCTCTTACCTCGAAATGCTTAGCAAAAGAATTAATTTGTATCACGTACGATCGCCCTAAGCTCGCTTGTTCAAATCTAAATTCAAAACGTACATAATTATCTACTAATGTCATTAAAATAATTAACCCTTAATGTTTTATATTGTACTCATGATTGGTTGTTTATGAAAGATAATTATATTAATGAGTTAGCATTTTATTATTAAACAATCAGTAAGGTAATTAATGAATTAACTTGGCTAGTTGATTGAACCCCACCAAGCCCAAAGATTTTATTTTATTTTATTTTCATGTTGGACGTACATACTCCATATGCCCATACATCAGTAACATAAACAAAGGCTGAACACATATACTGACCCACGGTCAAACACACACACATACACGTCCCTCTTGTTTGTTTCGGTATTGTGTGTGTGTGTGTGTGTATATATATATTAAATGTATGCTAGTGATGGAACTTGATTTGATGTACCCACATACACATATACTTTACATATCTATCTATTATAATGAAAGAAGCCAAAATACATGCTCACAAGCAACCACACAATGTACTATTCACACACTGTGCACTATACCCAAACCTACCATCTTTTGTATTTATTTTTCTTTTTAAAAAAATGATTACCGGCTGTTAACAGCTTACCACTACCAAGGCAGTACAATGATGGAGAGTATTCCTACCTTTGACTCGTGGGTTATGCGATTAGTTCCCAAATTTCGCCGCCGTCTGCCTTATTCTTTTCTGCCGCACTCTTCCTTTCTCCTTTAATTGTTTGTACAACTTTTCTCCTTCTCAAAACCTTTTTATATAAGTAAAGCCCTACTAGGTTTTCAACCCTAACCAAACCTTAACGTAATTTAATTGGAATCAATTAATTAGTATTAATAGGGAATTATTATTAAAGGCCTAGTTAAAAGTGAGCCAAGCCCGACCTAATTTAATTAGTTACTGAATAAGTTCAAATCATTAAATTAACACAAACAATAATAACATTAATTATATAGGTCCAAAACGATTGAAATATTAATTAACGCCAATTAATATTTTTGCTAAAATTTTCGGGGTATTACACATGGACTCTAAGCCCACAAACTTTGGCATAGCCCAGTATGCGTCCATCTAGCTATATGCTTCATTTCCAATGCCCAAAACTAGTGGGCTTCACGCGTGCATAAAAGTGATGGGCTTTCATGGGCTTTGACGGGCATTACACGGATACGGGCTTTGATGGGCTTAAGGATTGAATTATATGTTTTGAAAATTTTATACCTATCAAAACTTGGGCTTTAGAATAATTTCAGTCCATATAGTTTATACTCATCAAAATTTTAAATTAACACAAATAGTTTCTAAAGATTAAATGAAATAAGTATTTACCATCTCAAGTTCTCAACATTACAATTTACAAGTCCCAACTTAAACTTTACTATTAGAAGTCCCAAATTAAAATTTATAATTACAAGTCCAAACTTTAAATTTAAAATTACATGTTCCAACTTCAAAAGAAATTAACAATATCATTCATAAAGTTCATATGATTTCTTCAAAAGAAATTGGGGCTTTGGCTAGTGAGCCCTTCTACTCATAGTCAAACTTTCTTCAATCCATCAACTTAACTTCACCAAACAATAATGATTCATCAACTTGAATACCCATGGAAAGTCATCTACATGAGACCAAAAAAGTTAGATGAAAATTATGAAACAAACTAAATTAACAACAAATCAAATAGGATCCTTTTTTTTTAAGGAAACAGGGGACGGCACAATCACAATCATTCTCCCAATCTAAATCAATCTCAACTTTTTCAAAAAAATTCTTTTGGTTCTCAATAGTTTTTGTTTCCATCTCTGAAAAAAATAAAGACAAAACACAAATAAATCATTTTAGACAAAACCCACGAAGCAACTTCATTTCAAAAAAAAATAAATTATTATGCCTTATGAAGAACAAAAAAAATGTCAATTAAAAATATTGGGTTAAATGCACCATTGGTCCATGCACTATGCAAAAGTCTACTAGTAGTCCCTGTACAAAAACAATGTACGACACTGTGGGTGCCCCGGAAGGTATCCCCTCGGATCGCGCGCTCCCTTTTTTAGGGGAACACGCGGCTCGGGGAGGACATCACTCTTTCCATTCCATCCTCTCTTGTTTAGGGAAAGACGAAATTAAAAATACTGAAAGAATGTTGTTAAAAAGCGCATTGAATACGCCTTGATCACCTAAGTGAGTTTTTGGTCCATTATGAGAGCTTTGGATTTCTCTGTATCTCACCCTCCCTTATTTAGGAGAAGACAAGGCATAGAAAATGCATCACCCTTTTTATTCCCGTCGTCCCTTGTTTAGGGGAAAACGGAAAAGTGCAAAAAAAGGATGTTGCAAGAGCGTGTGGGAACACGCCCTGCCTCATTATGGACTTTTCAAAAATCGCCTTAGATCATTATGAGTGCCTGGGGTTTTTCCGTATCTCACCCTCCCTTGTTTAGGGAAAAATGAGGCACAGAAAATGCATCACCCTTTTCATTCCCATTGTCCCTTGTTTATGGGAAAACGGGAAAGTGCAAAAAAAAGGATGTTGCGAGCCTCACCATAATCTTAGGAGTCTTTTTGCTACTACTGCGGTTCGAGCATAATAACTACTTCCGAAAGTTGCTTTTGGGCACCGTAAAACGGATGGAGAAACTGCTTGCGTTTTTGTTGTTGTTTGCTTGCTGCTGGCGGAAATCGGGCAGAGCAACTACTTGCTTCTAGCGGATTTGGCCTTTGGATTCGGGTAGAGCAACAGCTTTTTTTTGGATTTTTTGGACCGGGGGAATAGGGTGGAAACCTAGCTTGGGGGCTAAGGCTCACTTTGACCGGTTGGTTTTGTGTTTGGAGGAGATTTGGCAGAGCTTCGAGGCTTTATAGGAGGGGGATCTCTCACTAACTCACGATCGGTCCCTATCACGGCGTAAAATAAACGTCCAGAGTTTTTGTGAGAAAAATTCTTGTCCCTGAAAGTGAAGTCGGGCACCTCTATTTATAGGTGAGAGGAGGGACACCGCTGGCATTTGTGATTTTCATCTTGTGCGTCACCAGCTTGTACTGCGCGCTTGAATGCTTGTGCAATGCGTTAAGACGGAGTGCACTGTTTAGGCTCTAGACGCCGACACCATGGAGCTTGGGCGCCGCGCCCATATAGCCTTGTGGCAGCGCCTGGGCTTCAATCTTTGCCTCCTTTTGGACATTCTGGCCCCTGCATTTCCCTGTTTTACGCATCCAGCTTTGTCTTTTGCATTTTTAAACCCCATAACTTGACATTCGTTAAGTTTAAACAGGTCTTGATATCGCATGTCAATGTTACATATCAAGGGTACGAAATTGGGGTGTCTATAGACACAGACCAAAGATTACAAATTTTGCACATCAATAGTCCCTGGCCCTACCTTCGTTAACTAAAGTGTCGATAAGTTAGCATGTGCTTATCACATGCTCAATTTGTAAGGGTAAAACTAAAAAATAATGATTAATTTGTCTTTTATCTTTCAAATGGGGGGAAAGAGTTATAAATGTTCAAACTTTAGGGTGGTTACTGAACAATTTTTTCATTTTTGATTCAGTCATCTTCTTTGATCGTCATTAATGTTCAAGTGCAATCTTTTTATATTAAAAACCTTACATTAACTATTTCCCACAAAAGACAACTCTCAGCACTCCTTCAAACCCCAAAACCACCACTACCACTCATATCATCGCAACCACCATTTTTAAGCTCACACAATTCTCATTTGATTTAACTCCACACAAAATTCTTCATTTCCAAACTGTGTTTCATTTAACAAGCAAACAAAAATTAAGACAAGTATTTCAACCACTCAAAAACTTCAAATAATCGGTGATGTGCCCAGCCCAGGTCGGATCACGAGCAAAGCACGAGCTGCCATCACGTGCCAGTCACAAACGTAATTAGTATGGGGCCCACCAGGCTAGCGAACAAAGCAACCGAGGTATCGAACAAACGAACATTGCAATCCCTGTCTAAACCTAGCTGGGCACAGGCCTTGCCTGTCCGACCAGGGGCCAAGCCCGAGGACCACACTCGCATCGGGCAAAGAATCAGATTCATCCCGTCCAAACCTGTTCGAGCATCGGCCTTGCCTGCTCGACCAGGGGCCACGCCTAGGATCCATACTTACCTCAGATCAGTCTGCATCAAATAGCCGGGCAGAGCCTTGCTCACCCGGGCACACATCAAGGAGGAAACTCCGGAAACTTGCTCCCCAAGACAAGTCAAAGGTTTCATTATCCGAGCAGAACTTTTACCATATCTGCTCCTACATTCACATGGTCAGCCGTGTATCACGCCTAAAATCAAGGGATTCTCTCATAATCTTATCAAATAACTAAGGCAATGAATCCTAGACAGATTCAATAACGTTAGGGGCCTATAAATGCCCCTCCATAAACCACAAACAAGGTACACATACTTTCTTGAGCCTAGAACCTCTGTCAAATTGCTTTTTGACTCTCACACATGATACGTACTCTCACGCCGGAGTGGTTTCGCGAGGCCAAGCCTTGCACTTCCACTAAGGTTTACTATGATCTTAATCAGGTTCAAGGGAGCAGACTCAAGCCCAGATATCCTACCCATCAAACGGATGGCCCAAGCTGTATTTTTGCCACATCAGTTTGGTTCCATTGCTAGGAAACTCGAAGTTTCAAGACCTTTCTCAAAGCTTCCCGGTGAAATTCTTGACAATCTGTCTGTTAGCAATGGCTTGCAAAGGTAGCAAACATCATGCCACTGTTAGTAATCACCAGGCTGGAAGCCAACAGGCTGGCAACAACAATCCATCACCAGATGATTTGCCACCGAGGGCACCCTAAGGGGTGCAAACGAGGAATCCAAAAAGTGACTGCTTGGCAGGCGGTTCATGGCAATGATGTGCCGTAGGTTGAGGAACAGCCATCCCAGCGCGCCAGCCAAAGTCACGCTAGCCAACGCGATGCTAGGCAAGTTATCAATGAGAAGCGCGATGCTCACATGCTAGATCTCAGAACGCAGCTAAATCGCCAATGAGAGAATGGCCAGGGTAGCCACATGAGTTTGCCCGAGCAAACCCCTGACCAATAGGTTGCTGCTCTGCAAGTCCAAGCAGAGTATTATAATAAGATGTATATACTCAACCAGCAACTGCTCGCCTTGGGCCATGCCCCGGTTCCAGTTGCAGATTTGGCGCTACCCGATCTCAGCAATCCAACAATCGTTGGTGGTGGCCAGGTCTCCCAACATTTGCCCGCTCCGAGCAGACGGATCACATTCATTATTCACATACCCTCGGAGAAAGCTGATGAGGTGAAGCGAGCAGATGATCAGACGGAGAGCAGATACAACCGCCAGGATCTCTCCCAGAGACATCATCGTCGGTAGGAGTATCGTGCTCGGGAAGAGAGCCATAGCCGCGGGAGAGCCCGTGAGTACGCAGAAGCAGATGCGTACCGACCAAGGCATAAAGCGCATATCGAGCAGGAAGCTGAAGCTTCCCATGAGCCAACTTTTTGCCCACCAGTGCGTAGCCATCAGTCAGATCTTGCTCGCTCGTCCAGACTCACCATGGACGCGGAAAAACGCTTGTTCGAGCGAATGAAAGCCATGAAACGAGACATGGCCAAACAAATGGCCAATTTAGATGTGGCCAAGCCCGGCTATGGGGCCACAAAGCCGTTGGAGGGCAGCCCGTTCACTCCAGAGATTGAGAATGCGCCACCCACGCAAGGGGTTATCTTCCCACAATTTGAAAAGTATTTTGGGAAGACGCGGGCAAGTGATTGGCTCAGATCATTTGAGACACAGATTCGAATGGTCACCGATGTGGAAGCATTGAAGATGCGTGCATTCGAGGCTGCGCTCCAGGGAAAAGCACAATCATGGTTGGGCAGAGTCCCTCGGGGAACAATTGGCAGTTGGGAAACGTTCCGGGAAAAGTTCTTGGAGGAGTTCGGCACTGCAGGGCCAACCCCCAAAAATCGTTTTGATCTTGCCAAGATTAAACTAGGCAATAACGAGTCCTATGGTAGTTATTTGAAGAGATTTGAGGAGATGCTCGATCAAGTGACCGCTACCAGTGACCCGAAGATCACGTTCTGCTACCTTAACAACATGAAAGCAGGGCCACTAAAAACAATGATGGCCATGAATCCGGGTGCCTCGAAAGTAGAGCTGCTAGCAAGTTCTCACCTCTTCTGCTCGACTGAAAGCGCCAAGGGTGACAAGGCCAAGAACAAAGACAAGACTCAGATGTCACCACGCCAATGACCGAACCCTGAGGGCAACAACCGCCGTGTAGACAAGAAGAGAACGCTCTACCCCTGACAGATCTCGTGGAAGCGCTAGCTTACCCCGCTAAATACTACGCGGGAGGAGATCATATTCCAAGTTGGAGATGCGCTGTCAGTCCCTTACCCGCTTTACCATGAGCTCGCTCACACGAGAGACAACACGAAGTACTGCGATTACCATCATGGTAACAGCCACACAACAGAAGAATGCATAGTGTTGAAGCTGGAAATACAAAAGTTGATCAATGCGGGCAAATTGAACCGCTTCAAAAGGGATCAGAGTGCATGGAATAATGCAAATAATGATCGACAAGGGAGACCCCCGAGAGGAAGAGGTGGCCAGGCCCCTCAAATTCAAGGGGTGGTAAACATGATCCAGGAAGAGCTCCCGTCCAACACATAACTCGGGAAACACATATACTCTTTGTCCAAAGCTATCAACACACCGAAGATAAAGAAAGTGTGGAGCAGCATTTTCTTTGCCCATAGCGAGTTGGCAAGTACTCCCCTGGCATCCGAGCAACCTCTGGTCATTTCTTGTCTGGTAAACAATTGGCAGGTTTATAGGGTGTTGCTCGACACCGGGGTGTGCAGGGACATCATGTATTATTCCTTGCTTCAAAGGACTAGAGTTATCAGACACCCGGCTCAAGCCTTACCTGGGGAAGCTTGAAGGATTCACCAACCATCAAATAAGCGTCAAGGGCACCATCGAGTTGGAGGTCTTCATGGGGGATGGGGCTCAAACCCGAACAAAGATGATTACCTTCTTGGTAATCGATCTCGAATCCGCCTACAACTGCATCCTTGGCACACTGGCCATCACCAAATTCCAGATGGTCACCTCGATACCCCACCAAAAGGCCAAGTTTTACACAGAAGATGGAGTGGGTATCCTCAATAGCAAGCGCGGGCAATGTGGGAGTATGTCTGGGATTCCCAAGA
>CM028378.1:155531750-155554812 GCA_013146195.2 Codonopsis lanceolata
AGAAGAGAAGTTCCTAGTCAAAGCTGAGCAAGCTAAGTCAATCACCGTCTGCAGTGGTACTTGGTGATAGGTGAAAGGTAAGTGATCCTGATCCTTCTTCAATATGCATGCTCTGATGAAAATTAGAAAAAGTAATAGAAAAGAAATTGAAAAGAGATAGTGATAGTGATAAAGTGATTGATGATTTAAGTAATCAAGAGGTAGAAAAAGAAAAGTAGAAGTAGAATTAGGGTTCCAAATAAGGAACAAGAAAAAGAAAGAAGAAATTCAAAATAAAAGATAATACAATTGAAGTAGAAAAAGAGTTGGATCAAGAAGAAGAGGAACCTTATGTGGCTCCACCACCTTATGTTCCTCAATTCCGTTTCAAGAAGACTTATGAAAAACCGAATGGACAAACAATTCGGAAATTTATAATATGTTATCCAAAGTAAATGTTAATTTACCTTTGCTTAATGTTATTAAAAATATTCGAAATATGCAAAAGTTTTTCAAAGATCTTCACTCTAAGAACACAAGTTTGAAAACAATGAAAAGATTGTTGTTTACGGCGTCAGGTTACGTTTTACAACCAATTACCACCTAAGTTGAAAGACCCGAGTAGGTTTAATATCCAGAGTCTCTTTGGGAAGCTCTAAAAGATGAAAGCAATGCTAGATTTAGGAGCAAGTATTAACTTGATGCCTTTCGCGGTCTATAAACAATTAGGTTTAGGAGAACTAAAACCCACTAATATGCAATTACAATTAGGCGATCGCTTCATTAAATATCCTTTGGGTATAGTGGAAGATATCCTAGTTCAGGTTGATAAATTAATCATACCATTGACTTTGTGGTTCTAGAGATGGAAAGGAAGATATGCACTAATAATGAAGTCCCATATTGTTAAAGCGAACCATTTAACCTGCCAATACAATGATTAATGTGAAAAATGGTAAACTCACAATGTCGGTCCTAGGTGAAACAGTTGAAATTTACGTGTTTGATGCTATGAATAGACCTAGTGACATGAGTGTTTTTTCAATAGATGAGGAAAGTTATCAAGCTGAAACTTTTGAAAGAAGAGGAAGATTATGAGAGAGATAGATTTATTGTCTATGATGATAGCCTATCCTCCCATAAAAATTGACATTGAGGAAATTGAAGAGAAATAGGAAGAAGAAAGATTAGAAAAGAAAAGCTAGAAGCTAGTAAAAGAAGAAAAAGAAAAAAAAAAGGTAGAATCGAAAATAATCGATGAGTCGGAGAAAGTAGTAGAAGAAAGTTATGAAATCAAGAGGATGAAGTAGAGATTCTAAAATCTCTTTGAAGAAATGAAGATAGAAGATATTGAGATAGAAGATATTAAGGAAGAAAAGCAAGAAGAGAATAATGAGGCTAAAATAAAAGAAACAATTAAAAGCGAGAAAATTCGAATTTATGCCTTCCATTAATTCTCCCAAAGTCGAAAAATTAAAGCCATTACCATCCACTTAAAATATGCATTTTTAGGGGAAGGTAACACTACTGTTATTATAGCGACTTAACAGAAAACAAGAAGCAAGTTTGTTAAAAGTTTATGGACACATAGAAGCTTTAGGATGGTCTTTAGGCGACTTAAAAGGAATTAGTCCCTCTGTGCATGCATAAAATACATTTAGAAAGGTAGTAAACCTCTACAGAAAAGAAGACTTAACCCACATGGAAGAAGGCGTTAGGAAAGAAGTTCTTAAGCTCTTAGATGCGAGATATAATTTACCATATCGAGATAGTAAATGGGTTAGTCCTGTTCAAGTAGTTCCTAAAAAGTCGGAATTACTGGTTAAAAATGATAAAGATGAATTAGTCCCTACAAGGACTATAGCGGTTATATAGAATGTGTATCGATTTGCGTAAATTAAATGCGGCAACTAGGAAAGACCACTTTCCTTTACCATTTATTGACCAAATTCTTGAAAGATTAGCGGTCATGAATATTATTGTTTTCTTGATGGTTTTTAGGATATAATCGGATCCATTGCACGAAGACCAAGAGAAAACAACTCATGTCCTTTTTTTGCTTTTAGGAGAATGCCTTTTGGGTTGTGTAATGCACCGGCTACTTTCAAAGATGCATGATTTCTATATTTCAGATTTAGTTGAAAGATGCGTAGAAGTTTTCATGGACGATTTTTCGGTTCGGAATTCTTTTGATCATTGTTTAGAAACCTTACATCAGTCTAAAAGATCTTTGCGAAACTAATTTAACTTTAAGTTGGGAGAAAAGTCACTTCATGGTAAAACATGGAATTGTCTTAGAGGCATGTTGTTTCAAATAAAGGCATTGAAGTTGACAAAGCTAAAATTGAAGTTATTTCACAACTACCCCCTCACTTCAGGTTAAAGGAGTTCGAAGTTTTCTTGGCCATCTTGGTTTTATCGAAGATTTATAAAAGACTTTTCAAAATCGTAAACCTCTATGTAATTTGTTAGCAAAAGATACATAGTTTATTTTGATAAAGAATGTTTAGAAGCTTTTAATTTATTAAAAGAAAAGTTAACTACTTGCTAATTTTATCCGGCCACGATTGGTCACTTCCTTTTGAAATCATGTGTGATGCATCAGATTTTTGTGGAGCCGTGTTAGGACAAAGGGTAGATAGAAAGCCTCATGTGATCCATTATGCTAGTAGAACTAAATGATGCTCAATTGAATTATACCACTCGAAAAAAGAATTTTTCTTGATAGTATATGCTTTAGAAAAATTTAGATCATATTGCTAGGATCAAAGGTGATAATCTTTTTACGATCATTACGTTGAAAATATCTCTTAAGTAAGAAGGATGCTAAACCAAGATTAATTAGATGGATGTTATTGTTACAAGAATTTGACATAACTATCAAGGATAAAAAGGGAGCCGAGAATGTTGTAGCCGACCACTTGTCTAGGTTAAATTTTCACCCTTGCGAGCGTCAATTTCTTGATGATCTGTCCCCATTAATGATAATTTTCACGATGAACAACTCTTAGCCATTAAAGATTACGACCCTTGGTATCTGATTTTGTCAACTACTATGTGTCGATATCATTAATCAGGATTTTGATCATTCGAAAAGAAAATTTTTGGCGGAAACTAAAAATTATTTTTGGGAAGCTCCTCATTTATACAAAATTTGTTCGATTCTTTAATAAGAAGATGTATTCGAAAAAAAGACCAACAAGGTATCATGGAATTTTGCCATGGATATTCTTGTGGAGGTCATTGCTGGTAAAATTTTGCAATCAGTGCGTATTGGCCCTCTTGTTTTAGAGATTGTGAAGCTGTTTTGAGAACATGCGACAAATGTCAAAGAACAGGTGGTATAGGAAAGAGAAGCGAGATGCCCTTACATGTTAATTTAGTAGTTGAAATTTTTGCGTTTGGGGTATTGATTTTATGGGTCCCTTCTGTGTCCAATAATTGCGAATATATTTTGGTAGCGATTGATTATGTTTCTAAATGGATAGAAGCATTAGCAACCAAGACTAATGATGGAAAATGATAGTCAAATTTGTAGAAGATTTATTTGCTAGATATGGAGTCCCTAAGGCCATAATAAGTGACCGGGGAACTCATTTTACCAATAAGTTGTTAAATAATGTTCTTAGAAAGCATGGTGTAACTCACAAGTTAGCTACACCTTATCATCCACAACATCAGGACAAGTAGAAGTAAGCAATAGGCAAATAAAAGCGATATTAGAAAGGTAGGCCTAATCGTAAAGATTGGGAATCTAAACTCAAGGATGCTTTATGGGCATACCGAAGCGCTTTTAAGACACCCATAGGAATGAGTCCATATAGAATGGTATATGGCAAAGCTTGCCATTTACCGTTGAAATTGAGCATAAAGCCTATTGGGCAATTAAAAATTGAATTTAGATTTGACATTGGCTGGAGAAGAAAGATTGTTTCGATTAAATGAGTTAGAAGAACATAGACTTAATTCGTATGAGAATGCGGCTTATAAAGAAAAGACCAAAAAGTATCATGACATGGGATTAGCCAACAAAATGCTTCATCGGTATGAAAGTATTATTGTTTAACTCTAGGTTAAGGTTATTCCCGGAAAGTTAAAATCCAAATGGTGCGGTCCTTTTAGAATAGTGCAATTTATCCTCATGGGGGTTGATATACAAAACCCCAAAAATAATGAAGTGTTTAAAGTGAATGGACAGAGCTCAAGCCATATTTTGAGCCAATGTCGGTTGAGCGAACAATTGAATTAATCCGTTTGGTGACAATGAACCACCAAGAGATTAGACTTGCAGTTTGGTCGAGCCAAAGACATTAAACAAAGGCGCTAAGTGGGAGGCAACCCACTATGTTGAATGTTATTTAGCTTTTATAGTTAGTTTAAATATGCTTTTCTCGGTTAAATTTAATTTTTGGACATTTAATCTTAAATTAAATATGTAAAATTCAAGTTTGGGGAGATCTTAGTGTTGTATTTATATGTTACTAATAATTTTAGTTTAGAATTTTTGTTTAGATTTTGCATACGGGAAATATCCAAGACATAACGGAAGTTAACGGACGGGCTAAGCGCAAGCGTTGAAGAAAAAAGAAAAAACAAGAAGTCCACACCTCACCGCCGGACGCAAGGTGTGGAGGACTGCTGCGACCGCAAGGTCCCGATAGAATCACATGCGTCGTCTTGTCGGTCATGGGGAATCGAGGTCGAAAGCGGTTTGTGCCCACCTTGCGGACGCAAGGTGTGGCATGACTGCTGGCGCAAGGTCCCCTTGTTAAAACATCTTGGGGCCATTTGCAGAAAACGAAATCTTCACTCCCTCTTCCAAGCGATGCGGCGGCCATTTCCTCTCGAAAGAATTCGGCAAGATCGTTGAATCCTTCCAAAATCGGCACTATCTCCAAGATACTCTCTCTCCTCCCTCCTCAAAACTCTTCATCTCACTCATTCACTCATCCACCATTGCACTCCACAAGTGAAGATTTTGAAGAAAAAGAAGGAAGAATAACCTCAATTGCCATTGAAGATCGAGACTCCACTCATTGGTGCAATCACTCAATTAAAATTTTGCAAACAAGTAACCTAACACCCTATTTAATTTCATATGTAAAATATTTGCATGCTAGGGTGCTAGATATTTTTAACGTAGATATTATTTTGCATGCTTTAGAATAAATTTTTATTTTTAAATTTTAAAACACAATTTTAATTGATAAACTTTTAGGTTTTTAAAATTTTATATCAAACAAAATGTTTAGAAAGTAGAAATACCGGCTCTTCATCCTCAGGCCCTCGGGAGGAAGAACACAATTTTGACATCACCGCCGTGTCCTCACGAGGCATCGGAGAGGTACACCAACAAACTCTCAAGTCCTTGGTGCCCGAAAGGGGATTCAAGGCGAAGATTTTGGTCTCTCCGATCTGTTCGATGGCTCGTAGGTGGGGGCGTTGTTAGATTCTCCCGACTTTAAGGGCCATGTAGTCCCCATTGTCGAAAATTCGCCAATGGCAACATTGGCATGGATGGCGGTGTGCTAGAACACGTTAATGTTAGGAATCTGATAGTTGATTTTTTCGACCCAAAGCATTAACACGTATTTCGGCACCTATTCAGACTTTGCGGTTGGTGCCGAGATAACTAACACACCACCTCCTCGTACCCACATATCCTGTCGGTGGTGAATGTTGTCATTGCTCTCCCGGTGTGGAGTGGTCCTATAGCCGTAACCCACCATATGGACCACGCACCATGAGAGAGTCCTTCCTCCAAGACACCAAGCAGGAGTATAAATTTGTTTGTGGGCGTCTCATGCCCTCGAGTCACCAAAAACGGTGAATTGGGAGAGAGCTGTCTTGACCTACACCATTATGGTGGTGGGTCTATTGATGTTGGCCGTTTGATCAACGGCCAAATCAAGACCAATTAGAGGTAGGGCGAATGCGGGGTTCGCGTTCCGCATTTGATTCTTGACTTGTGTAGGGGGCAAATGTGAGAATGCCCAAACACGCCGAGGTGAAGGCTGGTCGGTCAGGCATTACTAGGGCCATTTTGTTTGAGCATCACCGGCGGCCGAGTGAGGGTTCCTCAAGAGGAGGAACCCGAGAGGAGAAGAGGACCCGCTCGTTGGGATCTCCAACAGGTTGGAGGAAGCGTCCTCCAAGCGATATGGTGAAACGTCGGCAAGGTGGCACAAATGCGTCCGACCAGTGAAATTTTCGGTTGGGTTAACAGTGGGACATAATGTCTCAAATTATTATGGGCTGCCACCGAGCACGATCCCAGTTTCGTCCTCATTCGTTATCTCGCCCGACTCACCTTGAGTCGAGGCCCAAGTTCCGATCCTCGTTCGTTAGGTGGACCGCTACTCCTTTTTATATTTGTCCTACCCCATCAATCCTCTCATATGTTCCTCTATTTTGAGGACAAAATAGAACTTAAGTTTGGGGGGGGATTTAAAACTTTAAGTCTTAGCGGTCCTAGCCTAACGAGGAATGGATTGGGCTATGTCGTTAGGGTGAAGAAAATTTCTTTATTTGATGACCATTTAACTCTTCACCCTATTTTTCTGTTTTTATTTTTTTTCGATTTTCGGAGTTGTTGCCATGACGAGAATACTATAATAGGAAGGACCTTTAGGGTCCCATCAATTGTGTCATCGTCATCATCTCCCAATTTCTTCAAATATATATATATATATATATATATATATATATATATATATATATAATATATAATCATCCTCGAGTTTAGGTGTGGTAATGCTAGTCGTAAATAGTCCATGAGGAGATTAGTGCAATGAACATAGTTAGTCCATAGATCCCACGGAATTTACTTAATTTTGCGAAAACTTTTACTTTTCTCCAAATTCTTCATGCACTCACACCGGTCATAACTATGGATTGATTAGAATAGTTTTATAAAGTTTATAACACCTATTTCACTTCAACAAGATATGCACAAGAATATGATGCATAGCCATTCGAACATGATTGTTGCATTAAATTGTAACTTAGGGTCAATTGCATGTTAGTTAGATCCCTTGGATTTTTCTCATTTATATATCTCAAGCACACTTTCAAACCGGTATGCATGTTAGTCTCAATTGTCCCTACCATACGTTTTAGCGAATGCTTATGTGAAATCGGTGATGCTAAACACTCAACCCAATTCCCATAGTTGATATGATATTTTGTGTTGTCTTACTTGCTTTAAATACTATGTGAGCATTTGGCATTAAGAAATGATTTAGGCCATCTTTGGATCGTTAGAGCCTAAATATTCCAACCTATACTAAATATATCCCTAGTGTCCCTTTGAGCCTAATGAAAAAAATGGAGTGTGCTAAGCACACTATTTAAACCCCATTAAGCGCCATCGTTTCTATTACCCACATTAACTTAACCTAAAAACCTATACACTTTTAGCCTACCCTTTGAGAGAGTAGGATGTGGGTGGGAAATTGATTTTAGGAGGACCACTTCTTTTCAGTTAGGCTATTTTTCAGAAGGCTTCTTCTTTCCGTTGTCGAAAATAAAAAAATAAATAAATAAAAAATCATGTGTCGACGAAAAATGAAACGGAAGAAGAAGAGTGTAAACAAAGATTTAAATGGAAGCATAGCTTTCAAGAGAAAATATGTTAGAAAAATTACTGGCGATTAGAATGATGTGATATTTTAGAAGAATATATTGCCCAAAACAAGTTTGGGGGGGGAGAAGAAAACTTAAAAGTTACAAAAGCACCCCTCCACTTGTGGTCTTTGCAGTCCTAGCCTAAATAGGAAAACTTCCTTTTGCTTGGAAGTATGAGGGATAAAGGGTAGTCTTACTCTCTCACTTTGAATTCCAATCCCTTTCCATCAAATCCCCAACACCTTGGCCTTACATTACAAGCTTATAAAGTCCTAATGATCTTCTTGCCAATGCTTATGTTGTTTTTCTTGTCAAGTGAGTAACATGAAATTGATCACACACTTCATATTCATTATTATTCACCCTAAAGCTCAACGTGTTAGCATAATCTTAGCTATTACAAGTCATTGGGATAGGAGAGCATTGTATGTCATACATAGAAGTGCATGGGATGGATGTATAAATCTTTTGAATCCTTGGGACCTTTACATGCATGTGACCAGGGTTTGGATGGTAGATCTCATACTTCTTAATGCATGATTTTCTATTAAACTGTAATTTTCATATGAATGTGGTGTTTAGCTCAATAAAAGCTGTTTTAGTTAAGATATTCTTTAAGGCGGTGATCACACACACGGAGAAATTAAAAGTAGTAGCGATTAAGAAAAGACTAGTTGGTTTTATATGACTAAGCTCATATATGTGGTGAGCACCAAGCGAGATTACATGCATGCCATACACTTATAACTTGAGATGAAGCCAAAAAGATTTTATGTTTTATTTTTATGTGTAATTTTATTCGCTTTTGTATTTATTTGTTTTTGTATTTATCTGCATAGTCGAGTCACTCGAAAGAGTCTCCTTGAGTTTGTGGGTTTATAGAGGAGTGTAAATAGTGTCACCCTCACAAAAGATTTTAATTTTTGTTATTTATGCTTTTGTATTTATAAGTTTATTTGTTTACTCGTGGACGAGCAAAGTTCAAGTTTGGGGGTATTTGATCGATGTATTTTATCGTCGATTTTATATACTTCTATGACTTAAATTATGCTATTTCACGAGTCTTTTGAGTACTAATATATGTTTTCGGTGAGTTTTGTAAGTTTCGGGATTATTGTGAAAATACACGAAACTCCAGGGGTTTTAAGTGCAAATTACAAGGAAGAGAAAAATTGAAGAAAAATGAAAGCTGCCAATCTGGACACCTTGCGGACGCAAGGTGCCTCGAGCTGCGGCCGCAAGGTAGCGTGGTCTCGAAGCCAACAATCAAAGAAATCAAAAGCCACCCTCTGGAGACCTTGCGGACGCAAGGTATCCGACACCTGCGACAAGGTAGGCGGACCTTTTCGGATTTTCACACGGTCATTCGATCCAATCACAACTCCAGAGTATATATAGAAGTCGGTGCAGCCGAGCCTAAGAGAAGGAGGACGGTGGAAGCTCTCTTTACATAGATTTTAGGTAGTTTTAGATTGTATAACATAGTTAGGTTTTGTAATTTCAAGTATTGAAGATCAAATCATGTCATTCCATCATCTTCCATGTGCTTATTCATCGTCTATGATGAACTAAATCATCCCTAATCTAGGAGGTGGGAGGTAACTTGTATCGAATTTATGTTTTGATTCATATATATATGTATATTCAATGCTTGTTGATTGTGTTGTTTATCAATCCCTATATTATTTTGCTTTGAACAAATGAATGTAATCGCAAATAATAAAGGCTTAGAGGTGCGGATAAGCTGCATGACCAGAGTGCATATGTCGTACAGCGGCTCACCAACACAATAAATTGGACCTATCGAAGCACGAGAGTGATAAGTTAGGACCGGGTTCTTACATGATCTAGGTGACAGATAGATCATAAATCTAGGTGACAGACTAGATTGATAGTTCTGTGCTTAGGATATAGAATGGGTGAATTTTGGGGGATGGAGGTGAACCAATTGTTCAACGACTATATCTATTTTTAGTGAACGAACCCAAGACATTGAATGACATTTTTATGAATTGAACATAAAGGAGATATAAGTGAAACCCGAGAATCCTAGATTTCCACTCACCATAAGATCTTCATATACGTTATTCTTGTCTAATTAGTTAAACATCATAACTAGTAATTTAGAGTAGAATTAAACATAAAAACCCCCCTTAGGTTAATAATTTGCTATCTATAATCGCCTTGTTCGTGATCACTTGTCTCGTGGGTTCGACCCTTGCTTCCGAGTCTATTCTATAATAGTCTTGTCCACTTGCAAGGAAATAGATAAAATAAAACATCGATCAGGTGGCAAGCTGATTGGTATGATGTGTGAAAGCTACTTTCATTTGGAGATGATGTCGTAGAGCGAGATCAACTTGGTGAAGTAGAGCGTGCAGTGGAGAAGGGTCGTGAGGCTCGGTGTTGTTTGAGAGGGAGCTGGGGCATTCATGAAGAGTGAAAGTTCTAAATGCCTTCATCTTCGAGGGCAAGGTGGGAGGAATGTAGACATGGGATATGTAGGAGCGAGGAGAAGTAGGTGATGGGTTTGACTCGGGAGAGCCATCGAGGGAAAATAGTCTTCTTCATGAGGCTGGCTGGAGAGCTTAGAAATGATGGCATGTTGTCTCCTTGCCTTTTTAGAGGCCAACTGAGAAGGGGTGAGGAGAGACTCGGTCACGAGATGTAGACTTTGAGGAGTCAGATGAGGAGGCCATGGAAGATTCTTCTACTGTATCTTCAGCTGACTGAGAATCATCAGCTGAAGAGTCATCAGCCAGGGCAGTTCTTTGGGCATTGATGGGGCTGACTAACAAGTGAAGAGTGGAGTGTAAAGATAGGTTAGGTAGAATAAGCTGAGGGGGAGCTGTAGACGGAGGAGCAGGTGTATCAGCTAGAGTAGGTTGAAGTTCAAGAGAAGGAACCATAATGTCAGCTGGGATGGTGGAAAGTACAGTATGAACTGAAGGATTAGTTGGAGTAATGGGGTGGGCGACACGGGGGAGTTGGTGCCGAGGAATGGGAGCTTGATGATTAGAAGGACTAAAGATGAGGCATCAACGGTTGATACAAAGGTGGCTATTGGAATGGATTGCGGGGTAGAAGGGAAAGTGGGTAGAGGTTCAGGTGGGGTAGAAGAAGGTAAAAAGGTTGAAGAAACAACATAAGGGATAGTAGGAAGGGATACTAAGATAGGAGCAGAAGGAATATGTTCAGATATGAGAGGGGCAGGTTCACTAGTAAAAGCATCAACAAAGTTGTGGTCATAGAAGCTCCTCCTTGAATGGAGGCCATCTATTTGTGGAGTTCAATGTAGGCTTGGTTGGCTGTATTAATAGCATCTTGTACATACTTATTTGCAGCCACAATGAATTCTTGCCAGGTTTACGTGGTCAACTAAAGGTTGTTCCCAGTATTGATACAACTGATCATCTTAGAAACGGCAGCTGCCACGATTACTAGATACGGATCATCATGTGGCAAAGCAGGGAGTTGATGCACCTTGTTGTATATGGTCCAAGCCAGAAAAATAAGCTCATCCTGAACAAAACGGTCATTGGAGAGATAAAATCTATTCCCGAGATGAGGAAGTGGATCAAAGTACTTGCCATAATTTGCCATAAGATCTTCTTGAGATAAGTTTGGAGTGGCTGGATATAGAACGTAGGGTCTTCTTTTCAGATTGTGGTCAGTGTATTTTATGGGATTGACTGGGGGTTTTTCATTTTTCTTATCTTCATGAAAAGAGAGAAGGAATTGGACAAAATAAGGTAAGTGATCTATAGGAAAGACCCAGTTTGGAGGAATGGGGACAGGATTGGCTTGATAGTAGGAATGTCGGGGATGAAAGGTAGGATTTCTTATGGGAAGAAAAAACTTGATAGGGGCAGTGTTTGGTGATAAAGGATTGGGTGGAGGAGAGTTTGGTGCAGGATCAGTCATAGGAATATCTGGGGTTGGAGAAAAAGGAACAAAGTTGCCTTGATTGAGGTCAGGATTTCTTCTTTGCCTTTTGGTTTGAGGAGGTAAGGATAGAGTTGCATCAGCTTAGGTACGTTCTTCTTCAGCTGAGTCAGTTGTAATTAATCTTCTTCTTCTTTTCCTTCTGGATGCAGGAGTAGGAGAGATGTCAGTTGCTAGCACACGACTAAGCGAGCAATGTCGGTGGCTAACCACCTTGATCGGTGACCAATTCTATTGTGGCGACCTCTTTCGACTTGACCACTTACTTGGTAGGCGACTAGTAGATGTAGTAGTGAGAGGTGGGGTCCTTGTCCTTCGAGGTCTTCGACCTGTTTGAGCTGTGGAGATTTTCTAACTTAAGCGGCTAGATACATTAGCTTGCTTGATGTTTCCACCCATATATTTCTTGGTTCTTACTGGCTCTAAGTCTCTAATGGTCAGGAGACAATGTTGAATAGCAGGAAGGGATAGAAGGAACTGATTGATGATGAAATGGTGAGTGAGCCGAGGATTTCATGATTCCATATTGTCCTTGTACTTGGCTATGTTCTCTTTCACACATTCCACCAGAACAGCACCCTAGTTCAATTCAAACTTTTCAACAATAGCCTCCATCAGAAATAATTAAGGCTCTGTGATTTTATCATGTCCACCAGACTTGATTAAGAGACACTTATCCAAGACTGTAGCCAGTGCATAGTGAAGAGGAGCAAACCCATTTTATGCCTGTCAAAGGCAAGCTCAACTGGAACTTCTCTTCTCATAGAGATCCACCCAGCCTGTTGAGTCTCTTCTGGGATGGTGTAGATGGTTGAACCATCATCTAACAATCCAGGAAAAACAGCTATAATGGTTTCTGAATCAAAAACAATGGGGGCTCCTCTGATTGTTCCAGTAAGTGAGAAGGGTCAGCGGGATTTTCTTCCATGGACATGAAGAATTCTTCAGTCAACTAGCAACTGTACGTTCTGATGTTGAAGGAAAGAAGAGGAATCAACCCAGAAGCTGTTAAGAGATAGATAAGCTCAAGCCCTAAGGGTTCGTTGTTAAGAGACACCACGTCCAACATACATCCTAAAGCCGTATTAGTTGCCATTTCCATAACAAACACAACAACAAGGTTAAAAACAATAGAATCTAAACAAAAAGAGAGAGAAAGAGCAGAGAGAATGAGTACCAAAATATTAAGAGTTAGGGTTTGAGGAAGAGAAAGTTTGAGGAAGAAAAAGAAGGTTATGGGAAGGAGTGAAGTGTAGGAGTAGTTTGAAAAAGGGTTGAGTATTTATAAGAGGGATTTTATAAGTACGAATGCTTATAAAAGGTGTGTGAGTGGGTTTTAAAAGCGAAGATTTGGCGTGTAGTGAAAAAGTACACATAATTTTGGTTTTGAGATAAAAAGGTGATTTATGACAGGTGACAATGATCATAATTAAAAGCCGTCTTTGTGTAACCACGTCACTTCAACCGCCAGTGTTGGTGGGATAGTGGGGATGTCGTTTTGGCTTCCTAAGGAAGCTTCACGAGTTCCAAGGAGAAATAATAGGCGGGAAATAAATGAAGGAATTTTATAAATATCTGAATTTAATATGAATCTTAGCTAAGATATGATCAGCTTTGATTTAGGGATTAGAAGCTACCTGAACATTGACTAAAAATGTCAGTCGCTAAGTTGTCAGCTAAGAGATAGATAAAAATTATGTCAGCTATTTCTCTTTTGTCAGTTGAGAGATGCCAGCTGTTGACTGAAAAATGTCAGCTAATGGAAGTCAGCTGATAATTGAAGGATGTCAACTGAGGATTTATTTAGAAGCTTAGTCCCAAACAGATACATGAGTTAATGGTTGTCAGCTAATGGCTGACAATATTTGTCAGCTAGATGAGACTCGACTGACAAATCAAAAGTCAATGATGATTTTCTTTGTTAGCTGCTCTATTTATCCTGCAAAGATTAGTGATACAGAATGACTTTCTATGACATTATGAGCATTCCCAATTCACCTCTTACAAATTCAAATCTATCATATTTTAGAGCTTTTGTAAATATGTCAGCTAATTGAAATTCTATAGGAATATATTATAGCTGAACATTACCTTTTTCAATATGATCTTTTAAGAAGTGATATCTTATGTCTATATGTTTGGTTTTGGAATGCATGACATGATTTTTGGAAACAGAAATAGCAGAAGTATTGTCACAATAAATAGGACATGTTCCCATTAGAATCTCATAGTCCAATAGTTGTTGCTTCATCAAAAGAATTTGTGAACAACAACTACCAGCAGCAATGTATTTAGCTTCTGTAGTTGAGGTGGAGACTGATGCCTGCTTTTTCCATGCCCATGATATCAGTCTGTTACCAAGAAACTGGCATGTTCCACTGGTGCTTTTTCTGTTAACTCTACAAGCTGCAAGGTCAGCATCTGAATGTCCAATTAAGTTAAAAGAAAAGTCTCTTGGATACCAAATACCAAATTTTTCAGTATCAATCAAGTACCTGATAATTCTTTTTGTAGCAATCATATGAGATTCTTTTGGATTAGCTTGAAACCGAGCACATATACACACAGCAAACATAATGTCTGGTCTACTAGCAGTTAAATATAGGAGAGATCCAACTATACCTTTATACTCAGTTGTATTAACTGGTTTACCTTTTTCATCACTGACTAAATGACATTCAACTCCCATTGGAGTGCTTGCTGAATTTGCTTCTTGTAAGTTATATTTTTTTATTAGCTCTCTTATGTATTTTGATTGATGGATAAAAATTCCTTCTTCAATTTGCATAATTTGCAACCTAGAAAGTAAGTGAGTTCTCCCATCATGTTCATCTAAAATTTTCCTTTCATAAGATTCTCAAATCTTTTACACAAAACATCATTAGTAGAGCCAAAAATAATTCCATCAACATAAATTTGAACTAGTAAGATATTACCTTTGTGCTTTAAGGAAAAAAAAGTAGTATCAATTTTACCTCTTTGAAACCCTTTTCCCATGAGAAATTTTGATAGAGTTTCATACCATGCTCTTGGAGCTTGTTTAAGACCATAAAGAGGTTTTCTTAGCTTGTACACATGATCCTTCTTTTTGATATCAAGAAATCCAGAAGGTTGTTCAACAAAGACTTGTTCTTGCAGATCACCATTTAGAAATGCACTTTTTATATCCATTTGATAGACCTTGAAATCCTTGAAAGTTGCATAGGCAAGGAATAATCTGATAGCTTCCAACCTGGCAACAGGAGCAAATGTTTGATCATAGTCAATGCCCTCCTCCTGTCTATAGCCTTGGGCTACCAATCTTGCTTTGTTCCTAGTGACATTTCCATCTTTATCCAACTTGTTCCTAAACACCCATTTTGTTCCAATAACTTGTTGATCTGAAGATCTTGGAACAAGTTCCCAAACTTGACATCTTTCAAACTGATTTAATTCTTCTTGCATGGCCTCAATCCATTGGGGATCTTCCAAAGCTTCATCAATCTTTTTGGGTTCAATGGAGGAGACAAAAGCATGTGAATCAAGAGTTTCATTTCTAGAACTGCTTCTTGTTCTTAGACCAGCAAATGGGTTACCTATAATGTTTGAAATTGGGTAGTGCTTAGCTTCTCTAATTTCTCTAGGAAGGTCTGGAAGGGATTTAGTTGGCAAAAGTGAAGAAGAGGGGGTGTCAGCTGACTCAAGAGTTTCAGAAGGAAGTGTGTCAGCTGACTGGTCAGCTAGGACAGGATATGATAAATGATTTGAATTATCAGCTGGCTAGAAGTTGTCAGCCTGCTGATGTTCATTCTGAATATCTAAGGTAACAACTGGAGGAATGGAAGATGAAGGGTTATTTTGGGTTAAGCTACCATTGATTGCTATCTCAAAAATTTGAAAATTGTTAGTAACATCAGGAGCCTCAGTAGACTCAAGTAAATTAAATTCATCAAATGTAGCATGCATAGATTCAACAATTACTTGAGTCTTTCTATGTGACAACCCGACCCGGCTCCCAAGACGAAATCCCAAGGTCGTGCTGTCGGGAAACAAATAACAACAAGCAAGTAACAAATAATGGGTAAGGCCATAACGGCGATACGCCAACAACTTAAAACACACGCGGAAGCGAAATGTAATAAAACAGTGGCGCCCAAGCTAACAAGCTCAAACTAAAAACAACCAAAGAGATAATTAATATCTCGGTACAAAAATTCGATGCACGTGCCGCAACATTGGGCACGTAGAGCAAAACTCTCTGTCATGCAATACAAATATATAACACAAAGAAACCAAGTCATTGACGATGTTACAGCCGGAACCCAACATTACACTAAGTCTAAGACTCTGGTCTAACATACTCAACGGCTAAAAACATGCCGGAGAAGTACATGTAACATACTCAACGGTTTAACCATCAATGTAACATGCTAAAACATATTCACCAACATTACCAAGCGCGACTAACACAAGTCGGCTACCAACGGTATAAGTACTAATAATCATAAGAAGTACCAACATCAAGATAGCATACGGAAATGTAACCATCAATATACACCAAGCACGACTACTACAAGTCGGCTACCAAAAGAATAAGCTAATCAACATAAGTTCAAATATTACATCCACAAATAGGTTTGCTACCCATCATGCAGTTTACATAACTTCATTTTTCCCAACGTCCTTACCAAAAAAAAAATAAACTAACTAAGTAGCAACCTTGCCAAAAGGAACTTCACCAACGATCTTGAGAATTACTTTGATCCGCTCGCACGACTCGGATCTAGGGAAAACAATCAACAAATAGGAGTAAGTCATAAAGACTTAGTAAGTTACTAAACATAACTTTCTATCATGGCATCATGCTCAATAATAATATACATCATGCTATCATTATAGAATAACATTAAATTAAAAATCATGTCATGGCATTCATGCTCAACAATAATAAAACATGCTATCATTATAGTATAAAATTTCACTAAAATCCATGTCAAGGCATATTAGGCTTAACAATAATAATTCATGCTTTTGGCATAATACAACATTCCAATAATATTCATGTTAAAGCATTTATGCTTAACAACCTTAAAAGTCGTGTTATCCGTAAAGTATAACAATATAAGTGTTGATTATTTTGTTAGATTTATATCTGCTCAGTTCATTACATCTAGTTTTATACTTTAGTGGCTAATCGGGTTGCATATCGATTAGCGTGACAACTGTGTATAGAACTTTGCCCAGTATAGTTTTTATAGGACTTTACAGGTTCAGCGGAAGACCTCTCCACAAGCTTTATCGGAAGACCTGCTTAAAGCCAACAAACGGTAGACCTCGTGTCCACCTAATCTTGTATGACGTGTCTTATCCATCAATGACTCATTGGATTAATTCAAACTTATCCTAATCATTATTTGAATTAATCCAAGACATTCCCTGACATATCAAGCCGCCGAAAGCAACTTTCCGAAAAGCAGGAAGACTTTTCGTCCTGAACAGTGAAAGCAGGAAAAGCAGACTGTCTCCTACTTTCTGCAACAACTCTCAGATCTGACACCTAAATCGCCCACCTTTTGAAGATCTCAGAAATCATTCCCTGCTCTAGATATCTGTGAAGACAAAAATCCTTGACTGACAGCCCCATGCATTTAATGCATTGTTGAAAAGAGCTGTTGAAGTATTCGTCTTCTCCAACGGATCTTTTGAAGTGCACCTGCTATAAATGATGCCATTGAAGACTGGAAAAAAAGCAACTATACAGAATCAATCGAACACTTAAAGGATTGCTCTGAAACTTCATAAACTCCAAGTCTTACAGCTCGGTGCAATCAAGAGATCCTCAACAGATCTAGAAGTCCTCGTCAACAACAAGAAGCTGCTCATCAACACTTATTGCTTTTTACTTCTTGTTGTTTACATTCATTTACTATACTTCCGCACGAATTAAATATCTTGTATTTACAGATATTTAATTCCATAGACCCCAAACACAAGTCAATATTTTGTACACGATCCATTAGGGATATTCTTTGTAATTGATCTAAGTGGAAAATATAGTGCACTATTTAAATCCAAGGTTGATTGCCTTGGTGGTGGACGTAGCACTCTTTATAGTGTGAACCATCCCAAAATACTTGTGTTATATATTATCTGTTTGTTTGTCATTTGATCTAGTCATTGCTTTGATTATCTTTATCCATTTACAGCAGAACTTAAGTATCTTGTAAAAGGTCTACCGGTAGTCCTTATCGGCAGACCTGGAACGACTATCTTGAAGGTCTTCCGCTACTTCATTCTCTTCAATAGATTGCAAGTATCCTTCAAAGAATTTACTTAAAAGTTTTAAGTGTTTAATAAGCTATTCAACCCCCCCTTCTAGCTTATTATTGTGGCCATTGGGACCCACAATTGGTATCAGAGCCTTACTCTTTGAAAACAAGTTTTTCCAAGATTAAACTCTTGAGAGATACGATATAATGGCACAAACACACTACATGTTGCCTACATCTAATGCTAACCACGTCCCAATATTGGACGAAGGACATTTTGATGTATGGAAGGATAAAGTAATGAGATTTATGAACTATATTGACAACAGATTATGGAAATGTGTTACTGCAGGTCAACATGTACCAATGAAGGCAAATCTTCTAGCCTCCATTGCTGGGAATCCTGCAGAAGTACCAAAGGAAGAATCTGAATGGACAGAGGATGATAGAAAGCTGGTAGAACTTGACAGCAAAGCAATAAACATAATCACCAGCTCTCTAGACACAAGCACATACCAGCAAGTGATTCGATGTACAACTGCAAAAGAGATGTGGGAAGCTCTTGTAGAATACTTGGAAGGAGACCAAGACACAAGAGATAACAGAAAATATACATACATCCAGCCAGCTTTGATTCTTTCAAAAGGATCCTAAGGAAACCTTGAGACAAGCTTACGATCGCTTCAGTGAGGTAATAAATAGCTGCTTTTCTCTTGGTAAAACGTATGATAAAAAGGAAATGAACATGAGGTTTCTAGGCTCTCTTGGTAGCTTATGGCATGTTAAGACCATGGCTATGAAAGAATCTAAGAACTTAAACGAGATGACTCTTCGTAGTCTCTACGCAAGTTTGAAGGTTTATGAACTTGAAGTTAATCAAGCTCTAGAGCAAGACAAACAGTTCGAGCGTGTCCTTGCGACCATGGTCCAAGAAGAAATCACTGTTGAAACCAAACCTTCCACTTCTTCCTGTGAAAATGATTTTTTATCTGATGAACAATTTGCCATGTTTGTAAAACGTTTTCAAAAATTCGCAAAATATGGAAGGAAGAACACTCACCAACAATCTTTCAGAAAGAATGGTGAAAGCTCATCTAAGGAAGAGCTTGTGTGTTACAAACAGAAAACTGGTCATTTTGCCTCAAAATGTCCTAAGCCAAAATTTGAAGCATACCGAAAACCCTCCTTCATAAAATTTCAAAAACAAAAAGGTATGTTGGCTGAGGACATAGAAGACAAACAGGTTGCTACATGGTTTGAGACTGATTCAGAAGAGGAGGAAGAGGATTGTGAGCAAGCTAACATATGCTTAATAGCTCATGATTCAGGCCCTACCTATGACTCTGAAAATGAAGTCAAAGTTTCACCTAGTCCTTTAGACAAAAATGAAACCAACAGTGACAGCTTCACTAAGGAAGAACTTCTCAAGGATAACCAGGATATGCTTGAAGAATTTAATTCCTTTAGAGTAGCCTATGTTAAACTTGCAAAGAACTGTGAGAAATTCAAATTGAGAAATCTTCGATGGCGGTGAGATTCAAACTCTCAATAGTGTCAACAAGAGAGTATCAAGTCAAGGAAGAAAACAAATTCTTTTATGACAAAATTGATTGTCTATCGAGCACATCAAAGGACTTGATCTAGAAAATTGCCTTGCAAAAGACAATTGACTCACCGAACGACTCCAAGGATGCTTTAGAAGAAATCCTTTCAAGCCAAAAATCTTGTAATGATAAAACTGGCATAGGGTATTCAGATGTGCCTCTTCCGACAATCTCTTCAGTCATAGAAGAAGGTGAATCCTCCGAGACTGCTAATGATATATCTTTCTCTAAACATACATTTGGAAATATAGGGAAACAAGGCCTTGGTTATTCAAGTGTTCCCTACGTTTACCCCAAAGTTCAGAAAGGTAAAGCCAAAATGACTGACTTAAATGAGAAACCTGAAAAGGTAACGGTAGAGAAAGTGAAGTCTGCCGGCAACAACTATGCTAAGGCAAAGTCTGCTGACGGTAGACCTACTAAACCTCTACCGGTAACTATCAAGTTTGTCTATGAAACAGGCAAGGCTCCTTTACCTGTTGAAGGTAAACTTAAAGGTATTCTACCAAATCCTCCTGAAAAGGTAATCAACAGAAAAGCTAAAGCTAAGTCTGTTGGTAACCTACCTAGGAAGATTCAAAAGAAACCAATTAAGTCTACCATCAACAAGCAAGCTGAACCAAGAATGGATGTCAAGAAAAGGAATGATCACAAGCACTCTTCAGTTGAAGACTAACAGCTTCTAAGGAATTTCCATTTATGTCATTCTTGCAATTGTCTAGGCCATCTCGGCACGGAATGCTGCTAAGGTTCACCTCAAGATCACGAGAGACCTAGTTCTCTCAAGGTCAAGGTGTATGGGTTCCAAAAGGTTGCTAATCCTTAGGACCGAAAGAAAATAAAGGGTACTGTTTACTTTAATTCTTTTCGAGAATGCTTCATGGCTATAGAATCGAAAAACAAAGACATCGGGTACCTATACGGGGTTGCTCAAGACACATGACAGAAACGTAAGTCTTCTTACAGTATAGCTAGTCGAAGCAAAAGGACCCACCGTTATTTTCTGGAGATAATGCAAGAGGAAAGACAATTGGATATGGCTCAATCACTAGAGGAAGTCTCTCCATCAACAAAGTCTCTCTAGTGAGTGGCCTAAAGCACAATTTGTTGAGCATATCCCAATTCTGCGACAAAGGTCTTCTATGCCAATTCAACTCCAACCAGTGCCTCATCAAAGACAATGAATCTTGCTTTACAATAATGACCGGCAATAGACAAGGAAATGTCTATGTCGTTGACCTAAATCTTCTAGGGAGATTCTCAAACCTGTGTCTAGTAGCCAACAACGTTAAGTGACAACACCGGCTATGGCACAAGCCGCCTCAATCACCTCAACTTCAAGCACCTCTCCAAGCTCTCCAAAAATGAGCTTGTCAAAGGTCTACCTACGGTGTCTGCCGACCAAGACAGAAGTTGTAAAGCTTGTCAACTAGGAAAACTCTCCAAGTCTTCCTTCAAAAGAAAGTCTGTTTTGTCAACAAACAGACCTCTTCAACTTTTGCATATGGATCTCTTTGGACCAATCACAACAGCTAGTATTTCAGGAGACGAGTATACACTTGTGGTAGTTGATGACTACTCTAGGTTCACTTGGATTGAAACAATGACATCTAAAGATGAAACATATGATCTAGTCACTGCTCTTTTCAGAAGACTTCAAACTCAAAAGCTTGAAGACACAAGTAGCGACATAAGATCCCACAACCATCCGAATTCAAGAACAATGGTGTAGAAAAGTACCGCGATGACCACGGGGATCGACACAATCCTCCGCACTTCTCAACAAAACTGGAACGGAAGAACGAACACCGATTGAAGCAAAGAAGAACAATGCGGGCGTGTTAAACTTCCGGTATTTGGGCGTAAGCCACTTCATGTTTTACTCGTAAGCATCCCCGTAAACAAGTTTCATAATAAAACTCCATATGAAATATGGAGAGGAAGATCCCCAACAGGATTTCTTAAAATCTTCTGGCAGAAATGTTTTATTCTTTATAATGGAAAAGAATATAGAGGAAAATTTGATGCAAAATCGACGAAGAAATTTTTCTCGGGGTATTCCAAACATTCAAAAGCATTTCTCATTTTCAGAAAACTAATTTAAAAATTTTAGAATCAGGCATGTTTCTTTTGATGAATATGACTTGTTAGAGCCTAGAAAGGCCCGAACGTTGCTAATGATTCTCGATAATGATGAGACAGTACGAATACAACATCTACTTCCTCTCCTAATCGAACGGCAACGCAGACCCTCAAGTACCGCTAACCCTTCACCGGTAGACGAGAACTCGCCGGTACCGAACAACTCTTCTCGTTGACCCCGAACCCATCTCTTCTATTTTACCCCAAGCACCTTCATGCATCACTCATCCTTCTTGCTCACCAAAATGAAGGTTTTGAAGATCCCATTCTTCTGAATCCGATTTTGGTGAATCTCCTTCTCAACCTACTCCGAATTCTTAAGGGAAGAACCCACCCGAAGTGATCTTCCTCCAATCGTTATTGAAGCAAGAGATCATCCCATTTTCAAATCATTGGTGATCTCAACACAAGAGTTCGCATTTGAAAAAAGTTCGAGAAGAGACTATGTGCTTAATGATTTGTATCCGAACTCGAACCAAAGAAGATTGATGAAGTTATCAGATCATAACCGGATTGAAGCTATGCAAGAAGAGTCACCAGCTTGAAAGATGTGTGGAGCTTAGTTCAAAGACCGACTGATCATCCAACCATCGGCACCAAGTGGGTTTTCTAAAACAAAGAGATGAAGAAGGAAATGTCACCGTAAAACAAAGCTAGACCGAGGCAACCGAGTAGAAGAAGGAATTGACTTTGATGAAACTTTTGTTCCCTGCTAGACTAGAGGCAATCGAATCTTTCTAGCCTATGCCTCGCTCATGAACTTCAAAGTGTATCGATGGATGTAAAGAGTGCCTTTCTCGAATGGTGATCTTCAAGAACCGTATACAACAACCTCCGTGATTTGTCATTTCGCAAAACCAGATCACTTCTACCGACTCAAGAAAGCTCTCACGGCCAAGCAAGCTCCTAGAGCTTGGTATGAAACTCTATCCAAGTTCTTAATAGAACAAGGATTCGTGAGAGGAAGAATAGACACTACTTTATTCATCCTCAAGCACAAAGGCCATTCTCTTCTCGGTACAAATCTATGTGATCTACATCATCTTTGGATCAACTAACCAAAGCCCGTGGTAAAAGATTCGAGAAGCCGATGCAAAGCAAGTTCGAGATGAGCATGATGGGTGAACTTACCTACTTTCTAGACTGCAGATACAACACCTCCGACGGAATCTTCATCGCCCAAACCAAATATGCAAAGGAACTAATCAAGAAGTTCGGCCTTGATTCCTAAAGGATTCAAACTCCAATGTCTACCGACGCCATCTTGACAAAGATGAGAAGGGAAAAAGCAAAAGAGAACGCAAGTACCGAGGAATCATAGGTTCACCTCTTTACCTTATCAAGCTAGTAGACCGACATTATGTTTGTTGTTAAAGCTTTGTGCTAGATTTAAAAGTGCATCCAAAGGAGTCACATTTGCTTGCCGCCAAACGATCATCGATATGTTTCAAAAACAACAAATCTAGGCATATGTATTCCGAAACAAACAATTTCTATCTAGTTGGATACCTGAGATGC
>CM028378.1:155554912-155606074 GCA_013146195.2 Codonopsis lanceolata
CTCTATACTTACGTCTAATGGGTTCATAAGCATTGCATACTTATGCATTGTTAAGGAAGAATATAGACTTTTGTATATGTTTCATTGTGATAAAAATATAATGCCTTGCGATTGAGATTGAGGCTTTAAGACTAGAAATATATTATTGGGGAACATTTTCTAAGTGATAGATTTATTTTGAATTGTCCAAAGTGTGTATATCTTCACTTTCACCTTTCTCCTTGATCATAAATGATTTTGTTTCCTTATGCTTGATTGAGCAAGCAAGAGGATCTCATTGTTAATGGAGTCGGTGTTATGATTTTGCTTTGAATTTAGGGAGACAATTGTGAAAAGGGTTCTGAGATGGTTTTGAGTTTTTCGATTTCTTTGTTATCAATTACAAGCAAATACTCATTAATGTTGAAACTTTGAGATTGAGATATTCTCTTGGACCTCATCAGAAATTGTATTTTATCAAATGATGAAGATTTTTTGAATATGTTGGTCTTTGGGTAAATTCTAAGCATTTATGTTATTTCGATAGATGTTATTGATGTTTTTGGTGAAATTGTTGATTGTAGAGAATGATTTGGGGTGAAAGGGTGATTTTGGTCTTTCTAGGAGTAGTTTGGATGCTTCTTCTTCTCATAATAGTAAATGTTGATGTTGGTTTCTTTGAAATTGATAATGAAAGATTATCATTTTTTTTCTGTTCCATCTTCGGTAATTTGTTATCGGTTGGTTGGGAAGAGATTATCACGGATGCGGACAAATATTTAAAGGTGGCATGAGAAAGTTTCGTGATTGAACTTATGAAATATTCTGTGAAACTTGGATTTGAATATGTTTTTGCTAGGAATGAGAGTAAGAGACTCTTTTTGTTTGTGGTAATAAATTCATTGATAAGCTGTGATTGGTTCATCAGTGTGTTGTTTCTAGTGTTGATAATTATATATTATAAAAAGTGTAATCTTACACACGTTGCAAAGTTTCTTTTATTGATGGAGTTAAGAAATCAAAAAGGATGGGTTATAATATAATTGCGGATTTTATTTGTGATAATGTTCGAGTCGACCAAATTATTACGCGAAGGATGTAATTGAATATGTTAGGATCCATTATGGGGTTGAGATATCATATATGTGACATGGAGAAGTGTTGAGGTTGCTCGTAATAAGGTATTTGGTAGTTTTGATGAATCGTTTGATGAGTTGCAGTGGTATGTTGAAGCTTTGAAGAAGAGTAATTCGGGCGGTTGCGTTTATTGAATCGATTCCATTTCAAAATGTTTCACCGGTTATTCATATGTTTTCGTGCATGTTTGGATGGTTTTTAATTAGAGCCTATATATGTTTGTAGGCGGGACATTTATGAAATCTCGATGTAAGTCAACTCTCTTATTGGCACGGCGAAGGATGGTAATCAAGGTAAGTTATGCGTGACACTTATATTGGTTTGTGTTTTCTATGTGTTTTGATGTCAAAGTTGTTGTTTACTAATTTGAATATTTCATTTTTGTTTTTATATAGGACTATTTCCATTTGCCTTTCTTGTTGTAAGTTCGAGAAAATTATGATAATTGGCATTGGTTTCTTTCAAAAGTAAAAGCGATTAATGGTCGTGATGTGCTTATTGTATCGAATCGGAATGTTGGGTTGATGCAAGCGATTCGGATGTTTTTGGTAGTTCTAAGCATTTTTTTTTTTGTTTGGTTCATCTTTGTCGTAATTTGAAAGATATGTGTGGTGGCAAGCGTTCTTCCTTTCGCTACATAAGAATATTTGTTTAAAATTTAAAGAATGTGCTTATGCGCTTCTGAGTTGAGTTGTTTGAGAAGAAGCTTGAGGTATTTAAAGGAGTTGGTGGACAGTTGCCTTAGATTTTTGGTTGACTTTCCTTTTTCAGAATTGGGCCATTGTACATTGTTTTGATAGTCGTTATTCTGAACTTACATCAAATGATGCAAAGTCATTCAACAATTGGATTATTGATGCTCGATTACTTCCTATCACTTGTATGGTGGGTGTATAAGAAAAAAACTTATGGTATGGTTTGTCGAAAGAATTTGAATAATGGTTTGAAATCGAACAAGATTCTTTGTGCTAAGATGGATAAAAAGTGGATAGAGAATTTGAAATTTGGTATGTCATGGCGGGGTTATGAAAGCTACTAACTCTATTTATGAAGTTGTGTCTAATCCTACTATGCAAGTTGATTTGGATTGTCGAACATGTTCTTGCTATCAATGGCAGATTCAAGGCTTCCCATGTTGTCATGTTGTTGTTGTTGTTATTGTCGAGCACGGAAGAAGCGGTTGAAGACATAATTGATAAATACTTTTAAATATAGTTATTATGTCAAGTGCTACGAGAGAAATTCAATTCCAACAACTTATAAATATAAGATTCAAAAATCATCGAAGCTTCGATAATCTTACGATAATGAAGAAATTGCTGGGCGGCCTAAGAAGAAGCGAATTGCATCCAAGGGTGAAATTGAGTAGTACAAGGAAACATAAATGTAGTAGATGTAATAAATATTGTAATCACAATTCTAGGACATGTAGAGATTCGATTGTAATGTTGATTATATTTTAGTTGTGTGGAGAATTTATGAGTTTGATTATTGGAATTGACGAGAATTGGATGTTGTTTGTGGTCTGGCTGTTGAATCTTTGTTATCAATTTTTTTGAAATTTACGTCAAATGCATCGATGTCGGTGCTTGGCATCGAGTTTGAGATTGATTTTGGTCCTTCAAAATCAAGTCAAATCATCTGATGCAGGGATTGGCATCGAGACTTTGAATTGATTTTGATCCTCCAAAATCAAGTCAAATGCATCGATGCGGGGTTGGCATCGAGTTTGAATTAAATTTGGTCCTCCAAAATCATCCAAATTGAACGTGCCGGGGATTGGCATCGAGTTTGAATTGATTTTGGTCCTCCAAAATCGATCAAATGCAACTGATGCGAGGTCTTGGCATCGAGTTTGAATTGATTTTGGTCCTCCAAAATCAAGTCAAATGCATCGATGCCGGTCTTGGCATCGAGTTTCTGATTGATTTTGGTCTTCCAAAATAAGGTCAATTGCAACATGATGCCGGGTCTTGGCATCGAGTTCTGATTGATTTTGGTCCTCTAAAGTCGATCAAATGCATCGATGCCGAGGGGTTGGCATCGAGAGTTTTACTGGGTGATTGGTCCTCCAAAATCTGTCAAATTGAACGATGCCGGGGTTGGCATCGAGCTTGAATTGATTTTGGTCCACAAATCTGTCAAATGCATCGATGCCGAGGGGTTGGCATCGAGTTTAGATTGATTTTGGTTTTGCAAAATCAAGTCAAATTCAACGATGCCGGGGTTGGCATCGAGCTTGAATTGATTTTGGTCCTCCAAAATCCAAGCTTGAATTGATTTTGGTCTTCCAAAATCAGTCAAGTCAACGATGCCGAGGGGTTGGCATCGAGTTTCTGGAATTGATTTTGGTCTGCAAAATCGAGTCAAATGCAACTGATGCCGAGGGTTGGCATCGAGCCAGATTGATTTTGGTCTGCAAAATCAAGTCAAATTCAACGATGCCGGTGGTTGGCATCGGAGTTTCTATTGATTTTGGTCTGCAAAATCAAGTCAAATTCAACGATGCCAGGGGTTGGCATCGAGCTTGATGATTGGTCTGCAAAATCGATTAAATTCAACGATGCCGGGGTTGGCATCGAGAGTTTATTGATTGATTTGGTCCTCCAAAATCTGTCAAATTGAACGATGCGGGTTGGCATCGAGCTTAAGATTGATTTTGGTCCTACAAAATCTGTCAAATGCATCGATGCCGGGGTTGGCATCGAGTTTGAATTGATTTTGGTTACGCAAAATCAAGTCAAATTCAACGATGCCGAGGGGTTGGCATCGAGCTTGGATTGATTTTGGTCCTCCAAAATCTCAAGCTTATAGTTGATTTTGGTCTTCCAAAATCCGGTCAACGATGCGAGGGGTTGGCATCGAGTTTGATTGATTTTGGTCTGCAAAATCGGTCAAATCACAACGATGCCGGGGTTGGCATCGAGCTTGAATTGATTTTGGTCTGCAAAATCATGTCAAATTCAACTTGATGCCGATGGGTTGGCATCGAGTTTCTCTATTGATTTTGGTCACCCAAAATCAAGTCAAATTCAACGATGCCGGGGTTGGCATCGAGCTTCGATTGATTTTGGTCTGCAAAATCGATTAAATTCAACGATGCCGAGGGGTTGGGATCGAGCTTCTAGATTGATTTTGGTCCTGCAAAATCAAGTCAAATTCAACCTGATGCCAGTGGTTGGCATCAGAGTTTATGTATTGATTTTGGTCCTGCAAAATCTAGTCAAATTCAACCTGATGCCAGGGGTTGGCATTAGAGCTTCTGGATTGATTTTGGTCCTGCAAAATCAAGTCAAATTCAACCTGATGCCAGGGGTTGGCATCAGAGTTTCTGGATTGTTTTGGTCGTTCAAAATGCCGAAACAGTTATGTTTTCATTAATGACATTTTTGTTATTTGGCAAGCAATTTGTAGTTATATGAAATGTCCAAAAAATTGATGGTCCTAGATGAAAAGATGTTTTCAAAATTGTACCCACTTGAAATTTCCCCAAAAATTAAATATGTAGTCAATATGTTTGATCTTTTATGTAAATTATTTAAAAAATGGTAATTATGTCTTAATTCTAGGCCCAGCGTACGCCCCGATTACGTCCCGACTAGTCCCCTAGGCGCTAGGCGCTAGCGTGCCGCCTAACGATTTTTAGAACCTTGGTCAATACACAAAATTTGAATTTGTGAAGTATAAATAATGAATCGCAATACATCGCAATGTAATAGAAATGGCAACTATAAATTTTAATCACGATGCATTAACTTTGAATCGTGATGCACAAATCATATATTGCATTAGAGAAACGATTGTTTTGCACACGTGTTCGATTTATTAAGGGCATAGTTGACATTCGTTACAAAAATACATTTTACCAGTTAAAAAAAAGTATAAGGGAGTAAAGCGGTTTGAAAGGTTTCAAAGGGACCGACCCAAATTTCATCCATATTTATACTTCTTCGGTCTCAAAATTATTATTTTGTTTCACTTAACACTTTTATTAAAAAAACAAATGATTTGATTATTACAGTAATAATGATATAATGTGTAGTTTAAAAAAACTCATGTACATGTGACCCGTAATTAATATGATTAAAAAATAAGAATATAATGATAAAAATATTATCGTAAAAATGAAAATTACAAACAAAACAATTGTTTTGAAACAACTTAAAAAAGAAAGTAAGAAAAAATAATTTTGAAACCAAAGGACTAATATGAATACAAAATTTCTATTCTATTGTACTTTCTAAGAAAGAGAGAAGCGGGAAGGTTCATTCACCGTGGAACGGAAGGACGTGTCATGATTATAAATAGGAGTTTCATTGTTACGAGAAATTGATTGAGAGAGTTTTTTAACCGTTTTACTTTGATATTTTTTTCCAAATTGGAAAAAGAGATGTCATGAATTGCGATGTACAAATGTGTGTATTGTATAATTTCAATTGATGCATTCCGTATCAAATAATATATCACAATGCATCAAAAATGTTCTTTTTTTCGATTTTGAAAAATTATCAAGGTTTATAACGATTGAAAACTTTTAAATTTGACTAAACTGCAATATTTTCAAATTAAAAGCAAGGGAAATTGTGGGTCGATCTCCTTTCATAAGTTTTTAACTGCTTTAATTGTCTTTATATTTTTTTCAATGCTCAAATTGGTTTGTGATGCGAAAATTGGATTTGTGATGCAAAAATGAATTCTTAATGCACAAATTGTGCATCATGATGAATTAACTAGGAAAAAATAAAGTTTATTAATAATGACATAAGTCTTCTATTGATTGAATCACTTATTTATATGGGGAATTACAATTAGGGTTACATAAAAAGAATAGAGTACAGGAAACATATACAAGGTAAGAAACCTATACAAGGTAGGAGATCTAATAAAGAAAGAACCTTACTAGGAAGGAAACTATATACGGTAGTTACCACTGAATAATAATTACAAATAAATAAATGAATAATTAAATATATTATTCTCTAATATGCCCCCGCAAGATAGATCCTCGGTAGGAGAGACTAATCTTATTAAGTAAGTGTTGGAAGCATTCGCGAGTTATTCTCTTATATGCCCCTACAAGATGAATCCTCATTAGGAGAGACTAATCTTGTGTAGATGATGTTGAAAGCGCGCACGAGAGAGCTATTGAGGAAATGCGTGGCGAGCTAGTAAGAGAGTGCGAGCTTGTCTTCTAAGGAGGGCGAGCTTGGTTTGCTGAGGAATCTGGATTTGAGGGAGGGCATTGGCGAGCTTGTCATCCGAGGAGGGCTAGCTTGGTCGGGGAAAGGCGTCAGCTAGCTGGTTAGAGTCAGGTTTACCGAGGAGTAAGCTATTGAGGGAGGGGTCTTCTGCGAGCTGGTGAGAGTCGGGTTTGTTGAGGATGCTGGAGTTGCTCGAAGAGCGAACAGTTGAGGGAGGACGTCGGCGAACCGGTGAGAGTCGAGTTTGCCGAGGTGTCCTTGAGTTGCTTGAGGAGTGAGCTAGTAAGGGAGGGGCTTCGGCGAGCCGGTGAGAGCCGGGTTTACCGAGGATGCCGGAGTTGCTTGAGGAGTGAGCAGTTGATGGAGGACGTCAGCTAGCTGGTGAGAGCCGGGTTCGCCGATGAGACATGATTAGCGCTTTTTTTGTAGGAAATAATAAAGTTTATTAATAATGGTATAAGCCTTCCATCGATAATTCACTTATTTATATATGGAGTTACAATTAAGGTTACACAAAGAGTAGGGTACAAAAAACCTATCTAAGGTAAGAAACCTATACAATGTAGAAGATCTAATAAGAAAAGAACTATATTAGGAAGGGAACTATATATGGTAGTCATCACTAAATAATAATTACAAATAAATAAGTGAATAATTAAAAAAATGTCTTTTTCGATTAAAAAAGTATAGGATACATGAGCGGTCGAAATTGTTGAAAGGGATTGGTGCGAATTTATCCCTAAAAAGAAAGCAAAGGGAGAAATTACGAGTCTGTCTCATTTTCCAAACTTTTAATCACTAAAGTACTTTTTTTTCAATCACTAAAGTTCATTTTCATGAAAAAAAATGTTCGTAGACGAGAAAGAACGACATCATGTCGTAGGGATGAATGGCAAAGGGAGTAGGGAGGTAGAGTGGTGATGTTTTTCCTAATCTTGAATTCGAGTACTTCACCACCCTTACTTCTCAGAGTTGTCACTCTCTTTCATCTACATATTTTTAGCTTCATTTGTATCTTCATCTTCTTCATCTACCGATTTTCAGTTTGACCTGTGTCTTCTTCTTCTACTTTTTTTTATTATGTTTGTGTTTGATTCAATATGGATTCACATTGTGTGTTGTGATGTTATACATGAAATCTATTTGATTAAATTCCTGGAAAAAAAATTTGTTCATTGTTGGACAACCTATTTTATTATGGATACATCAATTTTGAATCACGAGATATCATTTGTGAATCGTGATGCATCGATTTTGATTTTGGATGCAAAAGATGGATCAATTTGAATCATTGTTAATTGTGTACGAGAAAGAAGAGACATGAATGTCTGACTAATTACAATTTTGCAGTAGAATACATAAATATTTGTAGCAGTATATATCAATTGGGTGTTTAACTTGGTACAACTAGATATATTAAATGGATTAAGTGATTTAAATTGATGATTCGTGGTGCAAAATTTGATTATGTAATTTAAATTGATATATCGCAATGTAAAATTTGATGCAATACGATACACTATGTGAGTTATCCATATCGACCCTTTGGTTTATTAATGATATCGGATCGTTGGAAATACTTGACATTCATATTGTTGAACATAGTCTAAATCTCACGGTCAAAACTCAAAAGGTCAGACTAATTACCCTTGTCCTTTTCGATACTTGTGATGCATTGGCAATATAACAATGTAAATCGTAAATTTGGAAGAAACTTAAGAGAGAATGCATGAAACAACCCTCATCACATTGCTACTCTTCTCCATTTCACATTTTCACCTATTAGGCAACTTCCTCTTAACTGACGTGACAAGTTTGAGTTCACGTTGCTACTCTTCTCCAAACCAATTTTCTTATTGTAATGGTCACAACTCACAAAGTCAAAACCCATGTAGCATGCTTTTACAAAGTCTATTACTTCTACAAATTGAAGGCAATAACCCTATGAACTATTTAGACCTTTTCTCCAAGGTGCTACACACACATTTCCTCTTTAAGTTATGTTCTTTCTGAAATCTGAACCTTTCTAATATGTCACTCCCAAATCATTTGAAATCTAATTATATCAGTCATAATCATCTGCAGACTGCAAGTAATAAAGGACAATCTAAGACAGCTATTTTAAAGATTCATAGTATAAATATGCCTAAAAGGGTGTCCGAAAATGCACATTCTCTCTCTTCTTCTCCTTTCTTTTTCTTGGTTGCAAAATCATTTCAATGGCCTCTTTGCAATGCTAATGGACAAGCGTCAATGATGCTTTCACCAGCTTCAGAGACTACTTCTACTTCTCGCAAGAACAACGTACCACCACGTCTCACAATGCCAATCTCGTCATTATTGTGTCTGCCCTTCTCATCTTCCTCCAATTAAAGTCTCAAGGGAAGGCTGATTCTCCATTCTAGACACACCCTAAAACCATCAATATAGCCATTACTAGTCTCCTTGTGTATGGTTTGGCATACAATGTTGGGCAAAGGTTTACTTCAGCTCATCCCTCTTTGGTTTATGCTAATGTTGCTCGTCAAGGAATGATGGTGTTTGGCTCCCTGCTGTTGGCATCTTTGGCCTCAATTTTCTTCCCACCCGCTACTCCTAGCATTAACTCCATTACTGGACTCTTCAACTAGTAATAATCCACACCTTGGTTGATGAGATTGCAAACGGGATTGTATTGGCACGATGAATACCAAACCAATTCTATTTGGAGCTTAATGGATTGAACGAGTTTGAGTTGTTCGCGTTCAATCCTGCATATAGGGGTGGCAAAATGGGTGTTATGGATAAATGGATAATAGCCTATTATCCATGAATAAATGGGTGTTATGGATAAATAGATAATATGCTATTACCCATGGTTATTCATGGATAATAGTCTATTATCCATTTATCCATAACACTCATTTTGTCACCCCTACTTGCATGCAAACCAAAGGCTATGTTGGGATGGAAGGAATCCTGCATTTGCAAACCTAAGGCTATGTTGAGATGGGTCTGAGATGATCCCGTTCATTTACTGTGTTACAGCCAGTACAGGTGTAATAGTGGGTGAAAACAAGGAGATTAGGAGAATCTACAAAAAAAAAGTGTATTTCATCATTTTTCGTGAATATAAGAATGTCGTTCATGAAAATGACAATACCTGGGTATGATAATTAGCAAAAAGCTTAATGAAGAACAAATGTCACAAAAATGTAAAAAATTTCATGAGATTTTTTTAGATAATCAATACATCCTAAAGGGTAACGGCAAGGGCTAGGGAAAGGACTGACATTAAGTTAATGATTTCTAAAACCCTAATCTTATTCAGTTTCTCCAACCAATAAACTATAACTAAAACCCAAACCAACCACCAGACTGCACATTATTGTCTTGTATCAACAGAAAATCCCTAAAGCCCACAAAGTCACTGAGCTAGGCCTAATCAAAACACATCATTCATTCAACTTCTAGACTGCATGAATCGGACTGTTGCTTGGTTTCATGCTTGAGCTTCCTGATGCAGGATTACCATGGAAAGCCGACTGCCTATTGGATCCACCCTCAAGTTTCAGTGAGAGATTGTTGTTCAGGTTCAGGCTCGTGCCTGAGTTACCCCGTGCAGGATTAGCCTGGAAAGCCGACTGCCTACTAGAGGTGCCAGCCAGTTTCAGTGAGAGAGAAGATGGCCCCGAAGTGCCAATGGAATCGCCTAAGCTCAGTTTTGACATACCAACTAGCTCATCAACATTGATTGGGCTCTTCGAGTGCACTGCGGTTGGCTTAAGCACCTCGTGAGACTCCGTTTTCACTCGCTCTGTATTGCATCCAGACCAAAATGGAATAGAGAACGGTATGATTGGAGAGATGTAAGCAGGAAATATGACTGGGTATAAGCACTGTGAGGTATCCGGCTTGGGAGGTGTAGGCTCAACTACATCATTGGAGTTGGCAGAATCCATTGATTCACATTCTTCTTCCAAGGTAGGAACATGCATCGGATTAGGGCTTTGTGGCTCGTCAGCAGTTGAAGGATTGAGGGCGAACAAATCATGCGACATCATCTGATTGTCAGCTGACTACAACAAATCAGAAACAATAAAAACAGTTGATTAACTTTATGAACCAGTAAATGGACTGATAAAAACCAACCACAATGCTTGATATTTTACACCTAGGGAGAATCGGTCAATCCATTGGAATGTAATCATCTTACCAGAAGCAGGGACGACAAAACATGTGCTAATAAATAATGAATTCCATAAAGAGCGTTATCTTATCAGAAACAGTGGAGTCATAAACCATATGATAGGCTTATCCATTCCCGTTAAATGAAACTTGAATTTCATATAAGAGTTACTTAAAGCATGCTAAAATGACTATGTTATGTACCATATATAGAGGGAAAAGTACTTACGTCACCAGCAACAATATCAAAGAGGCTGGACCGCCTCTTTCTCCTTGACATATTGCTTTGTCGGATGAAGTATTTCTGGGCATGGCTGGCTACTTGAGTGGGAGTTCTTGAAATTACATAAGTTTTTGCTATTCCGCGCCAATCACCCTTTCCGAGCTTTTGCAAACCAAGTAGAAACATCCTATGTTCTTCTTCAGTCCATGGAACCCCTGAAAATCAAATGCCAATATGTCTGATATAAATTCTAGATTTAAAAATAAAGTCAAGCCCTACATTATAAATTTATAGAAATGAATTTGCCTTAAATGGAGGGAAATACGCCCTTCATAAAGATAACACTGAAATGAAATTATAAAACACAAAATGTGAATAAAACAACACATTATCAGAGCAGTGAAGTCCAACCACAGTAATCTTTCTTATCCTCTCTAATCCAACATTAAAACTCTCGAAGAACACAAAATTTGCGAACACCGGACATGAAAGAATTCGAGAATCTTGCAGACAATACATTGAAAACCTCAGGACTCTAAAATCATCTTAAATACAATCAATATGAATAAATTTTCTGATCATTTTACAAGTAAATAATCAAAACATAAGCCCTGAAAATACTTGAGGATTGGATAAACTCAAAATCAACTCTTCTACTTCAAAAATCCACCCAATTTTCCATCTAAATTAAACCCAAAAAGGATCGCACACACAAAAACACACAAATAAACAACCAAACAGGCAGACAGACACGCACGCACGCACGCACAAATTAATGTAATTTCCTATTCTAAATAAAACCCAAAGAAAAGTAATATTCAGCAACGAAAATATAAATTAAATTTATCACCCAAAATCAAGTCTTTAATTACCAACGAATCGAAAACCAATCAAACAGCTAGAAAAGAATTTAAACCTTTCTTTCTCTCTCGACTAGACGACGACCCAGGAACAAAATCCTCCGACCCATACCCGTCAGCGGCATGATCTGGAGTATCTCCCGGGGAATCATGGTCTGCACCAGCGAGCCCGCTTAACCCTGTACAGCTGCTGGATCCAGTATAATGGGTTAAGTTACCCATACTAGCACTCTTCCGGATCGATCCATCAGTTATTCGAACCCCAAATAGCTTCACCCCACGGTTCGGGCAAGTTCGGGAGTTGTGCCCATTGTGACTGCAATGCGAACAACGCCTAGTCATTGCTTCCCCTTACCCAAATTTGCTTCCCCTTCCCCAAATTCAAAGACAGATCGTATCGCAGAGAGAGAAAAAGAAAGTGATAGATTTTTCACATGATCCGACGGACAAATTTTCTGGGTGTTGTTCGAAAGTCCAAGATTTTTGGGGGTTTTGATTTCCCTCTCTACAAAGGTGAGCCGTCGAAGGAAATATAGCTGTAGATATACAGATATAGAGAGAGAGAGAGAGAGGACAACATGGATCACAATACATGATCCGTTTGCATATAAATTAGGTTTCTTGAGATAAAGTTGGGGATTATTCAAGTGTGACGCGGACTATTTTGCTTTGTGATCCGCATATGCCCTTGTGCCCAACCGATAAAATGTACTCCTTTCTCGTTGTTCATATTTATACCCAAGTTTAATAATTTTAAGTTTTAATAAATCTATATATATATTTAAAGTTGGTGAGGAGCATTACGGTTATGCCAACCTCACCACCTTTTGATAAATATTTATTGTAAAATATTCATATAAAGGCTTTAAAAATTGTTGGTTTTCTAGTCATTAACTAATAATAACATATAATAATAATAATCAATATGTTAATGAATATTAGTATTAAGGTGAGACGTTATTTATAATAACTCATTTCTAACATCATATTGTAAGCATTGATATCTTATTCATCTAAAACTTAATTTGACTAATAAATATATCATTTCGATGCTTTTATCGAGTAGAACACATTTGTATTATTACTTTTGCCAACAAACGAATGATACATAAAGAAATTCTTACCTCAAGTTGCACAATTTCTTTCACTAAAAACATTAATTTTTTAATAAGTATTATATTTTAAGTCTTGATACCTTATTTATCCAAATCTTGATTTAGACAAATAAATATGTCGTTTCGATGCTCTCATCGAGTAGATTACATTTGCGCAATTACTTTCGCCAATAAACAAATGACACGTAAAGAAATTTGTGCATCTAGTTGTATAATTTCTTTCACTAAAAACACTAATTTTTTAACAAATACTCCCTCCGTCCCTAAATTATCGTCCTCCTTTCCTTTTTCGTCCGTCCCAAAATAATTGTCCACTTTGAAACTTACTATTTTAGAACATCACTTTTACCACTTTACCCTTACTTTTTCACTCTACTTTAATTATTGGCCACATACACATGGACATTAAAGGAAACTACACATTAAACCAATATAAATAATCAAGTCAATTGTTTTTTCTTAAATTGTGCGCCGGGTCAACTAGGACAATTATTTAGGGATCGAGGGAGTAGTATACTTTAAGTCTTGATATTTTATTTATCAAAACTCGATTTGGACTGAAAGAACGCAAGTAGCTATGATTCTCCAAACTGCCTAATGCAGTTTCCAATGTAGCTTGTGAAAAAGCTACAATGGAAGTCACAATAAACAGAAAAATCAAAACAGTGGAAGACTTAATAATAAAGCACGAAATTAAACACAAAAGTTTACCAAACAATCTACAAGTTAATACTTGTAGACCTAGCCTTAAGGCCACAAAGATTTCACTAAAAGAATAATTGTTTTACACGACAATACTTGTGAAATCACACACAAAATATTCTCACAAGATAATGAATCTTGGAGAACAAAAACCCCACATAAACAGGTTAAACAAAACGTGAGAAGAAACAAAATCAGCCTCCTTTAAACAAAACATGAATACAAACAGATTTCCGCACTCGATATGATCGCCGATATAGCTACATTGATTTTCAGTCGACGCCGCAGTCGGGATCGAAAACGAAACTCCAAACTTCAGACCACGGCTGTATGGCTTTTATTCTCTCTCTGGAGCTCTTCACAAAGCACGAATCCTTGCACCTTTATTTATAGTTATGCGATCTCCTACACACACGCAAAACAGTCCATCTACTACAAGGAAAATGATTAGTTATTAAGGAAAAATCAACAACTTACCAATTTAATGGGATTTGATTATCAAATATCAAAGAACTCAAGAATCATGGTTAGACTAGGATTTATACAAAGATATTTAGTTACCAAAAACAACTCCTAAGATTTAGGTCCAAGAAAACCAAAATATAATTACATATTTTGTTACCAAAAATGACTCCTAGACTTTAGGATCAAGAAAACCAAAAATCTTTAGGAAAATCATGTTTCCAAAAATGCAACTAAAGATTTTGTTACCAAAAACCCACCAAAACTTTATGACCAAGAAAGGTGAAAACAAGACCAAAATAGGTCATGTCTATTTTGCCCTTACAATCTCCCCCTTTGTTGAACTTTTCTGGTCAAATCAAAAGACAAGTGTTTATTCAACACCAATCAAAACCATCTAACCTACATAGGTTAGAAAATCTCATCTCCCCCTGAATTTGTGCAAGGTATAAAATCAAAAATCATTTACTAAGCACAAATCAGAATATACCAATGATGCAATCACATGCATACAAAACAATCATGAACAGATTATGAGATTCATCACCATCACCAAAAAACACTTGATCTATCTCCCCCTATTTGACCGGAAAAGGAAGAGGGATAAACAAACTTTTAGGAACTCTCAAAAATACAAGATTTTGAAAAACACAATGAAGTGTTCACCAAGACTTGATAACACCATTAGCAATAACTGAGCACATCATATCCAGATTCAAAACCTCTTAGTTCCACACAAAAATTAGACAACCACTAAATATTTTTCAACATGGAGATTTTTGGAAATTGATTTGCACGGTTTATATTTTGACAAAATTTCACCAAGCTGATATTCTTATCAACAATGCATGTCCTAAAATTTTATGCCTAAAAACATGATAACTAAAAGCTAGGCAAAAGAATAAAAAATGCAATCACACACAAGTGATAAAGACTAGATCAAAGCGATGTAGTTCCTAATGTAGCTGCATTTGGAGGTCCATTCGCCAAAATTGTGATTTTATTTTCAATTTTGCATTTTTTTTTGTTTTTTGTTTTTGTTTTTTTTTTAACCAGATTTCTCTCCCAAGATCATAATTTTTTCACAACAAAAATTCATAGGTACTTTATTTCCCTAGAAATATAGCACTACTTTATTTCAAGCTATAAAAACATGTCACTTGGAACCTTTCACACTATTTACCAAGGGAAGCCACTTAAGTTTTTGATCAACCCATGAAATCCGAGGATTCATAGTCCCAAAAGAAAGGTGTCACAACCTTGTTCATAGGTAGCTCTTTTCCGTTAGGTAGCTTTCACACTTTTTCAATTCAAGGGAGTCAATTTTCTAAAGATCAACCCATGAAAGCCTAAGCTTTATAGTACCTTGACAAATTGCAGCATCCCAAAAATTTCAAAAGGTAGCTCTTTCCTTTGTGGACTTCAAGCATACTCAAGAACTGGGAGAGAGAGAGAATCATAACAATGAAATCACAACAGATTTTGAATGAAATTCACAAGTAACCACAAGAGGCACATACATGTGAAACAATGATCTAGAGTGCCCTCTAAAGACAAAATGCAATCATGCCTAATTTTTTTAAAAAAACTAACAAGTGTAAAATCATATGGCACACAAAAACACAAGAGATTTCCAAAGATTGAAAAAATCTCTCAAAAACAAGACACTTGGCAAATATATCAGTAAGATGATTATTAGTCACAACATGTTCAATGCAAACAATTTACATATTCAACCAAGTCTCTAATAAAGTGGTGTCTTATATCAATGTGTTTTGTTCGAGAATGATGAACTAGATTTTTGTGCTAAGCAAAATGCATAGGTGTGATCAAAAAACAATGTTAACACATCAATGTGTAGCCCATAATCTTTGATCATTTGGAGCATCCATAAAAGTTTTAAGGCTTCTCTCAAAAATATTTTGATAAGCATGCAAATTTTTGAGAATCAACCTTACCTCTTCTCCTTGTGTATATGCCATCATGAATATTACCTATCACTTGAGACATTGGATGGTTTTTCTGTATGAAGCTAGGAATGTCATGGCTGCAATCGGCCGCCTTTTGATTCGCCCAGTTCGGCCAAGATCTGGAGTTTGTCCAATGTGACTTTCGATGTAGCTACATTCGGAATCACATTGGTTGTCACATTCTGAATCACATCGGCTGAACTTCCAGAATATGCAGGTTCTGTCTTATCAGGTGCAGGTTCAATGGTTTCAGATGCTGATTCTGAAGATTTTGGAGGAGATTCTTCATAGAACTGCTTAGCACCAAGACATATATCAAAGGGTTCACAGTATTTGGACTTGTCTTTGTCATTACTACCCTTAGGAACCCACATCTGTTTAAAAACTTTAGTTTGATTTTTCTGAGGATGAGATTTCTGATGCGACTTCGAATGAGACTTCCAATGTGACTTCCAATGTTGCTGCATTGGCTGTTTCATTCGATGTTGCATCTAATTTTTTACCAAGAAAGCCTGCCTAACATCATCCTCGTATATAGCCTTTTTTCAGAAAACAAAAAGGTTGTATATGTCCAGGCTTATGACAGAAGTGACAAACAAAGTTTTTCTTTCTTAATTTTGGCTTTTCGAAGAAATCTACTTTCTGAAAATTCTGAGCAGTCTGTTTAGGTTCAGATGTGCCTTTTCCTTCTCTCACAAAAACTTTTGGAACAAAACCAATACCTGCCTTGGATGAGTTACCTGAAATAAGCATCTCATCCATTTTATGTTGACTTGAATTCCATTTGGTGATGGTTTCGTTTGCTTGAATGAGCTACTCCTTTAACCCTTCGATCTCAACATCCTTTTTGCTTAGCAAACTTTCCAGCCTTATAATGCAATCTTTCTGATCTTCATTGGCCTTTTTCAACATCTCGTTTGCCTTACCAAGCAATGTAACTTGGTGTGCTCGTTTCTCTCAATCCTTGTATAATTCCTTGTACCCTTCCAGCAATTCAGACTCTAAATCTCCACCATCTTCTGGGACTGAAGAGTTAAAACAGTAAAGATCATCACTGTTTCTGTCCACTGCATCTTCTTATGTGACTTCCGATGTAGCTACATTGGGAGTCACATTGGCCGAAAATCCTGCAAAATCAGATGGAGAGTTGTGTACAGCAGTGAGAGTGATGAGATCACCTGGATCTTCATCATCACTATCACTCAAAGTCGCAGAAAAATTCAAACCCTTCTTTCTCAAAGTATTAGCACATTGATTAGCATAATGCCCAAACCCTTGACAAGCCCTACATTGAATAGAATCAATATTTTTACTTCTAGATGTAGACTGCTTAGCAAAAGGATTGGTAAAAGATTTTTCAGGGTTTTGAAAAGAACTTTCTTTGGGAGGAAATTTGCTAGGCTCAGTTTTGAAAACTGTTTTGGTGATAGAAGATGGAGATCTGTTTTGCCCATTTGCTTTCAAAATATTTTCAAACTTTGTTGTTAAAAAATCCATTGACTCTTCACCAAAATCAGATTCTTCAATCTCCTTATGCAATTCAAGAAATTCAGAAGAGATATCAACAATAGAAGGAAAAGCAATACTATCATCAGAAGGAGAAGAAGATGATGCACCTTTGCCTTTGTTCTTAATTTGCTCATTGAGGTTTAACTCAAAATTTTGAAGAATACCAGCTAGTCTTTCAAAACCAATTTTGTCAATGTCATGAGCTTCCTCAATAGCACAAATTTTCACATTAAACCTTTCAGGCAAAGTTCGCATCATCTTGCTAACAAGACGATCATTGGTGATCGGATCACCCAAAGCAAGAGCAGAGTTAGATATATCAAGTAATCTAGCATAGTAAGACATAATATCTTCATCTTCATTCATCCTTGTGTTTTCAAATTGAGTGGTAAGCAATCTTAATTTAGAAGCACGAACACTGGAAGGTCCTTCACACAAGGTTTGTAGGGCCTCCCATACATCTTTAACAGACTCATAATTAACCCTAAAGGTGTTAGCATCAAGAGCTTTGTATATGGCAGACAAGACTTTAGAATTAAAAGAGGCAATGTTTCTATCATTATTAGACCAATCTGCTTCTTTGGTGATCTTTACATCACCATCATCATCAGTAGTTTTGGGAGGAGTCCAACCATTTAGAACAGCAAGCCACACTCTCTCATCAATTGATTTGATGAAGATACGCATCTTGAGTTTCCAAATAGAATAATTTGCACTAGTCAAAATAGGAGGACGAACGACATTCTCATACTGAGAATCCATCACGGCTACTACCAGAATCAACTCTTAGTGATGTCAAAAGAATGCTCTGATACCAATTGAAAGAACGCAAGTAGCTAGAATTCTCCAAACTGCCTAATGCAGTTTCCAATGTAGCTTGTGAAAAAGCTACAATGGAAGTCACAATAAACAGAAAAATCAAAACAGCGGAAGACTTAATAATAAAGTACGAAATTAAATACAAAAGTTTACCAAACAATCTACAAGTTACTACTTGTAGACCTAGCCTCAAGGCCACAAAGATTTCACTAAAAGAATAATTGTTTTACACGACAATACTTGTGAAATCACACACAAAATATTCTCACAAGATAATGAATCTTGAAGAACAAAAACCCCCACATAAACAGGTTAAACAAAACGTGAGAATAAACAAAATCAGTCACCTTTAAACAAAACAAGAAGACAAACAGGTTTCCAGAATTCTGATGTTACTGCCGATGTAGCTACATTGACAAATTCAGTCGATTGCAGCTCGATCGGAAAACAAATTGAAACTCCAAACTTTAGACCACGGCTGTATGGCTTTTATTCTCTCTCTGGAGCTCTACACAAAGCATGAATCCTTGCACCTTTATTTATAGTTATGTGATCTCCTACGAGTCCAGATCTCCTGTACCACTTATGTGTACCACTTGTGTACCACTTTTCATCTCAACCATTGGTTGAGATGCAATGATTAAGATACAATGATGAAGATGAAAAGTGGTACACGAGTGATACACACAAATGGTACAGGAGATCTGGACTCGATCTCCTACACACACACAAAACAGTCCATCTACTACAAGGAAAAGGATTAGTTATTAAGGAAAAATCAACAACTTACCAATTTAATGGGATTTAATTACCAAATATCAAAGAACTCAAGAATCATGGTTAGACTAGGATTTATACAAAGATATTTAGTTACCAAAAACAATTCCTAAGATTTAGGTCCAAGAAAACCAAAATCTAATTACATATATTGTTACCAAAAATGACTCCTAGACTTTAGGATCAAGAAAACAAAAAATCTTTAGGAAAATTATGTTTCCAAAAATGCAACTAAAGATTTTGTTACCAAAAACCCACCAAAACTTTGTGACCAAGAAATGTGAAAACAAGACCAAAATAGGTCATGCATATTTTGCTCTTACATGGACAAATAAATATACCATTTCGATGCTCTCATCGAGTAGATTACATTTGCGCAATTACTTTCACCAATAAACAAATGACACGTAAAGAAATTTGTGTCTCAAGTTGCATAATTTCTTTCACTAAAAACACAAATCTTTTAACAAATATTATACTTTAAGTCTTGATATCTTATTCATCCAAAACTCGATTTGGATAAATAAATATATCATTTTGATGTTCTCACCGAGTAGTGCACATTTGTACAATTACCTTCGCCAACAAACAAATGACACGTAAAAAAAATTCGTGTCTCAAGTTGCACAATTTCTTTCACTAAAAACATTAATTTTTCAACAATAGAAGAGATGCATCCCACATTGGTTAGAAATTGATGTTTTTTTAAAAAAATACCAAGGTTCTAAAAATTGTTAGGCAGCCGCTAAGTGGCACACTAGCGCCTAGGGGACTAATCGGGGCCTAGGCAGAGCCTAGAATTAAGACATAATTATCATTTTTTTATAATTTACATCAAAGATCAAACGCATTGACCACAAATTTAATTTTTTGTTTATATTTATCATTTTATCAAACACTTGTCTATATTTGTAAAATGAACAAAAATATACAAACATACCACTAATCTCAATTCCCAACAACCCCAAACAATAGACCAGCCAAGTTTAGAACTTAAAACAAGAAAAAAAATATTACTTCACCTACCTGCCCCTACAACTCACAATCTAACATATCCTCTCTAATCTCTCTTCATTCTAAATTCTGAGTCCCGAGATAACCCCTTTCTTCTTTATCTTTTTTTTTTCTTCTTTCTTCTCTCTATCATCTGGCAGAACAACAACCTATTTTTCTTTCTTTCTTTTTTTTCTTCTCTCTCTCTCTCTCTAGCAAACCGACTCTCCTCATTTTTTATCCTCCAATCTCTTTCTCTCCTAGATCTAACCCTTTAATCTATCTCCTCTCTCAGCCTACTGAACATCCACAAAATCAAACTCATTTTCTTTTTACATCCCTTCTCTTCCTTACTATTACCACTCTCCCTTCCTTCTCCAGTTCGCCCCCTTCCTCCTCCGGTCAACGCACGCCAAAAAATCAAACTACAAAAATAAATTAAGATCGAAGGGGTTTGGCGTAGGCGCCGACTTGGCTGATTAGGCAGAGACTAAGAAACTTGTGGCGGTAGAGAGGCACCTAGCGCCTAGGCAGAGCTAGGCGAGGAGCTTTAGAACAAAATATTATTATTAAGTATCAATAAAAGAGATGTACATACATTGGTTGGAAAGTGATGTTGGTTTTCAAAGTTCTTTGATAAAAGACTTCAACCATTATTACCAATAGAATATGTATATCTAACATTTGTTAGAAAGTGTTGTTGATTTTAAATTATTATATATTATTACAAATAAAAGAGATGCATAGCACATTGTTTAAAAAGAAAATGTTAGATTTTAAAGTCTTTAGGCTAAAAACTTTCATTTTTACAAGAGATGTATCTCACATCGGTTACAAAATATTTTACTATTATTACCAATAGAAGAGATGTATCCTACATTGGTTAGACATTGATGTTGTTTTAAAAATATTGTTATTAATTACAAATAGAATATATGTATCATGTATTGGTTAGAAAGTGATGTTGGTTTTCAAAGTCTTTTGATAAAAGACTCCTACCATTATTACCAATAGAAGATGTATAGCTCACATTGGTTAAAAAATAATGTTGATTTTAAATTATTTTAGATTATATAAAAAAAATTTACCAATAAAAGAGATAAATTGATATTTGTTTTAAATTACTATTATTACCAATAAAAGAGATAAATATTACATTGGTTAAAAAGTGATATTTATTTTAAAATTCTTTAAATAAAAAGATTTCTACTTTTATCATCAAGAAAAAAGAAGAGAAGATATGTATCTCATTATATATAATAGTAATAGAAAGAGATGTTGGTTTAAATTTTTTTAGATAAAAAACTTATACTACTATTACCAACTGATGAGATATATTCCACATTGGTTAGAGAGTGATGTAGGTATTAATTTTTTTTAATAAAAAGCTTAATACTAATAAAAGAAATATGTATTTCACACTGGTTAGGCAAGTGATATTGGTTTAAAATGTTTTTAGATAATGTATATCACATTGGTTACAAAGAGATCCACATTATTTAGAAACATATATTGGTTATAAAAGTATTTAGATAAAAGAATTTTTATGTTATTATCAATACAAGAGATGTATCATACAATGTTTAGAAAGCGATATTGGTTTCAAAACTCTTTAAATAAAATACTATTACAATTATTATTTTTATGTTATAATTAATAGAAAAGATGTATCCCATATTTTTTTTAAAAGAGATGTTGATTTCAAAAGTTTTTATATAAAATACTATTATTATTACTATAGAATAATGTATCCCACATTTGTTAGAAATTAATGTTGATTTTAAAAATATTATTATTACCAATAAATAAAATATATACCACATGGTTAGAAATAGATCTTTGTTTTAAAAGTCTATACATAAAAGTCTTAAAATTTTATCACCAATAGAAATAAAAAAGAAGTATCTCACATTGTTAGAATATGAATAATAATTTTAAAAGTCTCAAAATAAATATTTTAATATCATAAAGTCCAAAATTTAAGGTGCCTACTAACACATATATATTAATTAAAAGCTTTCATTTGGATGAAAAATTATTTTTCTTTTCATTTATGAAAATGATGATAAGAATTATAAAATGTTATTTTAATTATTACTATTATTATTTATATTATTATTATAATAATTATTATTTTAATAAAAATAATACTATTATTATTCTCAAGCATTCATGTGTGACTCGTTGTTTCTCAACCATTACCTATTAATAATAAGTATTAATAATTAATACACTAATGAGATATTAATCTCTACTATTAATATCTTCTATTCTATTGTTAATCTTAAAAGTCTTATATATATATATATATATATATATATATAAATTTACAACCAACATTATTTTCAAACTAATGTGGAATAACCAACGAACTCTAGCTCAACTGGTACTGCTCACTTCTCCTAACGGAGAGGTCGGGTATTCAAGTCTCACAAGAGACACCCTGGACTTTACATCTCTCAATAGAGAGGTCGGGTGTTCAAGCCTTTTCAGAGGCACCGTTGTTGTTCAAGCCTTACCCAAAGGCCTCATTTAGCTACTCACTTATCTTAACGGAAAGGTTGAGTGTTCAATCCCTACCAGAGGCACACTGGTACTTCACTACTCTCAACTGAGAGATCGGGTGTTCAAAGCTTCACCAGAGACACCATTTGTTCGAGTCACACCAAAGACATCATATATATAATTGTAGCCTTTCAAGGCATTAAAATAATAAAAAATTAAGGATTGGAGTACGGTTTATGTCCCCTCCAACCTTTAAAAATATATTTTTTAAAAAAACTAATGTGGAATAAAACTCTATTAGTAATAAAATGTTAGATTTTTAGTCTAATAACTTTTAAAACCAAAATTAATTTATAGTCAATATGAAATATATATATCTACTAATATTACCAATAGAAAATATGTATCTTACATTGGTTATAAATTGATGTTAGTTTTGAAAGTATTTTGATAAAAGATTTCTACTTTTATCACCATAGAATAGATGTATCTTACATTGTTTATAAAAAGATGTTAATTTTAAAAGTTTTATATTAAAGACTTCTACTCTTATTACCAATAAAAGATATGTATCTCGCATTATTTAAAAATAAATGTTGGTTTAAAAAGTTTTTAGATTAAAAACTTTTTATTACAAATAGAATAGATGCATGTATCTCACATTGGTTACATAGTATTTTACTATTATTATCAATAGAAGAGATGTATCTCACATTGGTTAGAAATGAATGTTGATTTTTTTAAAAATTATTATTACCAATAGAATAGATGTATCAGTATTATACATTTGGTAGAAGGTAATGCTGGTTTTCAATAGAAAATGTATATTTCGCATTGGTTAGAAAGTGGCGTGGATTTTAATTTTAGAAAAAAGACTTTTACTATTATTACTAATAGAAGAGATATCCTACATTGGTTAAAAAATGATATTAGTTTAAAAAGTTTTTAGATAAAATACTTTTAGTTTTATCATCAATATAACAGAAGTGATGTATCCCGCACTATTTAGAAATAGATTTTGGTTATAAATTTTTAAAGATAAAAGACTTCTACTAAATGAAGATATGTATCTCACATTGGTTAGAGAGTGATACTAATTTTAAAAGTCTACAATTATTAACAATAGAAGAGAAGTATTTCACATTGGTTAGAAAAGTGATATTGGTTTAAAAACTTTTTAGATGATGAATATCACATTGGTAACAAATTAAGAAATGTATCTCGCATTATTTAGAAATGAATATTGGTTATAAAAATTATTAGAATAAGGCACTTTTATGTTATTACCAATAGAAAATATGTATCCCACATTGTTTAGAAATGATTGTTGGTTAAAAAGTCTTTTATCTACTACTATTATTACTAGGGGTGTAAATCGAAACCACCGAACCGAAGGAAACCAAACCAGTCGTTTTGGACGAAGACGGTTCGGTTCACGGTTATTGGTATCGAACCAAACCAACCTATATATTTTTATTTATTTATTATATAATATATGTTATATTACATTTGTTAACTATTTTAAAATTTGGATCATCTTATATGCATAATCTAGTCCTTTGATTTAGACATATATATATATATATATATATATATATATATATATATATATATATATATATATATATATATATATATATATATATATACTAAACCAAACAAAATCTTGATTGTTATAGAACTATTATTTCTTCAATTGTTTGTGTTTATTTTATAATTTGTATTATTTTCTTTATGATTATTTGTTATTAGTAGGTTATTTCCTAATTTTGATATTAATTCAAAATTAAAATCTTATTTTTATTGTTATTTTAAATGTTGGTTAATTTGATTAAAAATATTTTTTATAAACGACAAAACCGAATTAAACCAAAACAAACCGAGTGGTTCAGTTCGGTTCCAAACCTTACTCGGTTCTGCTTGGTTTGAGATTTTTGGAACCAATAGAGTGCAGTTCGATTTGTGGTTTTGACATAAACCAAACCAAACCAAACCGAACCATTTACACCCCTAATTATTATTAATAGAAAATATGTATATCACATAGTTAGAATGTGGTTTTGGTTTTAAAAGTTTTTAGATAAAAGATTTCAACTTTCATTACCAATAGAAATAGAAAATAAGTATCCTACATTGTTTAAAAATGAATTATGATTTTGAAAGTTTTCAATAAAAAGACTTATATTATTATTATCAAGTTAGATGATAACTTTAAAAGTTTTTAAATCAAAGATTTTTACTATTATTACTGATGTATCCAAAATAATCTAGATACACTGGGCTAAGATATTCAGATATATTGCTTTCAATCTATTCATGACTTGAGGCTCAAACCTGTCAAAGAAGTTTAAAGCAATCGTGAACTAGGTAGGGGCTTTCCCTGCAAAAGCATTTCGGCGTGATAATCAATAAACCAGCAAGTGCGCAAAGATTTTGACAGAGTTTTAGCATCAGTATATGTCAATGTACCTCTCCTTTTTTTGGGAGAAGGGTTTATATAGGACCAATATTGAAGGTTGGGACGTGGGAAATGAATGTGCAAGCGGGAAATATGGGCACAACCATGGCCACGTCCGGAACGTGGGGGCGGATTTTCCGGCCTTAAGTTAACTCCTCACGTTCTGGACGACCGTTACCATACAATGAGACGGGCTGGCCACGCCTGCTAAGACATCTTCCTGCTTGTTACTCTTGGCCCATGGATGACGGGCATGAGTATGCTCGCTTGGTATGTCGGGGCGGTCAGAGGTCTATCTTTGCTTGCTTACAAGTTGGCACGTGATCGGTACTCGGGTCTTTTGGGTCAGGCAGCTCAATTACTAATACAAAATATTATCTCACGTTAGTTAGAAACTTATGTTAATTTTAAAAGTATTTAAGTAAAAAAAAAACCGTTTAATATTAGTAACAATAGAACAAATTTATTATAAGCATGAAAGAGATTAACAATCTAATTATAATGTCTAAAAATTATATAATTATTACAAAATATATATATATATCCCACATTAATAACTAGTACTACGAAAAACTAAACACAAACATTTATTTTGGGATAGAGAGAATACAAAGTAATAGTATTTCTTTCGCTTCGAAATAAATATTCTCATTTTAATTTTAAACGAATTATAATAAAGGAGTTTGACTTTATATAGTTTTTTTTGTAATGCTCTCAAAGTATCTATTGGTATAGTTAAATTAATGAGAACCCATTTGTTTTATCTCATTATTACTAAGGGTATTATAAATAATTTATTTAAAGAATTTTTTAGAATTATAAAAGACACTTATTTTAAAACACATTTTAATATGAATACAAAATATTTATTTTATAACAAAAACAATATCTTACTAAAAATATATTACTCTCGTTTGACTTTTCAAATTAATATAATTCATAAAAAGCAAGTCTCATGTAAGATCATATTAAACTGAACTCTATTTTCTCACAACTTAGCAAACATCACACGGTGGATCGGGTTAAGCCCATCTTACAAAAAATACATGTAACACATTCTTTCATAAGTTTTTGCCTTCATAAAATGCAATATCTCATGTATACAAAACCTTTCAACATTGTGTACACTACTCCATTGTTCATAAATTAGTGTAGGCAAAAACTTGTGTATGACGGTCTTATGGATCCTAAATCCGTAAGACGGAGCCCTATTTAGAAATTTACGGGTTAATAACTAAACATGTTAATTAAATTCATAAAAGTTGGTTGGTTGAGTTGGTGAAGGATGAAGGTTAAAGGTTTAGTTCAAGGTGGTACAAGGTTTTACACGCCCCACCAACAAAATTTATTTTTAATTCTCATTTCTTATATTTGCTCAGGTGCCTCTTCACTTTCAATGTTTGCCGCCGAATTCCCACGCCTTGCAGTTTAATCCTTTGTTAGCTCCATTAGCCATCTGTTAGCAACAATTGCCTTGGGATACTTGACAGATCCTAACGGACTTTGACGAAATGCTAAATGACACATTTAAAACCAAACGTAACACATTAAAAACACAAAAGTGACATATTTTAATGTTAAAAGTGACACTATAAATGAAAATTTATTATAATTTTATTAAAATACAAAGTAACACTCTTAATATTAAAAAGTGACACATTTAATACTAAAAAGTGACACTCTTAATACTAAAAAGTGACACTCTTAATACAAAAGGTGACACATTTAATACTAAAAAGTAACACTCTTGATACTAAAAAGTGACACATTTAATATTAAAAAGTGACACTCTTAATACTAAAAAGTGACACACTTAATAGTAAAAAGTGAGATTCTTAATACTAAAAAGTGACACATTTAATACTAAAAAGTGACACTCTTCCTTAAAAAATTTACCGGACCAAAATGAATCATCGTGTGTTTCAAGTTCATCTACTACATGCCTTGATCCCGCTCACTCTATTACGAAGGGAAGGAGAAAAAGAATTAAGGGAAGTATTGAAAAGGGCAAGAAAAAGACTATTGATTTTTTTGATTCCCATCAAGCTAAGGAATTTGGTTTCAAGACTTCTAATGTTCGGTTATTTTAGACATATTTTCAGTAAATTTTGTATGTTTGAATAAGAAACATATACTTTACCTTGAAATAGTTATGGTTTCGTGTTTTTAACGATTAACACTTGAGATTATATACATTTCTATTAATGAAAAGATATATTTCAGTAGTATTCAATTGGCTATCGCTGTTAAAATCACTAGCTCAAAAGTGACACACTTTAGTCCTAAAAGTAACACACTTCAAGCCTAAAAGTGACACTCTTATTGATACAAATTGTATGATTATAAAAATGAGTTGTTTTACCAAAAGTGACACACCTAATGCCTAAAAATGCCACAATTAATACCTAAAAGTGACACACTAAATGTGACACTTATGAATAAAATTTTAAAAATGAAAAGTGATTTTTTTGCCAAAAGTGACACACGTAAAACTTAAAAGCGACACATTCTATGTTTAAAAGTGACACTCTGATTTAAAGTAACTAAGTAAAACTTAATCAGACCTAAGGCAACAATTATCCAAAAGTGACACACGTTAAGCCTAAAAGTAACACTCTGATTGATCGTAAATATAAACAATGCCAAAATGACACATCTCTAGCAATAAAACTTAAAAAAAGTGCTAGTGAATTATCCAAAAGTGACACACGTCAAGCATAAAAGTAACACACTAATTTATCGTAAATGTAAATAATGCCAAAATGACACATCTCTGGCAATAAAACTTTAAAAAAATGCTAGTGAGTTTCAAACCAAAGACCAACCGCTCCATCATTGATATCTTAAGCTAGCGATTCGCTGGGAACCAACTCATCCAACTCGTTTTTATTATTTCTTATAACATATTATTTATTTATTATAATTCGCGAATTTTTAAATAGGGTTCCGTCTTACGGACAAGGATCCGTAAGACCGTCTTACAGAAGACCACCTCATTAGTGTAATACTTATCATTTTTGTCCGTTTTACAAAAAAATTGTCATATTTGTAAAATTTCCTTTTAAAAAAGATATTTTTATCACTTTTACCCTTGTTTTTTTTACTACTTTAATTATGATCCAAATGTACATGAGTTTGAAAAAAAATTACATATTATACTAATATTTACAATATAGTCAATTAGTTTTTCTTATTATATGTGTCAAGTAAAACGTAAATATTATTTTGGAACGGAGGGAGTAGTATCTAAGTTGAAAGTAGAATGAAAAAAATGGTTTCGTGGTTATTATTTCATCTCTTGAGTGTGCATTTCTGCTTCAAACTCTCTTATTTAGACAATAATTGTCTAATGTTGTTTATGTTTCTAAATAATCGTTTTGTTTGATCAAGCACGAGAATTAGAAATAATAATTGACTCTATTAGAAATATTGATATAATACGTATTTTTTTTAATGTTTTTGTATATGTGGCTATAATTAAAGTAAGATAAAAATATAAGAATAAAGTGATCAAAATATTTTACTAAAAAGAAAAGTTTATAAGCATGTCAATTTTTTTGAAACTTACATAAAAATAAAGCAGAACAATTATTTAGAACTAGAGGGAGTATCTAATAATGTTGGAATTTGGAAGTACTAAATGAGTCTCAAATTATATGCACAAAATAATAAACATTGTTGCAGACTCGTGCGTTTTTTGATTGGTGGTTGGATTCGCTCACTTGGCAATTTACTTAGGTTCAAGAGTTTTGATTCTTGTGATCAACAAAAATAGAAGATTGGCGATTTATAAACCTAAAAGCTATAAGTTGACACTCTTTTCTTTTTTTTAATGACAAAAATATCTTTCATAAAAAGACAAAAATACCCTTTATGTTTTTCTAAGTAGACTCTCATTGTTTTTTTTTCCCAAAACTAAAATACTCTAACCAAACCCCCAACAAATATACTCTTTCTTCCCAACTTATACTTCTTCGGTTCTTCTCTTCCCAAAAACCTTGTTCTATTCTAAAAAATCTTCTTCCCAAAAACCTTTACTCCTTCCCAAATTCCTTTCTATCATTCAACATTGGTGTGAAAAAATAAAAATAAAAAAAAATCAATGCGACTGAAGTGGTAAACATTTAAAGCTTTTTAATGCTTAAAATTGTATAAACAATCTTTTTTTTTTTTCGAAAAAAAAACCTAGGTCTGGTCGTGAAATGTTCGGACCTGACGAAGGAACATTATCCAAATGTTCAGTAGGCGGCAACCGAACATTTGAGTAATGTTCAGTCTCTAGTGTCCGAACATCACTCAACTATTCGGTTGGCTCCAACCAAACATTTGAGCAATGTTCGGTTGGTGTTGACCAAGTAGTTGATCAATGTTCCAACAGCCCTGGCCGAACAGTTTGAAAAAAAAAATAACATTAGCTTGAGTTTTTCATGTGTTATTGTTTTTGTTATCAGAGTTCAAACACGTTATTTACGGATGCTAGTATTGTTCTTCCCGATAATGAGATTGCAGTTGATACAATATTTTTTTAAAAAATAGATCTTGCATACTGTTCCATCGGGGTTGATAGAACAATTTACAAATGTTACACAGTTCAGGGCCAAAAATTTAAGTAAAATTGATCCAATTCCTCATAGTTTTTTTCTCTTAATGTTTTAGCCCTAAAACTACTCGCAATCAACACCAAAGTGATCATAATTTGTATCTCAACTCTAAACACATCACAAACAAATTACATTATAACAAAACATCAAACCAAAATCAATGAAAAACATGCATAACTTGATTTTCCATTTTGCCAAAAAAAAAAAAGAAGATGATGATGAAGATGAGTTGTGATGAAGATGAGTTGTGATGAAGATGGTTGGTTTCTTCTCTTCAAATTTCTTCAAATATGACTGTAGAAGGAAGTGAGAGGAGAGAGGATATGGGTTTGTTGTTTTGTGTGTGTAAGGTATGGAGGGAATGGGGTAATCGGGTTTTGTTCGGTTGGGGATAGAGAGGTGGGGGGGGGGGGTTGTGTAAGATGTGGGGTTCAAAAATTAATATGACAAAATAGGTAAACATGGGGGGGGGAGGTTATACTTATTGTTTTGGAGTATTTTAAAATCAGATGGAGGTATACTAAAAATGGGGGTAAAATTAAAAAAACGTTTTGGGGATCTATATAGAGCCACCAAAATAGAATTAACTTTTTTTTTAATTAATTTTTTTCTCCTAAGGGGGGCGTGGGAAGGGATCGAACCTGAGACACATTGTGAAGTCTCATCTCTACCACTGAGCCACCCCCTTAGGGACCAAAATAGAATTAACTTTCTGACCACACATAAAATAAAATAAAAAGAGAGAGAAATAAAGTTGCTTACATAATTAGTCATGTTAAGCATGCGGATTAAGAAAAACTACCTGACATTGGTAGAATTAATGTTATGTATTTCCCAATGGCTAGTAAAAATTACATTATAAATCAAAATTTGAAATAATATACTCCCTCCTTAAATAATTATTCTGCTTTTTTTTTTTTGGTCAATTCTAAAAATATCATCATGTTTCTAAACTTTTCTTTTGTGAAAAAACACTTACCACTTTGCCTTATATTTTCTTCATACTTTAATTATGGTTAAATGTACAAGGGCTTTAAAGAAACACCATATTAATTATAACAATATTTATAATAGAGTTAATTAGGCTTTCTTAAAATGTGTGTCTAATCAAACAAAACGATTATTTAGAAATTGAGGTAGTATATTTTCCAATCATACTCCTGTGTGAGTGAGACTCACTTAAATTAGCAAGTAAATTAATAAAAATTAAATTAATAAAAAAGTAAATATAATTTTTTTTTAAAGGAAAGTGATATGCCCGGCCCAAGCCGGGTCACGAGCAAAGCACAAGCTAGCATCACGTGCCAGTCACGAGCATAATTAATATGAGGTCCGTCGGCCTGTCGAACAAAGTAATTGAGGCATCAAGCAACGAGAAGTGCAACTCCCGTCTAAACCTGGCCGGGCACAGGCCTTGCCTGTCCGACCAGGGGCCATGCCCGGGGACCACACTCATATCGGGCAAAGAATCAGATTCGTCCCGTCCAAATCTGGTCGAGCACCGGCCTAGCCTGCCCGACCAGGGGCCACCCCCGGGATCTACACTTACCTCAGATAAGTATACATCAAATAGTCGGGCACATCCTTGCTCGCCCGGTCACATATCGGGTAGGAAACTCCGGAAAGTTGCTCTCCAAGACAAGTCAAAGGTTTCCATATCCAAGCAGGACACTTATCTTATCTGCTCATGCATTTACGCGGCCAGCCTCTTATCATGCCAAAAATCAAGGGATTCTCTCCTTGATTGATTGGGTATCTAAGGAAACTAAATCTCACACGAATTCTAGGTCATTGGGGGCCTATAAATACCCATTCACAAGTCACAAACAAGGTACACACTTTTTCTTGAGCCTAGAAACTCTGTCAAATTCTCTCTTGACATTCACACTCGAGACTTACTCTCACGCCAGAGGGGTTTCGCGAGGCCCTGCCTTGCACTTGCACTCAGGTTTTCTGTGTTGTTAATCAGGTTCAAGGAAGCAGATTCAAGCCCAGATATCCAACCCATCATACGGACGGCCCAAGCTGTGATTTTGCCACATCAGTTTGGTTCCGTTGCCGGGAAATTGAAGTTTCAGCACTTTCTTCAAGTTTTTCCGGTGTAAGTTTCCAGAAATCTTCTTATTGTAATGGCTGGTAAACGTAACAAGCATCATGCCACCGTCAGTAACCACCAGGCCGAAAGCCATTAGGCTGGAAACAATAATCCACCACCGCTGGTTGATTTGTTACCGGCACCCGAGGCACCAGGGGTGCAAACGAAATCGAAGGTGGGCACACGCAACTCATGGCAATGACGTGCCATATATTGAGGAGCAACTGTCCCAGCATGCTAGCCAACGTGATGCCAGGAAGGTTATCAACGAGAAGCGCGATGCTCGCACACTAGATCTCAGAACGTAACTAAATCGCCAGCAGGAGAATGGCCAGGATAGCCACGTGAGTTTGCCCAGGCAAAACCCCGACCAACAAGTTGCTGCTCTGCAAGTCCAGGTAGAGTATTATAACAAGATGTATGCGCTCAACCAGCAACTGCTCGCCTTGAGCCACGCCCCGGTTCCAGTTGCAGATTTGGTGTTGCCCGCTCTTAGCAGTCCAGCACTTGTTGGCGATGGCCATGCCTCCCAACATTTGCCCGCTCCAAGAAGACGGATCTCATCCGTCATTCACATACCATCGGAGAGAGCTGAGGCGGTGAAACAAGCAAATGACCAGGCGGAGAGTAGATACAGCCGTTAGAATCTCTTCCACAGACACCATCATCGGCAGGAATGCCGTGCTCGGGAAGAGAGCCATGGCCGTCGTAGGGCCCGTGAGTGCGCAGAGGCAGATACGCAACGACCAAGATATAGAATACGTGTCGAGCAGGAAGCTGAAGCTTCTTATGAGCCAAATTTTTGCCCTCATGTGCGTAGCCACCAATTAGACCCTGCTCGCTCTTCCAGACTCACGATGGACGCGGAAAGGCGACTGTCCGAAAGAATGAAGGCCATAAAAAGAGACATGGCCAAACAGATGGCTAATCTAGCCGTGGCCAAGCCCGGCTATGGGGCCACTAAGCCACTGGAGGGCAGCCCGTTCACTCCAGAGATTGAGAATGCGCCACTTGCGCAAGGGGTTATCTTCCGGCAATTCGAGAAGTACTTTGGGAAGACGCGGGCAAGCGATTGGCTCCGATCATTCGAGGCACAGATTCGGATGGTCACCGATGTGGAAGCCTTCAAGATGCGGGCATTTGAAGGAGCTCTTCAGGGAAATGCATAAGCATGGTTGGCGTAGTCCCCACGCGATCGATTGGCAGCTGGGAAACGCTCCGGGAAAAGTTCTTGGAGGAGTTCGGCACTGTGGGCCCAACCCCCAAAAATCGTTTTGACCTTGCAAAAATCAAGCAAGGTGACAACGAATCCTATGGCAACTACTTGAAGAGATTCGAGGAGATGCTCGATCAGGTGACAGCCACCAGTGACTCGGAGATCACGTTCTACTATCTTAACAACATGAAGGCAGGGCCACTGAAGACAATGCTAGCAATGAATCCGGGGGCTTCAAAAGCAGAGCTGCTAGCAAGTTCCCATCTCTTCTGCTCGACTGAGAGTGTCAAGGGCGACAAAGCCAAAAACAAAGACAAGGCTCAGGACAGCTTGGCCACGCCAGCAGACCAGAGCCCGGGGGGCAACAACCACCCACGCAGAGACAGGAAGAGATCGTCTACGTCCGGACAGAGATTCAAGGAGGCACAGTTCACCCCGCTAAACACTACGCGGGAAGAGATTATGTTCCGAATTGGGGATGCGCTGCCAGTCCCTTATCCGCTTGACCCTGAGCTCGCTCACACCAGGGACAACACGAAGTACTGTGATTACCATCATGGTAATGGCCACACTACCGAGGAATGCTTTGTGTTGAAACGGGAGATACAAAAGATGATCAAAGCGGGCAAATTGGACCGCTTCAAAAGGGATCAAGGCGCGGGCAACAATGCCAATAATGATCAACAAGGAAGACCCCTAAGAAGAAGAGGTGGCCAGGCCCCTCAAATTCAAGGGGTGATCAATGTGATTCAAGAGGAGCTCTCGTCTAACACACAGCTCGGGAAACACATCTATTCCTTGTCTAAGGCTGTCAACACACCAGCGATACAACGGGCAGGAGAGCAGAGTATCTTCTTTACCCGCAGCGAGCTGGGAAGCACTCCTTTGGCATCTGAGCAACCGCTGGTTATTTAATGTCTGGTGAACGACTGGCAAGTTCATAGGGTGTTGCTCGACACTGAAGCGTGTAGGGACATCATGTACTACTCTTGCTTCAAAGGATTGGAATTGCCAGACGCCAGACTCAAGCCTTATCTGGGGAAGCTTGAGGGGTTCACCAACCATCAATTTAACGTCAAAGGGACTATCGAGCTGGAGGTTTTCATGGGCGACGGGGCACAAACCCGGATAGAAATGATCACATTCTTAGTGATCGATCTAAAATCCGCGTACCACTACATTCTGGGTGCCCCGGCAATGGCCAAGTTACAGATGGTCACCTCCATCCCCCACCAAAAGGCTAAATTCTACACCGAGGATGGAGTGGGCATCCTCAACAGCAAGCCCCGTGCAATGTGGGAGTATGTTCGAGATTCCCAGCGGAAGAAGCAAAAGCTGATCATGGACATTCCCGACCAGACTGTAACAGCTCCTGAAAAAGAGGTTCCCACCGATACTGGCTCGGCCTCCATCCCCATAAACAACATCGAATCCCATGGAAACAGAGGATCCCGAGCAAGCCCCGGCACCATTGCCCTTCAGGCGCAAGACTAGACGCCTTGAGCAACAAGACATTGAAATGGATACTCTGCAAGTTCGCGACGAGCCCGATATTCAGCCAGAGGGCGAGCTGGAAGAGATAATCATCAATCCAGCCTACCCCGAGCAGAAAATTAAAATCGGGAAGGCCATGCCTCCCGAAGTTCGGGAAAGGTTGATCGAGCTACTGAAGAACAGCTTTGATGTGTTCGCCTGGACTGTCGAGGACATGCAAGGTATCAGTGAGAGTGTTGCATGCCATGACTTAAACGTCAATCCGACTTTTTGGCCCATTCAGCAGCGGCCAAGGCAATACTCCTCTGAGAAAAATGCGGCCATCAAAGCAGAGGTCGAGAAGCTTCTAAAAGCGGATATCATCGAAGAGATCCAGTACCCGACCTGGCTTGCAAACGTAATAATGGTCAAGAAGGCCAATGACAAATGACGAATGTGTGTCGACTTCACGGGTCTCAACAAAGCCTGCCCGAAAGACTGCTATCCGCTGCACCACATAGATGTGCTCGTAGACTCCATAGCCAGTTTCAAAATGCTAAGCTTCATGGATGCATACTCAGGGTACCACCAGGTCAAGATGAACGAGCAAGACAAGGCAAAGACAGTTTTCCGAGCAGCGGGGGGCCTTTACTGTTACAAAATTATGTCCTTCGGGCTAAAGAATGCAGGGGCTACCTATCAGCGCATGGTCAACAAAGTCTTTGGCTCTCAGCTCGGCAGAAACATAGAATCGTACATAGATGACATGGTCATCAAAACAAAAGGCCGCGACCATACTCTTGACCTGGCAGAAACGTTTGCCAATCTGCGCAAACATAATATGAAGCTGAACCCGAGCAAGTGCGCCTTCGGGGTCCGAGCAGGAAAGTTCCTCGGGTTCATGGTCAACCAGCGCGGGATAGAGGCAAACCCGGAAAAGATCCAGGCCTTACTCGACATGGAGCAGCCTTACTGTATTAAGCACATCCAACAGCTAAACGGCAGAATCATCGCCCTGGGTCGCTTCATCTCCCGGTCAGCAGAACAATGCCTCCCATTCTTCAAGATCCTGCGCGACAACAAGGGTTTCGAGTAGAACGCAGACTGTGCCAAAGCCTTCGAGCAGCTTAGGGAATATCTTGGCAAACCACCTCTCCTTAGCAGCCCTGTTCCCGGTGAGCCTTTATATGTGTACTTAGCAGCCACGGACCAGGCCGTGGCCACTGTTTTAGTTAGGGAGGAGCTAGACATTCAAAAGTCTGTGTATTATGTATCCAAGGCCCTCAGTCCTGTTGAGGGTCGTTATTTTAATGTAGAAAAATTAGCTTACTCGCTTGTCATAGCTGCCCGAAAATTAAGGGCTTATTTTTCTGCACATGTAATCATAGTATACATGGATGCACCACTGCGCAAAGTTCTCCACAAGCCTGACTCATCGGGCAGACTGCTCAACTGGTCAATCGAGCTCACAGAATTCCACATAGACTACTTGCCCAGGCGAGCAATCAAGGCTCAGGCCTTGGCCGATTTCTTGGTAGAAACAAGCTTCACTCAGCAGGAGGAGCCTGAGGCCCAACAGGCAACAGAGCTCGAGCAAAGGCGGCTGCCACAGCCTCGGCCGGCCTACTATTGGGATCTCTATGTGGATGGAGCAGCGAGCAAAGTCGGGAGCGGAGCTGGCATCCTTCTCATAGCTCCCGATGAAATCACAGAGTTCGAGCTGGCACTTCGGTTCAAATTCCTCGCCTCAAATAACGTTGCCGAGTATGAAGCAATGATCGCCGGTCTTGAGCTCGCAGCTGACATGGACGTAGAAGCGATCACAGTGTACTCGGATTTCTGCCTTGCACTTCCACTCAGGTTTTCTGTGTTGTTAATCAGGTTCAAGGAAACAGATTTAAGCCCATATATCCAACCCATCATACGGATGGCCCAAGCTGTGATTTTGCCACATCAGAAAGATTACTGATTTAACAAATTTTAGAATAACCTTAGAGAAATTATTAATTTTAAAAAAATTTGGGGGAAGTACGTATCTTTCATCATCCACGTATCTGTTATACTTAGTAAAATAAGTTTAAGTCAATAAGTTTTTTTCTTCTAGGCAACTTTATATTTTCAGTTTGTAAAGGCTAGCATGTATGGATTCCTTTGTAAGAAATAATAATCATAATATCACAAATCATATTAATGTATAGTACAAACTCAAAATTTATTAGGTTCGGTTTGGGTACTGATGTGCTCGGCCCAAACTCGATCACAAGCAAAGCACGAGCGCCCACCACGTGCCAATCACGAGCCTGATTAATATGGGACTTACCTACCTAGAGGGCACTGAGCAGAGAGCACTATAGCACCTGTCAATGTCTGGTCGAGCATTGGCCATGCCTGCCCGACCAAGGGCCAGGCCCGGGATCTATACTTATCTTCAATAGAGCTGCATCCTATAACCGGGCATAGCCTTGGTCGCTCGAGCAAGCTTCGAGCAGGGAACTTTAGAAACTTGCTCTCCAAGACAAGGCAAGTGTTTCCTTAACCGAGCAGGGCACTTACCATATCTGCTCCGACATTCATGCGGTCAGCCGCCTATCACGCCTAAAATCTAGGGATTCTCTCACAAGATAACTAAGGCAGTGAATCCTAGATGGATTTAATGACATTGAGAGCCTATAAATACCCCTCCATAAACCATATTCAAGGTACACACTCTTTTTTGAGCCTCGAACCTCTGTCAAATTCTCTTTTGACTTTCTCACACGATACTTACTCTCATGCTGGAGGGGTTTCGCGAGGCCAAGTCTTGCACTCCCACTAAGGTGTTTTCGTGATCTTAATCGGGTTCAAGGAAGCAGATCAAGCCCAGATATCATACACATCATACGGACAACCCAAGCTGCATTTTTGTCACGTCAAGTACGCAATTTATTTGTTTTATATTTTTACAGTTGTATTATATTAATTGAATTAAAATATAAGGAAGACATGGAGAGAGAAATATGAAATTAACGAATAAGAGAATACTAATAATGATGAAAAATATTGAGCTTTGACTTTGAGAAAGTTAATGGGAAGCTACCATTTGGATACTTAATTCTTAAACGATGTGACGATTTAGGTGTTACCTATTTAAATTCATTTTTCAACTTACATTAAAACTTGGGTTAAATGCATCGTTGGTCCCTGAACTTTGGCCTTTGACACGGGAAGTCCCTGGTCCCTGGTCTTCAAATTATATCACCACTTACCTAAGTACTCAATTTTCGTTTGCCGATGGTCCCTAGCCCTAACTCTGTTAATAAATTACCGTTATGTGATCATGTGCTACCCACGTACACCAAAAAGAGGGTAATTTGATAACTTATAAACTTAAAGGACGATCCTAAAAGTTTGAAAAGTATAAGGGCTCATATTGAAATTTTACCCTTCTTCTTCCCTAACCCAAGCTCTCCACCATTTCTTCTCCTCTCCTCATTTTTCACCCACCATCACTCTCGTCTGGTGGCCAAGTGCATAGTCATTGACAAATTGTTTCACCTCACCCCTTAAACACACTCATAGACACACACTCACTGAAGTTCTCTTTCTCACTCTAAAATCAAAGTTGTTCATTCTCTTTCTAAAAATGGCAGCGACAACAGCATCATTTACCCTTTCGAGCCAACCCCCAAATCCATTTCTATCTCCACCACCACCACCACCACCGCCCTCCTCCTATCCACACCCTCTCACATCTCTGATCTACCACCACCACATCCTCCACTTTTTCTCTCCGTCACGCCTCCGGCCTCACCACCTATCCCCACCACCAAATTCTCCACCACCCACAAAATATCTACCACCCCCTCAGTTGGCGAAAAGCTCCCCAAATCTGCATTCTCCAACTTCGAGTCTGACGAGGAGCTCCAAACCACCATCTTACCTCACCAAATCCAAGAAAGCCATCCTATTCACATTCCCCGACGCCTTTATCCCACCTGCTCCTAGAAACACCTCCCGGGATTCGTTGAGATATCCGTGAAGCTAAAGGCAAAGGAGTTCGACACAATAGGATGCATTTCGGTCAACGACGCCTTCGTGATGAAAGCGTGGAAGGGGTTGAGACCTGAAAATCAGCGACGAGGTGAAAAATGATGAGAAGAGGAGAAATGATAGAGAGCCCTGGGTTGGGGAAGAAGAAGGGTAACATTTTAAGATAAGGCCTTATACTTTTCAAACTTTTAGGATCGTCCTTTAAGCTTAGAAATTATCAAATTACCCACTTGTTGGCGCGCGTGAATAACACATGCTCACGTAACGGTAATTTATTAACGGAGTTAGGGCTAGGGACCACTGATGGATGAAAATTGAGTACTTAGGTTAGTGGTGATACAATTTGAAGATCAGTGACCTGCCGTGTGAAGGGCCAAAGTAGAGGGACCAACGATGTATTTAACCTTTAAAACTTATAGGAAAAATTGTTGGCCGATCCACCTTTTGAAGTTTCTAATCGCTAAAGTACCCCATTTTTTTCAAACGGAAAAAGTGACTTTTGGGGGTAAAATGACTATGATACTCTTAATGAACCGAAGGCACACTATGGAGGTTAAATTTTGCATGGCAATACATTAATTTTACTGCATCATTTTTTGCACCGCAATGAAACACTCTTTGTACCGCGATGAAACAATTTTCGAACGGTGATACATATGTTTTAATTACCTGATCCAAATTTGCACCGCGATTAAACATTTTTGCACCACGATGAAACAATTTTTGAACCGCGATACATAAGTCTTAATTACCTAATCCAAATTTGCACAACGAATAAACACTTTTTGCACTGCGATGAAACAATTTTGAACCGCGATAAAACAATTTTTGAACCGCGATACATAAAATATTATCTAATCAATTTGTGCAACGCGATACAAAATGATAATGAACCAGAACACGTCCTCCCCCCCCCCTTTTCTTCCATCTCTTCCGTTGTAAGCCTTCTTTTTCTTCCTTCTCCGTCTTCGTCCCAACTGAAAAATCATTTGATCCATGTTTCATTGCGCAACAAAGGTGATTTTCGAATCCTATGTGTTTGCCGGAGCTGTTGAAAGAGACGATGATATTTTCGGAACAATATTTCAAAAAATGGTCCTTTGCAGTTGAAAAAAAGAACGGTGGACTTTTAGGGTTACAAATTTTAAAAAAAGGACCGGCCAGAATTTTACCCAAACTTATAAGATGACAAGTAAGATATATGAGTATAGACAAAACACTCATTTGGACCACTGTACTTTTTTTGATAAGTTGCAATTAGGCCACTGAGACGTCAAATTTTTCGGTGTGGCCATTGTACTGGACTTATCTTACATGTTAACCCATTTTTTGGATGGACGTTAAGTTTTTATGTTAATTTATATTAAATACCTATTTTTCCCAAATCTTCTTCATCACCATCTTCTCTAATAAAAAAACTCAAGGAGAAAAACTCGGACTCTATGAATGGGTAAGTTAGCAGCAGCAACAACATCAAAGAAGGTGGGTGATGTCAATAACAACATCAAAGAAATATAAATTGTATCCAACCAATCAACTTCATTTCTCTCCCTTCTCATTCCACTCCCACATCTCCATGGCCATACGGAATCCCTACTTCCCTTCTCCGACCCCGCACCTCCTAACGCCACCCCTTTCTTACGCCTTTCGATATCGTCGAATTAATTCATCTTTGATTCCCCTTCTCCCTTTGACTTCTTCCCCGATGCAAAAATCTCTCTATCCTCCCCTGGTCAACAAATCCCCTTCCATTACTGCATCTTTGTTTCAGATCCAGTAAAGATTTGGCGAAGATTGCAGATCGCATCCCTCCGTTTCATATTTGTGCGTTAATTGCAGATCATGCAGATCAGTTTCATATTGTAGCGTGACCTCTGGTGGGCAGCTTTGATGTTGAACCAAGTCGTGGCAAATCACAACGAAAAAACTGTGCAGGAATATGTGGAGGGTTGGCTCATTTTGCTAACTTTGATACGCCTTCAAGTTCATTTTGCTACTTTGAATCGGAGGAAGAATCAATGAGAGAATTCAACGTTGTTGAAAGAATTCCAACTGGTAAATACAGTAATGTGTCATGGTTATATGAGACAGATAAGTCTGTCAATTCTATTGAGGGAAACAGTAGTACTAACAGAAGCTGCATAGGACCTTACGAAAGAGACAGAAGGCATTACGATGAATTGCATGCTCCAATGTCACTGATACTATAAGGGTTAGTAGCACAAGAAGTCCTTAAGCCCCTTGAGAACTACAAACCTCCAAACCCATTACCTGCCAAATGGAGCCACAACAAGTATTGTGAATAACACCAATTCAGTCATCATATCACAGACAAATGCTTCTCACTCAGGAATGCTATCCAAAACCTTATCGATGATAAAATCATTGAGAAGTCGTACCCATGATTGATTCTGATTAAAAAAATGATTAAGCATCGCCCAAGGAGCAACATTGAGAAACAATTTGGATAGGGCAAGACGTTAGTACCAGAAGTTGTTGGCCACTCAGGGAAGGACAAAGGAAGACTTTGAGACTCATAGAACCATGGAATACCCTTTTGTATACACCTCCAGAAACCCTTTCTCCATTGAACCTCCTTTTGCCAAATAAAATCTTTAGGAAGCAATTTTTTTTCAACTCAGCGTCGATTTTCGTAAAGTTTTCATATATATATCTATTTTCTTCAGGTCACCTATTTCCGAATATCCCTGGACAGGTTTTCTTCTAAGGATGATAAATTGACTTACTTAAAAACACATAAATCTACACGAGTTGATAATGATTCATCCAGAAGATATGGACCCTCAAACTATTATCAACGCATGAAATCTAAATTAGGCAAGTCATTTTGATCAGAATCACCTTCGACCCACTGTGACCAAGCTATTAGTAGTGTACTGGGGATACCTACCATAAACACCAAACCCCTCTAAAAACCTGGAACCCTTTTTTAAGATCACCATATACCAAAACCCTACTAAATTAAGACCTTCTAAAATCCCTAGCTAAACAACTATCCCCATGATCCATCTTCTCAAAACTGGGGATGTTTCGCCTTTTTATATCCACCAAGAATGATTATCCCTTTGTCTCAAAATGAGAGATTTCCACAACTGCTATGATGGTGCTCCGAGAAGAAAAAAAAACAGTCTAGAGCAAGTCCATCATTAGTCCATTTCTCCCTTACACAAACTAATTTGAGGGTTCTCGGGGAAAATCAACACATACACTTTTTAGATGTGGATCGAAAAAAAAAAGAGGCCCATCATACCCAATGTTCAAGTCATACCCAAAGTCAAAGACAAAAAGCCTACCATATTCAAAACCAAAAGCCAATTATCCATCTAGAATCCACAGCCTGAAAAGCCAACCAACAATCAAAATTTTGATCGACTTTGTTAAACAGAAACCAATTCCATGAAAAGACCTTCTAACCAGAAACATCAAAGCCAATCCATCCCCAAAAACTTTAACAGTACATTCTGAACCGGTCGCGATCAACAGCTCTGCTTCAATCAGCCATAACGTGATCTGAGTCAAAGATGAACTCTTTGCTAAAACACATAAAAATATCAAAAGATAATTACCAAGCAGGGTCCATTAACTATCAACCTGTGGATACTCGGCAATAAAGTGAACTTTGAATTCCGTCTCTCTTTCTCGTTCCATAGAGTCGTCCTCATATCCTGTACCCTTGATTTTCTAAAAAAAAAAAAAAGAGAAAAACAAGGGGCTTTCCATCCATCAACTTCCTCATGAGGTTATTTTTCATTCATATTCATAAAAACATATCGATTTAGTATGCTAGGGGCTTTCTATCTCATTTTGAAAAAAAAATTGTTGATTGAGTCACCCTGGGGCTTTTCCCACATAACTCACGAGTCTTGTCCATTCAATCTCCTATCCCATGTTCCATGAACCATGAATTGTTGGTCATAACGGAAGATGCTCCGGTTAGGAAATCTTGAGAAAATTTGAGTCTCGCTACGAGTAAGATAAGAAAAAATATTTTTGGACTTGATATAAAAAGAAGGCATTTTGGAAACCCATATCAACCGAGAATGTTCTGCCTCGGCCTTATTGGGCAAGGACTTCTTAGGATTGGATGACGGGATCACTTATTATGCCTAATCCTAATCTGAATCGAAGGTTATCACAGATAACCTGTTGCAGAGTTGATTTATTTTGGATACACTTTGCCCGTACCTTCCTGTTGATGCCGAACTAGTTGTCTACCGATCAGTTCAGAATACCAAAGGTTGGGAACCTCACTTATAAGGTTAGACTATTTGTTTCGCTTTGGCGCCGTGACGGTTTCTCTAAGTTCTATCAGATCTTGCTGCTTGACCGCCATGTTAACTCGTCCTATGGGTTTGGTTTTTGAAACCCCTCCTTACTTTCTTTGCCAAAACCATGATATTTAGTTGTCAAGTCAAAAGAAAGAGACGGAAGACCTCCATTAAATTTCTTCACTGAGAAACCCCACCAGATACTAAAAACCAAATAAACATGTATACGTTACACCTCTTACGATTGTGACCAAAGTTTCGAGTGAACCCCAACAAAGCTACGGCCTAAGCACTTTTCGCTCACTAGCCAAGAAGTACAGTGTGTTTATAAAAAAATATGTTTAAACAGTCAATCGTGTACAGGTACTATTAACTAGCATTTGCATATAAACTAAATTGCAGAGTAATGAAGTAAGTAATACAACGACATTGTTTCGCGCCAATATATCTGATCTCGAAACTTTTCCCACATATTACTGACCTTATCGTCATCTCGAAACTTCAAGAGGTAGGTTATTTTAAGTTTTTTATATATAAAAGTGTTATTTAGACTAGCCCGATGTAAGAAAAATAAGTAGTTATGCTGTTCGAATTTCTATAGGAAAATAGCACTAAAAAGAACCATTATTATGACCAAAATTTTATAAATATATTTGTAACTCCAGGAAGGAAGTTGTTGTAAGTTTGTAATAATATAGATACAGATATATATGTTTAAATGTTTTATTTCATATGTTAAATAAATATAAAAAAACATATTTTAGCCAAAAAAAAATATTTTGAGACCGAAAGGACGAGTTGGATGGCTAACACCTTCCAACCTCGCAACCTAGCCTCCGAACCTTTGCAAATCTGGTTACATTTGGTTTTTCTTTGTTTTTCCTCAAAATAAAAATGACGACTCTATTTATCACATTTTGAGTCCACAATTGAGGTCAGGCGTATTCCACGTGGCTTAAAGGTTTTGAAATCACCCGCTCTCATCGACGGGGGGATCAGGTCGAAAATCGGGGCACTTACACTAGAGCTGGAAAAAAGTCTCGTTTTTCCGTCCCAACCCGACATAATCCCGATCGGGATTTTTCCTGTCCAAACTTATTTCAGGACGGGATTCGAGAAATATATCAATCACATCGAGATTCCCGACCCGTCCCGACTAATTTTTTAAAAATTTTGTTTAATTTTGTTTAATTTTTTAAAATATTTAGAGTGTGTATTGTTGTCAAGCGAATATACTATCTTTCAAATAATGTCTATTTTGTAAAAATTACTTAATGATATTTGTTAAATTTATTTTCACAATGTTATAGTTTTTTGGTTGTCTGACAAGTTTCTATATTTAGTGTAATTCTTCTTCTGCGAGTGAGGGGTACATTTTGTTCATAATGACAAATTTATCGATACTCATTATTAACTAAATATTCATGTATATTTGTAAATATATGGTCTAAAATCTTTATCATGATAAAAATATTTTAATATTAGAGATATTATTCATAAATATTATAATTGGGATTACAAAATTTTATCTTTCAAATTATCAGAATCCCAATACATCATATCCCAATACTTATCAAAAATGAAATCGAGAAAAAAATTAAATCCTGGATACTCTCGGAGACGGGATCGGGATTAGGTTGATTCCACCCCTCGATAGGACTACAGGAGAGGAGTAGGTTTTATTGTTTTAATAAAAGAGGAACGGTTTGGTCGGTCAAACGTGGTTGAGACGGGTTAGAAACGTTGTGTTGGGATCTGTGCCAAATTTGAGGTGTTGGATAAGGACACATGGGATGAGAAATTACCGTTCATTACAATTGGCAAACTAGTTGTCAAAGATGGCGATGGCTATATTTAAGGATTCGTGTTGACGGATGATATTCTTATCTGGATAGAGAAAAATACTCCACCAGAAGTCAATTCAGTTCTATTCAAGTCTCTTATTTTCTTCATTATTGCAGTACATATTTGTTACATGAATAATGTTATATTCATTATAAAATCATATACCCTTCAATCAATTATTGTCACTTATGATTCTTAATATACCTTTACAAAATTATGAAAAACTGTACGACTCCTTCCGTCTTAAAATTATTATCATATTTTAGATACATGAATTAATAAAAAATAATTGATTTAACTATTAATGTTAGTAAAATGAGTAGTTTTTTTTAACAATAAATATATTGCTCAAAATTGAAATAACGATAAAATAATAAAAATAATGTCTTAAAAAAGTTACTTTTAAACACGATAATTTCGGGATAGAGAAAGTGCTTTTTGGTACTAAATAATTATGCATTTGATAATTTTGAAAAAAAGTAAAAAAATATATCTCAAATTTTTACGTGAAAAAAATATGCTCGACTCAAGGGGAGTATATAAAAATTAAATTATGGAAGTTGACTTTCGGAAGTGTAACACTTATACATAATGCTATATAAAATATTCAAAATCTACTTGACATTATATATGTCTAAGGTAAAATTAGTAAATACAAATTTCAAAATGTGCTTCACTTAAGGACGAAGAAAGTACTTTATTGTATACATTAAACATGATGCACATTAGTAGCTTTGGCATTATGTACTCGATGTCTTAGGCTGCCCTCATTCTAAGAAAAAAGAAAAAAAAATTGTCAACTTTCTAGAATTTTTTTATTTGATAATTACATTTACATTTTTACCCTTGTTTTGATTTTTTACTTTTATTAATAGACCCGGTTTGACATTGTCAATCATATAAAAACACACACTATCCTAATATTTTCAATTTAATCAATTATCTTTTCTTAATGTATATTGGGTAAAACATGACACTTTAGGATTAGAGAGAATATTCTCCAAACTAGAGGGACTTTAGTTTTAAACTGAATGTTGGAAGCCCAATGAGGCATCATAATTAGAGTAATGATTGGCAAGTGGTAAGTATGTGGTTGATTAAATATTACATCACGGAACATGTGATATCATCATTTAACTCATCACATATTCCTTCCGTCCCTAAATTATCGTCCTCTTTTTTTTAAAAGAAAAAATAATTGGATCCCTTTAAAACTTACCTTTTTAGAACATCACTTTTACCACTTTATCCTTATTTTTTCACTCTACTTTAATTATAGGCCACATATACATGGACATTAAAAGAAACTACACATTAAACCAATATAAATAATCAAGTCAATTACTTTTTTTTAAACTGTGCGCCGGGTCAACCCAGACGATTATTTAGGGACAGAGGGAGTATTTGCTACTTATTCAGATACCCCCCCCTAATAAAAAAGAAAAAGAAAAGTGGATCTTAAAATTTTGCTTGCCATTAACACTCAATTTCTCAAGTAGATCGATCACTTCACCGTGCAAGGTGCAATATATAAGGTACGGGTGTATATGGTTTGGTTTGGTTCGATTTAAGTCAAAATCGTGAACCGAACTATACCCTATCAGTTCCAAAAATCTCAAATCAAATCGAATCATCTAATGCTTGGAACTGAACCAAACCAAACCGTTCGGTTTGGTTCGGTTTCGTGGTTCGACAAAAAATTAAATTAATCATTTTTAAAAACATTAAAAATTAGACAAATCGATTTTAATCGGTAAATTAAGCTAATTATTAATTAGCATCAAACATTAATAGACAAAAAATCAAACTTTTCTTACAAATATCATTAAACATGGTAATTGAAAATTTTAATCCAAGGTAATTAAAAAGTGAAAACATTAAGAATTGAACTATATATATATATATATATATATATATATATATATATATATATATATATATATATATATATATATAATCAAATAATATTCACCTCGGTTTGGTTTGGTTCGATTCGACTCGACTCGGTTTGGAGACAGGAACCACAAACCGAACCGAACCATTCGATTTTTAGATTTTGGAAACCAAAACGAAACCGCCTTGTACCGAAACTGAACCAAACTGTATGGTTCAGTTTGGTTCGACTTGGTTCAATGGTTCGACTGTACATCCCTAATATAAGCATTAGGTACAAATAAAATAGTTTTAATGGAGTATTTTGATTGATAAGTGAAATGCTAATGGTGATACAATAATAATTACTCCCTTCGTTCCGAGCATCGAGCAAATAGTTTTTATTTGAAAATCAAATTTTTTAAGAAAAAAAAAACACTTGTAGTAACCTATTAATAATAAAATAACACTTTTATACTTTAATTTTTTAAAATAAACTCTTTAAGTGAAACATATCAAAATAAAATAAATAACTTTTTGCTCAAAACGGGAAGAGTATCTGATTCATTGATCACCAATAATATCTAAACACTTTGGAATCGACTTCTTTTAAGTCTATTGCTAGGTGGCTTAATGTTTTTAATTCAATCACCTAATTTTAAACCCTTTGCAACATTGCAATTCTCAAGCTATCAAAGTTTTCAACTAAGTTATTTTCTTAGAAATGGAGATAGCCAAGTTTGATCTCACTGTGGTGTTTGTTTGTACCAAAGGAAATATAGCCTAGACATCATCTATGACACTAGAATCTCTTCTTCTAAACCTCTTAAATTCCTTTAGAACAACTTCCCAATCTTACCTCTAACTTGGTTGGGACTGTTTCAAATACTCATGATCACCAATTTAACTCATGTGCCTCACATTTAATAGACCCGCATGCATGACTTCCCTAAGGTAGCTACATGACTTTGACTTTTACATCTCGATAATAACTTGTCTTATCTGTATGTCTAATACTCCATCCGTCCCTAAATTATCGTTCTTTTTTTTTTGTCCGTCTCAAAATAATTATTCACTTTGAAACTTATATTTTTAGAACATCACTTTTACTACTTTATCCTTACTTTTGCACTCTACTCTAATTATGGGTCACATATACATGGGTATTAAAAGAAACTACACATTAAACCAATATAAATAATCAAGTCAATTACTTTTTCTTAAATTGTGTGTCAGGTCAACCAGGACGATTATTTAGGGACGGAGAGAGTATAAAAAGCGTATAGCCCTTCTATGACAGTTTTTCGCCTAAACTAACTTTCTAAAAATGAATCTTCATAAAATTATTATAATCAACAACATTTAATAACAATTAATGTCTTACATATAAAAAATACATCTCCTAAAACTCTTTGTTCACCTAAACACGGGTACTAAACTCCCTTTTTCTCTAATAACTTGATACTCTCTCCGTCCCTAAATTATCATCCTCCTTTCATTTTTCGTTCGTTCCAAAATAATTATTCAGTTTGAAACTTACCTTTTTAGAACATCACTTTTACCACTTTACACTTACTTTTTCACTCCACTTTAATTATGAGTCATATACACATGAGATTTGAAGGAAACTACACGTTAAACTAATATAAATAATCAAGTAAATTGTTTTTTCTTAGTCTATGCGCCGGGTCAACTAGGACGATAATTTAGGGATGGGGAGAGTACTTATTAGTGAACCTTCAAAAGTAATCTCTAAAATTTTGAAAGATAAATCTAATTTAGTCATTTGGATATTTTCACATTATTTTTTATCGAAAATATTATAACGTTGATCATTGTTGATGTCGAGGTAAGTATAAAACTTATACTCCTATATATTCTGATTTTCTCTTTTATTAATTATCTAATCTAAAAATATAACTTTTATTGTTCTCAACACTTACAAATATTTTATGGTGGTAAAATTAATTTACCATATGTGTTTATCAATTTCCATTTTTTTGGTGGAAGTACTTAAAACACAAATGGTGCAAATTTTAGTACCGTTTTTAGTAAAATAAAAATAAAAAATAATTTATAGTGGTAAGGTTAATTAATCATATTTGTTTATAAAATTTTCTTTTTTTTTGTTCAAGTACATCCAAAACAAATTGTGCAAATTTAGTTCATGTTTTCGGTAAACTACTTACTACATATTCGTGTGTGTGTGTCTATATATATATATATATATATATATATATATATATATATATATATATATATATATATAGACACATAAATGACAAATAATTCTTGAAATAGCTGCATAATACTATAATATAAAAATCATGTTTATTAATAAATTAAACATGCGAAATTAGATATAATTATCCTATTATGATTTCAAATGTTGAAATATTGATGTATATTCATGCATCGTAATAATTAATAACATCTTCTACCGACTATTTAGTAGATGTATATGTCAAATGATTCATATACAACACACAATGATTCACAAGTACCAAATTAAGTACATGATATCATTTTAATAATATTTCATTATATCCAGAACATTGATACACAAGGTGCAACAAGATAGTGCAAACATTAAAACAAACTTGCAAAATCGCGAAAGGTTTGAAGCAATTTTGATCTGTAAAAATTCAAAATAATTTGATTTTTATTTCATAATACGCGTTGATCCATTTTCATTTCAAGATATGTGTTCATCTTCTAATTTTGTTTTTTCTATTCATTTTGTTTATATATAGTTAATTTTAAAATATATATATCTGCGTTTAACGGATGAGTGCAAAAACTAGTTACATTACTAATGTCATGATCAAGAAACTTCTATCACAAACGAACCACAAATAAAAATAAAAATTTGTGATTGCCCCCCTTATATGAAAAAAGTCTAGTTTTAAGATAAATTAGTGAGTATCTACGGTAACTCCCTTCAAACACTTAAAAACTCTTTTTAGTTTTCCCTCCGTTTCTACCCAAAGAAAAGTCTAATTATTAAAGGATATTGATACGTGTAGGGAGGTCAACGACTCAGCAGGGGAAGTCGATCCAAAGATGGTCAATGAATGGTGCACACCTAACCAAAGGGAAGCCGGTTGGGGGATTAAAATGGGACTGAATGATGCAGGGGCATTAGAAGTTGCCGTGAACAAGACTATGGATGTGCTTAAAGAGAAAGGGAGGAGCTTATTGTTGACATGGGAAGGGCTACTTGGAACCGTGCATGGGACTACATACGGGCACGGGCTGAGAGGGTTCGAAGGGTTCACTTGTATTACGTGGAGTGGCTAGGTGACGCGCATGCAAGTATGGATGGTCAGCTCTTGGTGGAAGACCCCTCTATAAAGAAATCTGAAGCTTTTAGTTTTAGTTTTATTAAATTGTTTTATTTAGGTAACACTAATTTCTTTTTATTCCTTTTTGTTTAGTGGGCAGTTTTGTTAAGTCGTTCTAGGTGGGATATTTTCATAATTTTATAGTTTTTAGGGTTGGAATTTTGTAGCCCTTATAAGGGTTTGATTTTTTTATAGCAACCAAATTTTGAACGTTTAAGAAAAACTCTCTTAGGGCACGGTTGTGTTCATCTTTTGATTTCTTCTTTAAGGGCGAATGAAGCTTAGTATTAGAGTTAGTCATAATAATAAAAATGTTTGAGCATATATCAATATGTTAATATCAAATATAGAGAGTAAAGTAGAAATGTTATGGAGATGATAAACATAAGAGATATGTTATTTTCACTACATTAATTTATTGGAAAAAACTTGTGTAAGACTCGATCTTATAGATATTTTTTTGTAAGATGGATTCTCATTACCCATCCCCGTATGTTGATGGGTTGAAGCGTAGAGAGTGAAGCTGCTTTACAAATTAAGATGCGTAAGACGGTCTTATATGAGACCTATTCTAATTTATTTATACTGGGACAAAACTACCCTTAACTAGTTAGCCATTAAAATGATATAGTTACACTTCGAGTTATCTTTTTGTTTCTCGATATGAAAAATTAAAAGATAATAATTATTATTATGTTCATTTGCATTTTCTAGGAACAAATTAATCAATATGTGTTTCGCATGAGATGTGTTCAAGAATTAAAAATAAATATTTATATGATATTTATTTGTCTATAAAACCTATAAAAGCGTCATAATTGTAACTTTTATTACTAAATAAAAGTGTAGATTAGATTAAAAAAATATAATATTTTAAAATATTACTCAAGGATACAACAAAATATTATGTAATTCTTATAATTTTTTTGTTCATTTCCAATACAAATATAATTAATGACCTTCAAATCGTAAAAGATAAGGGTTATTATTGTCTACATAATATTATCTTGTATAAATATAGTGGATAAATAATTATAAATTTATAATTTTGAAAATAGACTCTCCAAAAAATAAAATAAAATAAAATTTTAAGTTGATTCAAAGAAAGGGAAGGTGAAAGAAATTCGAAAATAAATTGTACATAATTCAAGTAAGTAACTATTTGAAGAATATTTATATCCTAAAAATAAATTAACTTGAAAGATTATTAATGAATGTAGTTGGTAAACAATTAATGTAGTGAAAATAACATTTTTTAAAATATAATTCTTGAAAATGGACTCTTAATAGGATTCCTTTATTAACATGAATTAATTATGATTGAATAAGGTATTTCTTAAGACCTATATAAAGTGGCATTGAGACTTCAATTAAAAACAAGTAGATGGACCATAGAAGCGTCTCAAAGTCTTGACGAGGGTTGAGAACATAGTGCATGACTCTTTAGGGTTTAATTGGAATTGAATTTTCTTAAAGGGCTGATCATAAAAATATCTCATGTAGGAATGCATACAAGCAGTC
>CM028378.1:155606174-155752927 GCA_013146195.2 Codonopsis lanceolata
AATAGTAAAAACTTTTATTTTAAATACAATTAAAACCAACATCTAATTTTATAATACTAGTAAGTTTTTTTGTTAAAAGTTTTAAAAATCATTATTCATATTTAAAGAATCTTGGACATTTGTTTTATATTTCTATTTATAATGAAAGTTTAAATTTTTTATCTAATGACTTTAAAAATAAATATCACTTTCTAACCATGTGGTAACAAACTCGCCTAACTCTAGTGGGAAACTTGACTTTTACCCCGATACCCTTCATCCCGATCTCGTCCCGAGCTAGATTTCGGTTTTCAATTTCCTTCCCGATCCTGCTTCCGATAGGTTTGACCCGGAACGGATCCCGATCGCCTGTAACGACTCCGAGCCCGAGAACCCTTCGCCACGTGCTTCACGACACCGGCCTGAGTCTCGATCCGAGATTTCGATTCAATACCGCCCCGACAAAATCCTGGATCGGGAAAACCCGACAAACTTTTGATCGATCGATCTGCCGAAGTGTCGACGGCCTGGGGATTCGGGAACCCCACTCCGGACATACGGGACCTGCCTGGGTATCCCGACGGATTGATAATTATTCAATACCGGCCCCGAAATATGCTCGGACGGAAAAATCCCAAAAAATCGAGATCGGATCGTGAAATGCCGGACGGGATCGTCGGGTTTTGGACGGCGGGATTGATAATTACTAAGTGTTGTTACGTTGCGTTATGTTATAACATTTCGCCCATAGGCGTAGCGTGTTTTCATGTTATAATGGTACATTGTACTCCATTATACCATTTAAGCCAATAAGCGTAGCGTGTTTTCATGTTATAATGGTCCATCGTATTCCATTATAACATTTCGCCAATAGGCGTAGCGTGTTAAGTTAGGATTACATTACGTTAGGTAGATACGTTAGTTAAGTTACATTACGTTAAGTTAAGTTAACTTATGTTACGTTAAGTTATACTATTTCATCAATAGGCGTAGCGTGTTTTCATCTTATAATGGTTCATGTAGTCCATTATAACATTTCGCAATAAATGGCGTGTTAAGTTAGAGATTACATTACGTTAAGTTAAGTTACGTTACGTTAAGTTAAATTACGTTAAGTTAAGTTACATTACGTTAAGTTAAGTTACATTACGTACGTTAAGTTAAGTTACATTACGTTAAGTTCAGTTAAGTTAAGTTACGTTAAGTTAAGTTACGTTAAGTTACGTTAAGTTAAGTTAAATTAAGTTAAGTTAAGTTAACTTACGTTACGTTAAGTTATAACATTTCGCCAATAGGCGTAGCGTGTTTTCATGTTATATGGTCATTGTACTCCATTATACCATTTCGCCAATAGAGTAGCGTGTTTCATGTTATAGCAGTCAATCGTACTCCATTATACCATTTTCGTCCAATAGGCGTAGCGTGTTTTCATGTTATAATGGTCCATCATACTCCATTATACCATTTCGCCAATAGGCGTAGCGTGTTTTCATCTTATAATGGTTCATCGTAGTCCATTATAACATTTCGCCAATAGGCGTAGCGTGTTAAGTTAAGTTACATTACGTTAAGTTACGTTGCGTTAAGTTAAATTACGTTAAGTTAAGTTACGTTAAGTTACATTACGTTAAGTTAAGTTAAGTTAAGTTACGTTACGTTACGTTAATTTACATTAAGTTAAGTTAAGTTAAGTTACATTAAGTTAAGTTAAGTTAAATTATGTTAAGTTAGGTTAACTTACGTTACGTTAAGTTATAACATTTCGCCAATAGGCGTAGCGTGTTTTCATGTTATAATGGTCAATTGTACTCCATTATACCAAAATATTGTAGTTTTAATTAAATATTCTCAAACTATAGTATTTCTTAATATAATTCTCAAATTATATGGTACTTTCAAAAACACTAATGATATATATAAGGGTACGTGGACCGAACTGATCAGACGAGTGGTTGGGTCGCAGTGGGATCTAAGAAAATTGTTGAGTCAAGTGGTGGCTGTGAGCAGGTGGTAGACAAAATGCAGAATGTGGGTGCTGGTACAGAAAAACCAGTATCAAGTGGGAGGTCAAAGAAAGAACTTTCTAGATCCACTAGTTGGGGAGGAACTAAGTCTGCGGAAGATATTGATCAGCCTGGGTCAAGTACTTCTTGGAGGAAGAAAGTTTGTTAATGACAGCCAACCTTTTGGTGGACCGAAGTGGCTTGAACCGGTTGGTTGGGCTGTGACCAAATGCAGAAAATCCGAACCAGCCAGCATCAGTCAAACCCGGAGGCCCGAGGTTGAGACAAATAAGTGGTTACGTTACGTTACGTTACATTACGCTACGTTACGTTAAGTTACATTACGTTACGTCACGTTAAGTTACATTACGTTACGCTACGTTAAGTTACGTTACGTTACGTTAAGTTAAATTAACTTATGTTACGTTAAGTTACGTAAGTTAATAAATATAACGTTACGTTACGTTAAGTTAAGTTACGTTACTCTACGCTAAGTTATGCATGTTACGTTACGTTAAGTTAAGTTACGTTACGTTAAGTTAAGTTAACTTACGTTACGTTTAGTTACGTTACGTTAAGTTATAACATTTCGCCAATAGGCGTAGCGTGTTTTCATGTTATAATGGTACATTGTACTCCATTATACCATTTCGCCAATAGGCGTAGCGTGTTTTATGGTTCATCGTATTCCATTATAACATTTCACCAATAGGCGTAGCGTGTTAAGTTAAGTTACATTACGTTAAGTTAAGTTAAGTTAAGTTAAGTTAAGTTACGTTACGTTACGTTAAGTTACGTTAAGTTAAGTTAAGTTACGTTAAGTTAAGTTAAATTATGTTAAGTTAAGTTAAGTTAAGTTAACTTACGTTACGTTAAGTTATACCATTTCGCCAATAGGCGTAGCGTGTTTTCGTGTTATAATGGTGCATCGTAGTCCATTATAACATTTCGCCAATAGGCGTAGCATGTTTTCATGTTATAATGGTCCATCATACTCCATTATACCATTTCGCCAATAGGCGTAGCGTGTTTTCATCTGATAATGGTTCATCGTAGTCCATTATAACATTTCGCCAATAGGCGTAGCGTGTTAAGTTAAGTTACATTACGTTAAGTTAAGTTACGTTACGTTAAGTTAAGTTACATTACATTAAGTTAAGTTACATTACGTTAAGTTAAGTTAAGTTAAGTTACGTTACGTTAAGTTAAGTTATGTTATGTTATGTTAAGTTAATAAGTTAAATTATGTTAAGTTAAGTTAAGTTAAGTTAACTTACGTTACGTTAAGTTATATCATTTCGCCAATAGGCGTAGCGTGTTTTCATGTTATAATGGTCCATTGTACTCCATTATATCATTTCGCCAATGGGCGTAGTGTGCTTTCATGTTATAACGGTCAATCGTACTCCATTATACAATTTCGTCAATAGGCGTAGCATGCTTTCATGTTATAATGGTTCATCGTACTCCATTATAACATTTCGCCAATAGGCGTATCGTGTTTTCATGTTATAATGGTCCATCGTAGTCAATTATAACATTTCGCCAATAGGCGTAGCATGTTTTCATATTATAATGGTCCATCGTACTCCATTATACCATTTCGCCAATAGGCGTACGTAGCGTGTTAAGTTAAGTTACATTACGTTAAGTTCAGTTAAGTTACATTACGTTAAGTTAAGTTAAGTTAAGTTACGTTAAGTTAAGTTAAGTTACGTTAAGTTAAGTTACGTTACGTTAAGTTAAGTTACGTTATGTTACGTTAAATTACGTTAAGTTAAATTACGTTAAGTTAAGTTACATTACGTTAAGTTTAAGTTAAGTTAAATTAAGTTATGTTACGTTATTAAGTTAAGTTAAGTTACGTTAAGTTACGTTAAGAAGTTAAGTTACGTTACGTTAAGTTAAATTACGTTAAGTTAAGTTACATTACGTTAAGTTAAGTTATATTACATTAAGTTAAGTTGTAATGTGAATATTTTAATTTTTATATTGATGCTAATCATTTAATTATTGATATTATATTGTCAAATGAAATATAGAAACCCACTAATTAATGTTCAACAGTCAAATCCAAATAAATTTTGCTTTTGTAGTTTAATTGTGTTTCAATATTGTTTGATTTAATTGATTAATTCCATCAGATGATTTTAAAGTTCGACAAATGCTATGTTTAAAAAAATTGAGTAAAAATAAATATAAATGTAAAACGACTTTACTTAAACTAAATTCAGTACGTTAACGACGGAAATTCCGTAGCTTTATTATATTTAGCGACGGAAATTTAGTGACGGAAATTCCGTAGCTAATTTAGCGACGGAAATTTAGCGACGGAAATTCCGTAACTAATTTATTAAATTTAGCGACGGAAATTTAGCGACGGAAATTCCGTAGCTAATTTATTAAATTTAGCGACGGAAATTCCGTAGCTAATTTATCAAATTTAGCGACGGAGTCATCCGTAGCCAATCGGAAACGGAAATATTGATATTAGCGACGGAAATTCCGTCGCTAATTTTGGCACACATTTCCAAAAAAATTAGCGACAGAGATATGTAGAATATTCTTAAAAGATGCTTTTTGGCGACGGAATTTGGCGACGGGAGTAATTCCGTCGCTAATAATAATTTAGAAACGGAAGTCCGTCACTAATTTAAAGTTTCCGTCGCTAATTAGCAACGGAAATTTCCGTCGCTAATAATTCCGTCGCTAATTATCTGTTTTCTAGTAGTGTCTTCTCTATTTTTTCCGCTGCCCTAACTCTTCTTAATACTTAGCTATTCTTTCAAAAGAAGAAGAAGAACTTGAAAAGTTTTTAAAGTATTTTTAAAAATACAACTAGGCTATTCAAACCCCCCCCCCCCCTCTTCTAGCCTAGATCGAGCCTATTTGGGACCAACAGAAACTTTTAATAATCCATGTAAATCTTCTTAGATAAAGATTTAACAAACCCACTTTCAGGTTTAACCCAGCCTATTGGTCTTGTAAGTGTCTCCCTATCCCTCATCCTCCCCCTCCGCCTACCAAAACTCCAAATAGAAAGAACAAAACAAAAACAATTTTATGCTATAGGCGATATTGCTAAAAAGAACGAGAGCAGCTAGGACATCTTTGTTGTGGCTGATGAGAGAGGAAAATTTAATCTGGGCTTACCCACCCATCTCAAGTCTCAACCATTCTGTCTCACTAAACAATTCCCTAATCTTACCCATCACTACTACAAAATGGCACAAAACCCTCATCTAATGCCAACGGCTCTACGCCAATTTGAAGTCCTCCCCTACCATGCGTTATTCCTGGCACATGTAGACACCCCAATCTCGCACATATTATTTTACTTACGTGCTTTATTTATTTCTTTTATCTCTCATTTGGTCTCTCTCCCACTAAATTAATCTATCATTCGTCCATCTCTCCAACACAGCTAATTCCCTCTATACAACTCTCCATTCATTTTCGGTTCCCTCTCCCAACCGATCACACACTTTCCTTCTCTCCTAGTTCACTCTTTAATTAAGAAAAAACACTCACTCTCTCATAAACTCACACAAACATCTCTCCCTCTCAACCAAGAACTCCATTTATCCCTTTCGGTTCACAGTGACGGGAACAACACAACGCTACTCATTTTGACTAGAGTTCACCAACATTGACTTGGGATATTTTGGTAATTTTATATGTTTATTTGTTTGACTCTTTTGTTGATTTAAATATTAGTATCATTTTCCCGCTACCATTTGATCATTGACCGATCAACAAACTTTTGATCACATCAGGAATTCAAACATGTTTAGAAAACTTTTAGACTGAAGAGGCGAATTTGGTGTGCCCAACCCCTTCCTGACTCGTAATTTATCATCAGAACCTTAAAATCCAGGTGGTGACTCTTTGTACATCATTTTAAGAGTCCACTCGAGACTGAGCGTATTTCATGCGCTTAAGTTTTTATATTTATATTTTTCCTACCCGACGGACCTGTCGTGTTGGGTGATCATTTGGTTGTTGTCAGTCTTACATGAAGGATTCTATGAAGCTTTTTTATGTGGCTTGTTCGATCTTCGTTGCGGTGGTTTTGATATTCTCCTTTTGGCTTAATTTCTCGATGATTGGCGGACTGTCCCCAAACGGTTTTTCCTAATGTGGCTTCCCCTTCCCGCTCCAATCGCTTGTTTTTCGTCCCTTTGGACTTTTGTTTAGTTGTTTCTTTTATTTTTATATTTTCTATTTTTTTCTTGCATATTGAAGATAGTACTTAGTGATAACATTTTGTCCCACATTGAGAGGTTGGGAAACATTATAAAGGTTTAAAAGGAGATGCACACCAAATCAATATATATATATATATATATATATATATATATATATATATGTATAGTCAAAGATAGGCACTTGGGGCATTTACAAGTAATAATGTTACTGTTATTTAATTTTCAAAATTAAATGATGCCTTCTCAAATAAACCCTTTTAGGGTGCCTATTCTAGATAAAAACACAACTATTCCAATGTGTTTTATCAGTATATAAATAATCAGTCTCCTCCACTTTTTATATATATAAATGTAACATCCCGAGTCCGAAAGCCCGATCTGGCCCACTGAGCACGCATTACCTTGGGTCATCAGACCCACCTTAAGCCGATCTAAAAGACTAGTGTGTGACCACCTTATAAATCGAACACAATTCCCACACCTACCCGATGTGGGATGGGTTATTACAATCTCCCCCACTTAAATCCTTGATGTCCTCGTTAAGGTCGAATCGTACCCCGAGCGATGCAGGATTCAAGAGGTGGCTCGTACGGGGATCAAGAAGTTGCCACAGTATGGGGATCCTCTCCCACAATATTGGCCACATCACTACAAAATCAAACTTAAGTAAAAGACTAAACTGAAACGTCATCCAACTCAAATTACAAAAGTCTCCAATTCAAAACATAACCATCCAAAATAAATTGCGAAACAAAAGTCTACTAATCTAACTACGTCTCTGTTAAAATTCAAATCATAAATGTACGCCCTAAAAACTTTGATTTCTTTACTTGTATCCTCTACCTCAAGCTTAGTCCTTAATTCCGACCTAGAAGAAGAGTGATGTGAAGGGTGAGCGAACAAAGCTCAGCAAGATCATACGTTGCCCCTCCGGTTTCTAAGGAGAGGTGATTCAAAGAATAATTATGTTGTATGTAAAACTAAGTTAAGAGATTTGAGAGAGTATTATAACAAAACATTTGATAACTTGCAACTAAAAAAAAATATGTATCGAATGATTAAAAATCTTTTTAAATGGAGAGTTCAAAGCAAAACAAAAATGCGGATCGAATAAGTTTGTCGTTACGGACTGTCTCATACCAACTAGTAACAATCGAAGATCAAATACATTTATTAAGATCACGTAAGTGGACTATTGACCAAGAACTGAATACCTCGAAGGGTGCGCTAATCCCCCGAAGGATACATGGTTATGGTATATCCGGATTACCGCACACACGGGCCAGGTGGTGCAATTTGATTTTGTTACATTGTTTGTCATGTAATCCCTGTGACGGGTTGTTCATACTTAGTGATCATAAATATTTTCGAAACATAAATATAGTACTATAAATATACCACTATCAAAACAAAACTTGTATTGCAAATTGTTATTTTCAAAACAAAGGAGTATGCCGATAAAGTTTACAAAATGCGAAGCTGATTTCTCGATAACAAAGGTATTTCACGTAAAACAAGTTAATACATAAAATTTGCGAAAACGAAATCATAGCAAATATATACAACAAAGGCTAACGACAGAGTCAAAACAATTACCGACACGAGTTTGGGCATGTCAATTGAAAGAACGTAAAATTCAAGATTCAACGGAAGCCTAACATCAAAAGCATTTTAATACTTTTGTAAATGATCTAAAAGATATGTAATCTCTTACCTGAATATGCTTAGATAAATTAATTTGCACCACGTACGATCACTATAAGCTCGTTTGTCCAAATCTAATTTCACAAATGACAATAATTACTAACGATTAATATCCACCCATGTTGCGTTAACACTTATTAATAATTAATAGTTGGGAGTAATTATAATAAAGATTGTTTGAGAAACTAATTAACTTTCATTAAAACCTGGTACATTAATTTCATCTCATTTATGATTTGGATACTTAATTCACTTTTCTTAAAATATCTAATTGATAAGGAAAAAAAACACACACACACACACTATTTACACGCACACAGCACACAGCACACAGCACACAAACACACACACACACACACACGTCTCATAAAAGAACATGTACACACACAAAAAATAGTTTTCTACATATCTATATTAATGGCACACAGCCACACACCCACGCACGGTCAAACACACACATGCACAAACACACACACACACACACAAAATAGTTTTCTACATATCAATATGTTGTACTATAGTGATAACCTTTATTGGAACACACATAAGACATATTTTTCATGGAGTATTTTTATTTTATTTTTTTTATTCAAACTCACGAAGACATTGTTTCTCATGTCACACACAACACGCAAACGCGCACACCGACACACACACACAATAATTTTTTTATTTTAATTTTTTAAATTAGACTATTCATCAACATACAAACAAAGAAAGTTGATTTTGATTACCTTGCTGTTGCCACCGTTCTTCCTAGGCTCCTCAACCCGGCTGCCGAAAACTCTCTTTTCTCTTCTTTTTATCTTTCTTTCTTAAGTATAGCTATCTCCTCTTATATACTCATACCCTAAACCTATTTATCAACCCTAAAACTCCCAACCCAAAATTAATTTAAGAGACTACCAATTTAGTAATATTCTTAATGTAATTATTGAAAGTGGGCCTAACCCAGCTTAATTTAATTGGTTACTAAAAAAGTTTTAAAATAATTAACTTAAGTCAAAAAATTATAGTATTAATTAAATAGATCTAAAACAATAATAATATTAATTAATAAAAATTAATTTTTTAACTAAAATTATCGGGGTATTACACTCTCACCCCTTAAAAGAAGTTTAGTCCATCAACTTACATACCAAGTCAAACGAAGAGTTCGAGGGTGCTTCTTCTTCATTTCCTCCTTAAGTTCCCAAGTAGCTTTCCTATCGGTGTGATTGTTCCATTGAACCCTGACATAGGGAATTGTTCGCTTCCGAAGAACTTGATCATTTCAATCTATAATTTTAATAGGCTGCTTAGCGTAACTAAGATCCTCTCCAGATCAAACTTAACCATCCATCAATGGTTTTTAGTGGGTCAGTGTATTGGCTACACATAGCGGACCAGACTTTCGGGCTCGAGACGTTACAAATGGTATGATGGTACCAGAGCGGATCCTGACCGAAAATGTGGGAACAAAGTGTTGTGCGGGCTAAAGTGCTACACCGCAGAAGGTGGGAGCCACGTCTTGAATCCTGCATTTCCCGGGGTACGATTCGGCCTTGATGAGAACATTAAGGATTTAAGTGGGGGAGATTGTAATACATCATCCCACATCGAATAGGTGTGGGAATTGTGTTCGATTTATAAGATGGTCACACACTACCTTTGGGTACCAACATCAACTATGGACTTTTGGGTCAGCTTGTGGTGGGCCTGATGACCCAAAGTGTTTCTTGTTCAATGGGTTAGTGTGTGGGCTACACGTAGCAGACCGAACTTTTGGGTTCGAGGCGTTACAATAAATATTTTCTGATTCTCTTCTTCTATAATCTCTTGCACTCAAAATATTCTCTAATCTGTTCTTGGAAGAATTGTAGTTTTTGTTGTCTACAATTCTATTTTTGTTTTTATTATCCTGAACGGAATTTGTCATATAATCCCAACAACAACTTAGTGGAGGCAATAATTTTGTTAAGGACAGTGTAATCACGATAAAAAACAAAGTGTTAGTAATACATTGTTATCACTACTTTTCATCGGTGTGGTGATCACCCAAGTAACACTCCACAAGGAAACTCCTATGTGGGAGGTGATTGTAGATGGGTAGGTAAGTACCCCCAAGAAGAAGTGGTGGTGAGTTTTGTTCGTAGCAGGTTGGGCATTCCTTTATTAGTATTTGGTAAGTTGGTTGTAATATCCCTACATTTTGGATAATATAATATTTTATGAAAATTTGAATATTTATATTTGGGCTTTAATTGGTTCGACAATCTTGGGCCCGGTATTATGTTGGGTTGACCTAATTTGAAAATAATTGATAATGCCTATTTTCAATTAATAGTAAGCCCACTTAGTTTGATATGCAATTGGGTTGCTTATTCGAGATTGGGCTTGAGTCCAATTAGTGGTCAATTTGATAATAATAGTATTAAAAAAAATAAAGATAATAATAATAAAGATAATAATAATAATAATAATAATAATAATAATAATAATAATAATAATAATAATAATAATAATAATAATAATAGATAGGTGGTAATAATTGTTAGAGCATCTCCATTGTATTAAAATTGGTGTTCTTAACCAACTTCTTATTAAGAAGTTCCAAAAATATCTCCATTGTTCAACTTCTTATGCTCCATGTAGGAAAGAGAGGAAAACCAACTTCCAAAATAAGAAGTTACTATATACCTAGGAAAATGAGAAAAGTGAGGGGGCAGGCTATTGGGGGCAAAGGGGGGGGGGCGCTTTTCACTTTGGGGAAAAGAGTTACTATGTGTGTGTGGGGGGGGGAGGGGCTTGTGTGTAATTATTATTTTTAAATTAATTATAAATTATAAAATTTAAATTATAAAATTAATAATGTAATTATTATTTTAAAATTAATTTATAAAATTTAAATTATTATAAATTATAAAATTAAATTGTTATTAAATTATAAATTTAAAAATAATAATGTAATTATTATTTTTTAAATTAATTTATGTCTTAATTTATAAATTAATTATTTATACGAAATATTTAAATATGAAATATATTAAATAACGTGAAATAAATTTATTTGTTGATAAGTATAAAAATAAGAATGAAGTATAAAGTTAATGAGGTGGCAGTAGGATCTATTTAAGAATATGTTAAGAATAGTATACAATGGGAAAATATATTTTTAAGTTGGTAAGAAGAGAAAAGTGTATAGGTGGCAGTGAACCCAGTTAAGAAGTTGTACAATGTAGATGCTCTTATTGGGAGTAAATAGTGACCATCAAACCATGGTTGCTTCCATGGGGATAACTGAATCGATGGATGGGTTATGACTTTATGGTTTCCCTTACGTTCATGAATGGGGAATAAAGACTCCTTTAGTGAAGGCGCCCGCTGGGGATAGCAAGAGGCGCGACACAAAATATATAAAGATTGGTGCTCTCAGTTAGATTCATCGCTGTAAACGAAAAGAAGAGAGGTTGCCGGTGAGTTCGAGGTTGAACGAGTAACAGAAGGGGTGGCAAGATTCTGGAGCAAGGAAGACAAGTAGCTGATCCGTAGAGGTAATATGTTGCCCCTTTAGATTTTCTGAAATTGTAATTCTTTAAAGAGGGTAAATTTTGGGGATGGTAAGATGGAATCGGGGATAGAAATTATAATAATGGTAATATAGATGTTGAACGATTGATGCAATCAGTTCGATACATTCGGTAAGCTTTTTTAAAATCAAATGGTGGAAGTGGGTTTTCCAAACTGTTTTTAGCGTGAAGGTTGAGGGCGTTGGAAGAATGAAAGAAGAAAAAAAACTGAAGCATAGACAGGCAAAGAAGGGAGAAAATGGTAAGAAAGAAAGAAAGAAAAGGGAGAGAGAGAAGGAGTGGACAGAGTGGTGTGGGTTTTGTAGGTTTAGTGTGTTTTTTCCATGGTGTGCAGTGAGTAGTCAACCAAGAAAAAAAGGAAATGGTGGGGTGAAGGGTGGAAGAAATAAAATAATTGAGGAATTAGTATCGATGGCAGGAAAAAAAAAAGAGTGATAGGATATGTTAGAATTACAATTGATGTATATATATTATATTATAATGCCTAAACTGAATAGTGATTGTGTGTGTATTCCATGTGTGTTAGTGTGTGATCTATTAAACATAATATATACAAAGAATAATTTGAAGTTATATAATATAATATGAATACAAGTAACAAAACCGTGTGTGTGTTTCGTGTGTCCGTAAGTATGCTTTATTTTGAAATGTTTAATTATTTATTTGATAGGCTACTTTAGTACAAATTTATGGCTTAGCAATTATTATTTATTTTGAATTTAGATTCGGGCAATAGAACATAGAGTGATTTTACGTCTGGTGGATTAATTTTGCTAAACATTTTGAGGTAAGAGATTATACATCTTTTAGATATTTGAACTCTATATTCTAAATTATTAGGCTTCCGCAAATTCTTTGACAATTACATTTCTTTGAAATGTGTACCAACTTTGATTTGACATTTGAATTTGAATTTCGTCGTATCCGTTCTATTGTTACTCTAAATTATAATTCTCCTTATATATCTCACGAATATTTAAATTTCCAGTTAGATATTTTTGTGAAACAAAACTATCGTTGGCATATTATCTTATTGAAATCTTACTATGAGCACTAAGTTGAACAATCGGCTACTGGGATAAAGTAGCATTTTGATTTTGATATTTGATTGTGAATTATGCCACCTGGCCCGTGGCTTGGTTATCCGGATATACAATTGTGAACTGTAATTATTATTATATTGTGAATCCTTGTTTAAAAGAGGTCATAAGACCGTGATCATGGTATTTCGCGGGCTGGTCGTCGTCTCCAACTGGTATGGGACAGTTGGCGACGATTAGACCTCTCGCAAGTGCTTTTGTATCTCTATCCTTCATATGAAATCTCAAATTCTTTTGTGACATTATGAAACGTGAAGCATCATCATTTTATTATGATATTTCTGAATATGAACAAATTTGAATATTTATTCCTTTTGAATACTTTCCTTTTGATAAACTTCTACCTAGATTTCGGAGGGGTTGTATATAATCTTACTGAGCATTGTTCGCTCATTCGTTTCAAATCTTTTTCCTTCCAGATTTTAAATAAGTTGGATATCGTCAAGGACGACCTGAAGATTTATCTTTTGAATTATCTTATTTTAAATTTATTGGACAATGATTTGGTTTAGCCTTTGAATTACATATTTGTTTAATTCTCCTTTCGAATTGTAATAAGTTCTCTATGATTTTATTTTAGTAATAGTCCTTAAGAGAGGATTTGGAAATATTGTGATTTAGTATTTGTATTAGTGACATGTCCAAGATTTTGGAAACGTAAATTGGTACGAAAATTTTAGGGCGTTACAGTTGGTATCAGAGCTTCTAGGTTATGATCTAATAGGGGAGAAATCTTTGGGACATAGATAGTATTAGATAATATATTATCTAATTATTTGCATTATCTAATCTAATTGTTGATTTTAGATGGACCTTGACTTAGAGAACTGGCATATGGGGAACCCTTCTGATTTGGAACCCGAGGAGGATGACCCCATGATCGAACCCGAGGAAGACCCTGAAGAGATTCTTGAACAGATTCCTGAAGAGGTTCCTGAAAAGCTTCCGGAAGACGAGGAAAATAGTGACATAAGCGATAATCGCAATAAACCTACAAGAAACCTCGTACTGGAGTTGGACGCTCAAGTAGGAGAGTTAGACCACGAGCTGTTTAAGACCCATGCAAGATACCAAAGGTTTCTTAGGGAAATCATCCTAGCATGTCAAGACATTGACATAGCTCTTCATGCTGATCTCCCAAGAGTGGGTTGGTCGCAAGAGGCTATAAATATGCTAATTTTGAAATTACGTGGCGCACTCTAAAGGACCCATAAGAATCCTTTGAATAATTTGATGGAGATTATGTTTTGAGACAATATATTTAGAATTAATAAAGTTTTTGAGACTCCTTATATCCTTTGAATTAATAAAGGACGGTCATGTTTGTGTTTGTGAATTTTATGATAAATACCCATAGAATATATGCATGTGCCAACAAATAGCGTGATAAGATTTATTATACCTTGGATATAGATTGAAAATTTTCGTACGGATTTCGTTTGGACATTGAATTTAGATAAAAATCTAGATTGCGCTTATGACATCTCGCTATGCTTATGTCAGTGATAGATGGCAAGAGGAGGACGAAGTGGAACACAGGGTGGTGTACGAGGTCGTGGACGTGGGCATGGACAAGGTTGCCGAGGTAGGAGAGTCGCTGAAGACTCTGCCTCCAGAGTCGCAAAAATCTCGTTGAGCCACAACCAGGAGTAAACATGAATGGTCCTGCTCCTATAGACCCAACGCTGGTGGCTCTTATCCAAGGCCTCACACAAGCCATTACGACAAGCATTGGTCAAGCAAACGCAGCACCTGCAAATTGCGGCTGCAGCTGCGGCCGCTACTGCTGCTGAACCACCACCAACAACAACTCAATCAACCACTAGGGAACTACTGGAAAGTTTCCATAGGATGAAACCCAAAACTTTCTCCGGTAAGTCAGGCATCGAGGAACCAGTAGAATGGCTAGAGAACATGGAGAAATTTTTTGAAACCATGGCATGAACTGAAGAAAAGAAGGTTAATTTTGCAACATTCGTATTGGAAGGGGAGGCTAATCATTGGTGGAAATCTGAGAAGAGAACTGCGGAGGCAAATCATTGAATATTGATTCCTTTTGAATACTTTCCTTTTGATAAACTTTTCCCTAGATTTCGGAGGGGTTGTATATAATCTTACTGGGCATTGTTCACTCATTCATTCCAAATTTTTTTCCTTCCAGGTTACAAATAAGTTGGACATCGTCAAGGACGACTTGCAGATTTATCTTTTGAATTATCTTATTTTAAATTTATTAGATAAGGATTTGGTTTAGCCTTTGAATTACATATTTGTTTAATTCTCCTTTCGAATTGTAATAAGTTCTCTATGATTTTATTTTAGTAATAGTCCTTAAGAGAGGATTTGGAAATATTGTGATTTAGTATTTGTATTAGTGACATGTCCAAGATTTTGGGAACGTAAATTGGTACGAAAATTTTGGGGCGTTACATTGGTTGCATGACAAGGTTGGGGTAAGTGGTGAATGGTGTCCCAGTAAGTTGATTCGTGGTGTTCGTTCGCCGGAGGGATTTACCAATATGGTTCAGATCACACGAGTCTTGGACACGTGGTGTGAGTGTAGTTTGTTTGTTTGCTTTAACTCTTTTTATTTCTGCATTAGTGTTGGTTTGTTGTAATTGTTTCTTTATTGGGTTTTCTGTAAGGGCGAAATAGGCATGGGCTATTTTGGTCTTGTTTTCTCCTTTCTTGGTCCTAAAGTTTAGGTGCATTTTTGGAAACAAAATATTCATTATATTTTGGTCTTGTTTCTCCTTTCTTGGCCTTTAAGTGTAGACATTTTTGGAAACAAAATATTTCATTATATTTTGGGTTTCTTGATCCTAAATCTTAGGAGTTATTTTGGAAACAAAATCTGTGCAAAAATCCTTCCTAAAGCCGTGCCTTGGACTCCTTGTCTATTTGGTAAGAGAATCTAGTAAATAAGGAAGTTGATTTCATTACTAATTCTAATCCTTTTCCATATTGGAGTTTGTTTCCTTCTTTATGTGTAGGTCTCCTCACAATATAAATAGAAGACATGGGCAGAGGCTGAAAAACACGCAGACAAACAGAGAGAACTAAGAGCAGAATATTCAGAGTTTTAGAAGGAGTTTCAGAATTCCAGTTTGTGCAGAATTTGATTGCAGTTCTGGATGTAGCAACTAGAGAAGCTACATCAGGAGCTACATTGAAAACTGCTGGAATTGTTTGTCTTCCTAGTGATTCTAGGAAGCTGATTTTTTCTTCCTACGTTTTCTTTGCTTTGTTTTTCTGTGGGTTTTTGCTCTCCAAGACTTGTTGTCTTTTGAGAGTATTTGTTTTGGTGATTTCACATTCTTTTTGTAGAACAAATCATATTATTTAGTGAAATCTTTTTGGTCATGAGGCTATATCTACAAGCATAGGCTTGTAGATTGTTTGGTAAACCTTTGTGTTTAAATTCATGCTTTAGTATTAAAGTCTTCCACTATTTATTAATTTTCTGACCAATGCACCTTCCAGTGTAGCTTCTACACAAGCTACAATGGGAACTGCATTGACAGTTTGATGAATCCTAACTACTATTGTTCTTACAATTGGTATCAGAGCCTCCTCTTGACGACACTAAGAGAAGATTCTGGTTGTAGCCATGATGGATTCTCAATATGTGAATGTTACTCGTTCTCCTACCATGAAAAGTATTGTTTTTCCTTTTGTTGTTGATATGTCTTCTGATTTTGATGAATACTCTATGGATCTTTTGACTACTAAGTTTAAAAAATTTTGAAAGCCAAGAGTCAAAACGGAACTCCATCTTCAAACTCCAAATCTTCTTTTAAACCTGATTCTGGTAAATTTACTTCCAAAGAAAATTCATTTCGAACTCCAAAAAACCTTTTACCAATCCTTTTACTTCAAAACCTTCTTACAGTTGAAAGAATATTGATTCTATTCAGTGTAGGGAGTGCCAAGGATTTGGTCACTATGCAAATCAATGTGCTAACACCTTGAGAAAAAAGGGTTTAAACTTTTCGCAACCTTGAGTGATAGTGATGATGAAGATCCAGGAGATCTCATCACTCTCACTGCTGTACACAACTCTCAATCTGATTTTGCAGGATTTTCAGCCAATGTACCTCCGAATATAGCTTTTTCATAAACTACATCAGAAGCTACACTAGACAGAAGTTGGGATGATTTTCGTTGTTTTAATTCCTCTGTTACAGAAGATTGTGGAGAATCAGAATTAGATCTGCTGGAAGCCTATAAAGAGTTGTACAAAGATTGGGAAAAGAGGGCTCATCAAGTTACATTACTTGGAAAAACAAATGATACATTTAAAAAGGTAAATGAAGATCAAAAAGAGTGTATCACAGGACTGGAGTGATTGCTAAGCAAGAAGGATGTGGAGATTGAAAACCTGAAAGAAGAACTCTTCAAAGCTAATGAGACCGTGACAAAATGGAATTCAAGCCAACACAAAGTGGATGATATGTTAAAGTCTGGGCTTGGATTTCTCCCAAAGATGTTTGTTAAAGGAGGTGAAGGTACTTCTACTAAACCAAATGATCAGCCCCCACAAAATTTTCAAAACCCAAACTTCTTTGACAAACCAAAACTTAGAAGGAGAAATTTTTGTATGCCACTACTGTCATAAACCTGGACATATTCAGTCCTTTTGTTACCTAAAAAATGTTGTCTATAAGGAAGAGGTTAGTCAAGCTTACCTAGTTTGTAACCAAGTGCAACATCAGATGCATCACCGAATGTAGCATCCAATGCAGCAACATCCGAAGCTACATTCGAAGCTATATCGGCCAAAAATGTTCAGAAAAGTTTGGGTTCCTAAAAGACAGTCAGACTCTATTCCAGTCCCATAAGATACAGACTCTGCAAATTCTGGAAATTCAGCAGATGTGATTCAGGATGCTGTTCAGGATACAGTTCAGAATGTAGTTCCGAATGCAGCTATATCAGAAGCTACGTTGGTCAGAAACTTCCCAGATGCTGAAACTGAACCTAAACATACTGAAACTGAATCAAGCCTAACTAATGGCAGGCAAGACATTCCTAGCCGAATACAGAAAAACCATCAAATCTCTCAAGTGAATAGGTAATATTCATGATGTCATATCCACAAGGAGACAAGGTAAGGTTGATTCTCACAAATTGGCGTGCTTATTTTTGAGAGAAGCCTTGCTACTTTTTTTTTTTTTGCTTGTATTGCTTGCTTTTTAGATATGACTCTAGAACTTTTATGGATGCACCAAATGATCAAAGATTATGGGTTACACATTAATGTGTTAACCATGTATTGTGATAATACCAATGCAATTTATATAGCACAAAAATCCAGCTCAACACTCTAGAACAAAACACATTGATATAAGACACCACTTTATTAGAGACATGGTTGTACAAGACGTTATTTGCATTGAACATGTTGGGACAAAAAATTGATTTGTTGATATATTTGCCAAGAGTCTTGATTTTGAGAGATTTTCCAATCTTTGGAAATCTCTTGTGTTATGTGTGCCATTTGACTTTACACTTCGTTATAAGAAAAGAAAAAAAAGAGGCATGATTGCATTTTGTCTTTAGAGGGCACTCTAGATCATTGACTCACATGTTTGTATTTTTGTTGTTGCTTGGGAATTGCATTCAAATTCAGTTGTGGTATTGGTTTATGATTCTCATTCTCTCTCCCAGTTTTTGAGCATGTTTTGAAGTCCACAAAGGATAGAGCTACCTAAAGTACAATGGTTGTAGCATCTTATCTTGGTACTATGTAACTTTGGTTCTCATAGGTTGATCTTGAGAAAAATGGATACCCTTGGAAGAGTGTGAAAGTTACCTAAAGGAAAAGAGCTACCTATGAACAAGGTTTGTTGCCATTCTCTCTTGGGACTATGAATCTTTGGGATTTCATGGGTTGATCATGTGCAAAATAGCTTCCATTGGTAATTAAATAGTGTGAAAGGTTCCAAGTGACATGTTTTTTATAGCTTGAAATAAAGTAGAGCTATATTCCTAGGGAAATAAAGTACCTATAGATTTTTGTTATGAAAAATTTATGATCTTGGGAAAGAAATCTAGTTGAGAAACAAAAGATGCAAAAATTGCTCAAATTTTTATTATTGATGAATACACATCCCAATGCAGCTGCATCAGGAACTACATCGCTTTGATCTGGTCTTTATCACTTGTGTGTGATTGCATTTTTCTTTTGCCTAGCGTTTAGTAATCATGTTTTCGGCATAAAATTTTAGGACATGCATTATTGGTAAGGATATCAGCTTGGTGAAATTTTGTCATAAAATAAACTGTGCAAATCAATTTCCAAAAAATCTTCATGTTGAAAAATATTTAGTTGATGTCTAATTTTTGTGTGAAACTAAGAGGTATTGAATTTGGATATAAGGTGCTCAGTTATTGTTAGGGGTGTGATCAAGTCATGGTGAACACTTAATTGTGTTTTTCAAAATCTTAGATTTTTGAGAATTCCTAAAAGATTGTTTCTCCCTCTTCTTTCTCCGGTCAAATAGGGGGAGAGAGATCAAGTGTTTCTGGTGATGATGATGAATCTTATTCCTTGTAGATTCATCATATTTGTTTTGTATGCATGTGATTGCATCATTGGTATATTATGATTTGTGCTTCATAAATGATTTCTGATTTTATACCTTGTACAAATTCAGTGGGAGATGAGATTTTCTAACCAATACAGGTTAGATGGTTTGATTGGTGTTGAATAAACACTTGTCATTTGATTTGACCAGAAAGGTTCAACAAAGGGAGAGATTGTAAGGGCAAAATAGGCATCGGCTATTTTGGTCTTGTTTTCTCTTTTCTTTGTCCTAAAGTTTAGGTGCATTTTTGGAAACAAAATATTCATTATATTTTGGTCTTGTTTCTCCTTTCTTGGCCTTTAAGTGTAGACATTTTTGAAACAAAATATTTCATTATATTTTGGGTTTCTTGGTCCTAAATCTTAGGAGTTATTTTGGAAACAAAATCTGTGCAAAAATTCTTCCTAAAGCCGTGTCTTGGACTCCTTGTCTATTTGGTAAGAAAATCTAATAAATAAGGAAGTTGATTTTATTACTAATTCTAATCATTTTCCATATTGAAGTTTGTTTCCTTCTTTATGTGTATGTCTCCTTCACAATATAAATAGAAGACATGGGCAGAGGCTGAAAAACACGTAGACAGAGAGAGAGAATTGAGAGCAGAATATTCAGAGTTTTAGGAGTTTCAGAATTCCAGTTTGTGCAGAATTTGAATGCAGTTCCGGATGCAGCAACTAGAGAAGCTACATCCAGAGCTACATTGAAAACTACTGGAATTGTTTGTCTTCCTAGTGATTTTAGGAAGCTGATTTTCTTCCCTCGTTTTTTTACCTATTTTTCTGTGGGTTTTGCTCTCCAAGACTTGTTGTTTTGTGAAAGTATTTGTTTTGGTGATTTCACATTCTTTTTGTAGAACAAATCATATTATTTAGTGAATTCTTTTTGGCCATGAGGCTAGATTTACAAGCATAGGCTTGTAGATTGTTTAGTAAACTTTTGTGCTTAAATTCCTGCTTTAGTGTTAAAGTCTTCCGTTGTTTATTAATTTTCTGACTAATACACCTTCCAGTGTAGATTCTACACAAGCTACATTGGGAACTGTATTGACAGTTTGGTGAATCCTAGCTACTATTGTTCTTACATTTTCCATTTGTTGTAGTTCAATTTCATTTTAGATAGTTAGTAGTCAGGGGGGATTAGCTTCAGTTACGTTTTTGAAGGCGAGATTTTGACCATCAGCTTCTTCATTAACTATGAAGGCGGGTCTTCAACTCAGCTTCTTCGTTACTTAATTGTGGTCACAGGTTTATCGTTGTGGTAAATCTTTGGTTTGGTTAGTCTTAGATGGCTAACCGTTTGATCGAGTTCAGAGCTTGTAGGTAAGTTTTGTTCTCTTATAAAATTTCATGATATTAATGATATGTCTTGATGCTACACAATTTGGTCTTGGGCCGTTCCTTGTGGTTTGTAGGATATCTGGGCTTATGTAAATGTGTGATCTTGTAGAAACTTGTCAAAAGAAGAACACCTTAGTAGGAATGCAAGGTAGGGCCTCGCGAAACCCCTCAGGCGTGAGAGTAAGTATCAAGCTTGTAGAAAGCAAATTGACAGGGTTTCGGTGTGTAAAAGTGTGCGTACCTTTCAAATGTAACTTTGTGAGGTATATATAGCCCCTTTTGGAGTGAAATCCGGGCTGAATTATTATGATTGAGAGAATTTAGGACTTTATGACCATAAATGCGGATTGACCGCGTAACTAACGGAATCATGACTTGAATCTCGGGCCCGGGAGTTATCTGCTAGTTAGGCTTGGGATGGATATCAGGTCTATTCGAGCAGCCCTGCTCCCTGCTCGCTGATTGATAGATAGACTCCTGCTCGAGATAGATGTAAGGTGTTTACCCCGCGGTTATCTTGTCCGGATGACCTCTTTCCTAGTCTCTAACATGCATGTGCTTATCACGTGGTGCTACATGTGTTTGGCTCGTGACCAGGATTTAGGCGAGCTCATCATGTCTCTATTTGTATATATATATAAAAGTTTTGAAACTTCTCGTTGAAGATGGTAGAACATTCTTAGAATATTCGGTATTGTGTAAAATTTGAAGTTGATGATTGAAAATGGAAGAAGATATTTAATATAGAAAACCTATTATTTTAAAGATTAGGTGCAATTTTTAAAGTAAAGGGTTGGAGATACCTTATAACCATGAGACTAGCTCTTTAATTTTATGCATAATGTCATACAGGTCATGAGCATGGAGACAGGGACAACCAACAAATCCAAAGTCAATTGTGGCAGAATCAAATTGGAGGAAAATCATGTTAGGGAGTGGTGAAAGGTTAGGGGATTGGGTAAAAGATGGATTGTATTTTGTGGCTAACAGGGAAGCATATTGTTAGTAGGTGTCATTTGGTCATCCAATTTTTCAAAAATTTGTAAGAGAGTCACCGAAAGTTTAAAACTTGTAAAGCCTATTTAATATTTAGTGGCCGCATTACAAATTTTAAACTTTCGATGACTATCTTATTAGTGATACACGGTGAAGAAGATTCAAGATCGGCACTTATGAGTTCTGACTTTGTTTTTGTTTTTTTGTTTTTTTTTTGTAAGCAATAGCAATCGACAAAGCCTACGACTAATTTCGGATCAACAAAGAAAAGGGAGGAAGTTGTTCAGCTTCTATAACCACACCTTATGGCATAACTAACTTGTCGATTTAATCTATCGCATGTCGCAACTTTTTGAATCAATTAAAAGTTAAACCATAAACTACATTTTCTACCAATACACTCGTCCACCTCCCCCTTGCAATTGCTTTGTTTAAGATAATTCTACGGTAACTCATTTGGAATGAAAAGAAAAAAAAAACCTTAATTATTTTGTAAGTGGTTTTGATTTTTGGATATGCCATGTGACATGTTTCCTAAATTATAAAAATGCCAAATTTTTAAAAGCTTGAGTTTATCCGAGTTAAAGGGGGGTTTAACCCACTAACCCATTGGGCATTTTTCTTATATAATCTCCAACCAACACCTTCCACCAATTTCTAACAGTTGGAAAATCTGTGTTCGTGAAGAAAATTGTGTAAATTTGAGGTATAAATTTCTTTTAAAGACATTTGTGTAATGAGAAGAGATATTAAGGAAATGTGTTCTACTCTGTAAGAACATCCAAATCATATATTTATTTATCAAATATGGTGTTTTGATGAATTATTTATGAGTGATTAAAGTGTGATGTTGGAAAAGAGTTTGTTCCATATTGAAAATTACAATAGTTGAAGTGGTTTAAATACAAATATTTTATGTGTAAGAGGTAAGCTTGTGTAGAGTAAATGTTGTCTTTCACGCGTGCTCACAGGAGGGTGTAAATTATGGTCCAATTAGTCTTCGAGCTACCAAACTCATGTACGAACGTATCCCACAAACACGAGTGTAAGACCAAATTTGTCTACTTAATCAAAACCACCACCTTTTGTTATTTTGAATTCTATAAGTCCAACTTTAATTAGCAGATTTATTCTGCTTTCGTGAAAGCTTTAATGGGTTTCTCAATGGGCAAATCAAAAAGGTTTTGATTTATGGTGTAATTAAAACGTTCTTGCTACATGACTACATAAATAGATCGTTTTCCAAAATTGAGATACACAGTTTTTGATAATCTCTATTTTTCTCTTGCATTTCCATCTGGTTGAGCGATCTCCTTTAGCTTCTTACTAGATCTTTGTGCCCGTGCCTATGGCACGATGTCGGTATATCTGATTCTGTCAATTGAAACACCAACGTTTAAATAGAAATTGCGATTTTAAAAAAATGTTATAGTTGAATGGTACATTACTTCAAGTGATAGTTGAGGGGAGTTATTTGAACTCGACCCATAATTGAGGGAGGTTTTTTATGTAAGTGACCTATGCATGTTTGATTTTGCGGCGGAATCAACCCACATGTCCAGATAGTCTCAGTAAATTAATTGACGTTGTGATTGCTCATAATATTAATTGTAAGGGGTGGCGTTGTAATAGGGTGAGTGAAAATAGATAATTAAAAGTGGATAACTACTTTCACACATGTGAATGTGAGAGTGAATCCCAACCATTAAATTTTTTAAGATAATTTAATCTCAACCTCTAAATAGCGTTAGTCAATTGTACATGTGTGAGAATGAGCTCTATTGTAATATAGATATTCGGTTCTGTCCAGGCAAAAGTTCGATTTTCCGAAAACCTCAAGATGTCTCTGTTATATCCTGGAAACTGACGTCCGTAGAGATTTCCAAGCACTTAGGGGAAATGGACAGATCTGTTTTAAGGAAACTGAGTCCAACACAGGCCTTAGACTAGCAGACTTTGGTTCTGCTTCTGCAACCTTCATCAACAACTCAAGCAAGTTTGTACACCACCAACTTTCCAACAGCTCCAGTGTACTCCAACAGCAGACTTGATACATACCAACAGACTTTGGTACACACTAGCAATTCACCAAGAGCATTGTGCATCAGAAGCGTTGATATACATCAACAGACAACAAACAATTATTTTGCTTCTTTATTTCCATTATTCTGTAATTGTATTGACATTTCCCTTGTATTATTCATAACACAAACAACTACCATGTATACTCCGCCCACCACCATCTACCATGATCCGACAACTCGTTGAATTCCCAGCAACCACACCATTCGACCATTGGCGTCGGCTCAAACAACTATCGTCCGTTGAACTCCGATAATATCCTTAACGTTGTATATAAAAACAAAAGTAAAATAGGAACGACCATTACATATATCTTTGAGTCATACTTCCTTTGTAAATCATCTAAAAAGAAATTTATAGCACTTCAAATTAATTTACAAAAATTAACTACTAGTTCAAATTAATCATTTAAAAATGTTTAATTAGGATTTACCTGATCCCATTCACATGTTTACGGTGGTTATCCTCGTTATAAGAGAATATAATATATTTAATATATTATATTTATAGTATTAGTAAATATAATATATTTGTAATATATTATAATTATCTTTAGATTATACTTTCCTAATTTATTTGTATTTAGATTTCCTAGTTCCTCTTGTATTTAGGTTTCCTAATCCCTCTTGTATTTAGGTTTCCTAATCCCTCTTGTATTTAGACTAACTTGTGTAGCAAGTATTGTAACCCTATAAATATGTTCACAATATCAATGGAAAGGCTATGCCATTATTCCTAAACTTTATTAGTTTCTACATGGTATCAGAGCCTCGCTCTTAAAACCTACAACCACCATCTTCCGCAAACCCAATACTTCCTCAACCCTAAAACTTCCTCCCATCACCTGCCAACCCGATCCGACCACCATACCAACCCAACGTTCAGATCCGACGACACTCCACAACCAAGCCGTTTCCACCCCCTCCCTTTGAGCAACCAAAGGACACCTTGGCCAACCAAGCTTTGAGAAGCTCGCCTTGGTCCTTCCTCGGCCGCGCCTCTCAGTTAGCACCTCTTACCACCAACCTTAGCCTCCTATACCTTCCTCCCACCAAAGCCGTGGTGCCAACCCGGATCGACCACCCAACCCAAAGCTTAGATCTGGCACCCATCACCCTGGTAACGCCAAGGCCCCCCCCTCCTAAGAAATAACAAGGACACCTCGGCCAACCACGCTCCGACGAGCTCGCCGAGAACCTTCCTCAGCCACCCTCAACCAAACCTTCTGCCGCCATATATCTTCCTTCCACCGAATCCGCTGCCAACCCAGATCTGACCACCAAACCCAACGTTCAGATCCGGCACACCATCCAGTAAACGCCAAGTTCCCCCACGAGCAACAACAAGGACACCTCGGCCAACCACGCTCAAGAGCTCACCGAGGACCTTCCTCACCACCCTAACCACACTTCGCATCCACACACTTCATCCCACCACACCGCCGCCTTCCTACACCTCGGCCAGCTTAGCTCTAGAACTTCGCCAATGATCTTCCTCCGCCACCCTTAACCAGACTTCCGCAACCATAACCCTTCATCCCACCACACCTCACCCACGCCTCCTACACCTTGGCACCTCATTGCTTATCACACCATGTCAAAACCCTCTTCACGTTACTCGAGCATCCCAAGGACTCCTCGGCAAACCCAGTGATCAACTCGCCGACGCCTCCCTAACAAAGTGCGCTCCTCATGTAACATCCATATTCCCCAACCCGGCCGCCTCCTCGGAAGGCAAGCTCGCCACCTCCCTCCTCAAACAGCTCGCCTCGAGCAACTCACGTGACTTCTCAAAACCGGCTCTCACACCGCAGCCCTCCTCCCGGCTCGCCCCTCGAGCAACTCACAGACTCTTCAAGAACCCGGCTTTCACTGGCCGCCTCCTCCGTCCGCCTCGAGCAACTCACTGACTCTTCAAAGAACCCGGCTTTCACACTGGCCGAGGCCCTCTCTCAAACCTCCTCGAGCAACCCACCTGACTCCTCGAAACCCGACTCTCACAAGCTCGCTTTGAAGTTCGCCCCTCGAGCACCTCACCTGACTCTTCTAAAAACGGCCTCACCCAAGTTCTCCCTCACTAGCTCGCTTCATCGAGCAAACCATGTCTCCTCGGCAAACCAGGCTCACGGCTCGCAGAAGACCATCAACCGCTCGCTCTCCTCGAGCAACTCAGACTCCTGGCCAACCCAGCCTCTTGCCCGACGACACTCCTCAACCTCGGCTCCTCGAGCAAACCATGTCTTCACAAAGAAACCAGCCTCACCACCAAGACCCTCCTCAACAACTTGTCTTCCTCGGAAGACCCAGCCGACCCCTCCCTTACGCCGATCACCCTCTCATTTTTCAACTCGCACGCATTTGTCGCGTATTCTTCTCAAGATTTGTCTCTCTAACTGGGGGATCCATCTTATGGAGCATATAAGAGAATATAATATATTTAATATATTATATTTATAGTATTAGTAAATATAATATATTTGTAATATATTATAATTATCTTTAGATTATACTTTCCTAATTTACTTGTATTTAGGTTTCCTAGTTCCTCTTGTATTTATGTTTCCTAATCCCTCTTGTATTTAGGTTTTCTAATCCCTCTTGTATTTAGACTAACTTGTATAGCAAGTATTGTAACCCTATAAATATGTTCACAATATCAATGAAAAGACTATGTCATTATTCCTAAACTTTATTAGTTTTTACACTCGTTTTAAGTGCCTCTTTTTTCTCCCCCGTTATGGAGTCACCATATCTATAAGACAAATGATATTACGAGCTAGAGCTTGTAATATTATTACAAGCTTTAGCGTTAGAATCGTTAGATGATTAAGTTGGTGATGATTTGGAAAGTCCGTGTCATTACTTAAAAAAATATATGTAGAGATCTAAATAGATTTGATCAAACTAGCATCACTAAAGTTTCAGACAATATCACAAAGTTTCTAAATTTAATATCATACCTCTATTTATAAACCTAGGGCATACATTAATCTAGGTTTATAGGCATCAGACAAAGACCTGCATATATATGAATAGAACAAAACTTTAATGACCTCGTGCGTGTATATATATATATATATATATATATATATACGTATATATATGTATATATATATATACATATATATACGAGAGAATATTTTTTAGGACAAATTATAAGTAGATATATCTTTTAAACATGTTTATAAATAAATTCAGTTATTTTTTAACATATGTTTTAGATATAATTTTAAAATGAAAGTACGTGTCCATATTCTCCCCGCCTTTAGTTCCATGCCACTACATGTACACGTAGACCGCAGGGCTCTACTCGATAACAATCTCCGCCTCCAAATCTGGCCGAGGCCGGAGAATAATGTTTTCCGCATTGCATCAACCAATAACCCGCCATGTCAGCGTCTCCGCTCGTCACTGTCAAATTCCAACGGAAAATATCAGTTATTCCGATGAGGTAAAGCAGGATTTCATTTCCAGACGGCGGGATGTGTTGTTAACCCCTTTAATTGCTATTGGAGTGTGTGTGTGTTGCGATCGGCAGTAGCGAGAGCGGATGAGAAGGCACTGGAGAGTGCGACGACGGCTCCGACTGTGAAAGTTGAGGAGAAGAAAGTGGAGGAGATAAATTCGAGGATTTATGACGCGACGGTGATTTGAGAGCCGATGGCGGTGGGGAAAGACAAAGGAAAGGTCTGGGAGAAGTTGATGAATGCTCGGATTGTGTACTTGGGGGAAGCTGAACAAGCGCCGACTCGAGACGATAAGGAATTGGAGCTTGAGATTTTAAAGAATTTGAGCAAAAGGAGTGTGGAGGCGCAACGCCCAATTTCGTTGGCTTTGGAAGCATTTCCATCTAACCTTCAAGAGCAACTCGATCTGCACATGGACAACAGGTTTGGTTTCTCGCTTAATTGCTCGTTTGAGAGACTTTGATAAGTTTAGAGAAGGCGAGGTCTAATGATGAAAGAAATTGTTAGAAAAGAACAAGAGTATTAATTTATTTATTTTAATTTCATAAATCAGAAAGTAGTTTTAGAATGAATCACTCAACGAACACTTAAATTCATAAGATCAAACGACGCTTTTAATGCTAATGCCATCTTATTCGACATTTTACGCCCACTATAAGTTAAAAAGTTATGTTAACAATATGCCACATCATTTAAGCATCTAAAATTGAGTCTTATTAGAAATATTTCTAAAGATTACCCTTAGAATGTTATAGAGTTTTTTAGCTTAGATTTCAAGCAATCTATTATACACAGCCTCATATCAGACGCCGCATCGACCGAAGCTAAAAAAAACGGTGAGATCAATTCATTTACCGAGATCCGAAGGTCCCCAATTTTGCCTAAGTTTCACATGTGCGGAGGAGGGTAGTTTGGACCTTATTTTTCTGTGTGCGTATTCCTTTCTCCCCGACTCTTTCAGAGTCCTCTTGCAACCCTTCTTCCTCCGTGCGTATCCTTCCCATCCTTCCCAACTCTTTCGGAGTCCTCTTCCAATGGGTTCCAATTCCTCTTACCGAGCCTTCATCTTTTCCTACAAAACCCTTGCTTCTTCGTCCCCGCCGAAATCCCTCACTCCAATCGTGCCCGGTTCCTTCCCTATCGCATGCATTCTCCCCGCCGCTGCCCCTCACTCCCTGAAATCGTCCCGTCGCTGGTTCTCCCGCCTTGAAATTGTAAGTTTCTCTTTCTTCTCTTTATTTGTGATTAGGTAAGCACAAAATGTCTAAGTAATTGAAATTCACCCTTCCCTTTACAGAGAGCTTCTCCCCGAATTTACAGAGAGCTGCTCGAATCCCCCTCATCTGTGTAGTCGCGTGCCCTCATCTGGGTCTCCCGCCCCCAAATTGTAAGTTTCTCTTTCTTCTTCTCTTTCTTCTTCTCTTTTATTTGTGATTTTTAGTATCTGATGGGAAGCAAGCACAAAATCTATTTGTGAATTTCTTGGTGTTTAGCATTATCAGTACAGTGCACCCAATTGAAATTCGAATGAATTTCTTGGTGTTTGTTCTTGCTTTATTTGTTTGCTTATGGTGTTTGGTATGATACCTCTAAAGAGCATAAATTGTGGTTTTAAATGTATATTCACTAAAGAGCATATACCTCTCCAATTGAATCTGTTTGGGTTAGCGTAATTTACGATTATCTCACCTTATAATTTGTCTAAGTTATTTTTTGAATAAAAAGAAAAAGACCCATAAAGGGTGATATGGAACAAAACTCAGAAAACTAAATATGCTGGCAGGTTGTCTCATTACTAACACTGCTCCAGTGCCTGAAAAATACAATTACTTATCAAAAAATACAATTACCGGCATTGGTTACGGAAAATTGTCAAGTTCTAATTCCAAAAGCTTGAAAATTACTTATGGTTGCTTGGTGTTTCCAGATCTGTTTTCTGTTTTTTTTTTCATTTTCAGAATTCCCTAAAGGAAAATGTTATTAAATCTTTTGACTGAAAAATATGAAGGAGTCTTATATGTTATTAAATATGAGTGACCATTTACAGAATTTCGTCTTCTTTAAATCTGATTAATTTTTGCTCTCACTTTATTTCCTCACACTTTATTTTGCAGTATTATTTCAAAATTGGTTCCCTCCCTATCGCCTCTCTGCTGCTGCTTTGAGTGACAAGAATTTCTTCTTACAGAGTTTCTCTTTTGATTGTTCAAATTGTGAGTTTCTCTTTCTTTTGAGTGAGTTTTTCTTTGATTGATTTGCTATGTTTGGATTTTTATTTGTTAGGATCAGGCAAAGTTTTGGTCTGTCTTATATTATTTCTTCTCTTTTAGCTTCAATAGAATTCTATGATCTCTGCGTAGATTTTCTTTCTCTTTTAAGTATTTTGTGTCCTTGAAATCTGTGTTTGGTTTGCTGCCTTTGAAATATGTATTTTGTGTCTGTTAATACGATTCCCTTACTCCTTGAAATCAGTTTTCCTCCAAGACAGTTTTGGTCTGTTTTTTTTTATTTTTAAGATATTAATGCTTTAGTGTGTGCAATCTACTGCAACAGTGATTTTGATCGTTAGATTGAATTTCTTTTATTTTTCTTTTAAATTTTCTGTCAGGTTGAACAATTCCCTATCCTGTTTGTTAGTTTGATGGCTATTAAGAGTTATTTCTTCTCTTTTAGATTGTGAACCTGAACACAATGGATTCCTTCAGCTTTGATCACCCACACCTGCCAATGAACAAGTAAAAACTGTTGCATAGTATACTTTGATGTAGGAAATAATTACGAAAATATAGATTAATTAGGAAAGCAAGTGCTTGAAACGCTAAAATAGGAAGTTTATGTGTGTTTCCCTTTGATAGCATATGTACTTTTTGAAGTATATAAGCTGATGTCTCCTAATCATTCTTTTGTTTTGTTTTTTCTCAACTTTTCGGCCTTTGTGGGTTTGTTGTTTCCTCTGGTTTCACTAAAATTTGCAATCATCGATGATATGGCGTACCCAAATTGTTTTGTCCAGCGAACCACTGTACATTTTTTCACATGAAGAGGGAACATAGAGGCATGTAACAGCCTTTGAATGTTCACGAACTTCTTGAATCAACCAGGAAACCTTTTTACCAGCATCCCACACCTAAATGCAAGTATAAGATACTGTCAGCTGAGGAAAGTTGAACTCATTCAAAGACTTGAGAAATTTAACCAATGTGACCCCACAGATGAGCTCAAACTAAAACAAGAACATAAATAGCATTGAACAAATACATACACATGGAGGAGCAATATGCTACCTGCACCCATTATTTGAGTTTGTTTGCATGTGCTCGAGTGTGTGGTAATCTCCAACATTGAGTTGTAATGACGCACGCACGCACACGCACACACACAAGAACATGCAAGAGGTGCGATGTGCATCATTATGTTTATTTTCAGTTCACACCTTTATAGTTCCATCAGAATGGCTGCTTATGACTCGACCTTTAACATGAAGCAAAGATAGAACCTCGCCATTGATGGATGAATCTAGCTCAAGCCCTTCTGAGAAACACCACATTTCTGCCTGCAGTTTGAAGAATTAGGATTATAAGGTAAAATTGAACTAAGTTTATTTACGGAGATAAAGCATCTGCAAGATCTAAACTCACTGCATTGACAGATGGCACGTTCATCAAGGCCTTCATTATGTCGCTGACAACATGATTTCCTCTTATTGAAGTTGGCGAGTTTCTTAGTGGTGCTTTAGCCGGGGCTATGACCAAAGCTGTTCTTGCTCCTCTTGAAACCATCAGGTTGGGTTTCGTCCCTTTCTTAATTCCTTTCTTAATTTCTTGAAGTTGGCATATTTCAAGCTTCCATGCTGAATTTATTCAGTAAAGCTCCCAATTGGGATGCTTTTTGTTTATACTGTGGTTCATAAAGATTTGGTCTTGCTTGAGACTGTCAGGCAACATCTTTTTGTGATTTTTAATTGCTTGATTTTTATCTGCAGAGAGTTTGATGATCCGAATTTACAGAGAGCTGCTCGATTCCCCCTCATCTGCGTAGTCGCCTGCCCTCATCTGGGTCTCCCGCCGCCAAATTGTAAGTTTCTCTTTCTTCTTCTCTTTTTTCTTCTCTTTTATTTGTGATTTTTATTATCTGATGGGAAGCAAGCACAAAATCTATTTGTAAATTTCATGGTGTTTAGCATTATCAGTACAGTGAACCCAATTGAAATTCGCCCAGAATGAATTTCTTGGTGTTTAGCATTATCAGTACAGTGAACCCAATTGAAATTCGCCCAGAATGAATTTCTTGGTGTTTGTTCTTGCTTTATTTGTTTGCTTATGGTGTTTGGTATGATTGAGGTTTTTAAAACCTAACCCAAACAGATTCATATACCTCTAAAGAGCATAAATTATTTTGATCATATACCTCTCTAACTGAATCTGTTTGGGTTAGCGTAACTTATGATTATCTCACCTGATATTAATCTGTATGTGTGAGCCTGCATTTATTTTTGGGCTTTTCTTCTTTTTCTCATTACTTGGTGTTTCGAAGCATTATCAGTACAGTGCACCCAATTGATGTGCATAATGAATTTCTTGATGTACAGAATCAATACAGAGAGCTGCTCCCCGTCTTTTGGGTTTGAGTTTGAGGTGCTCCCCGTCGTTGGGTTTCCTTTTCCTCTCCACCGGAATCGTCCCGTAAGTTTGTCTTTCTTCTTCTCTTTGGTTGTTTGTTTTCCTCTCCGTAATTTCAACAGAGAATTTCTAATTATGTGCAGATTTGGTTTATTATCTGCTCGATTCCCCCTCATCTGTGTAGTTGCCTGCCCTTCCCTCTCATCTGGGTCTCTCGCCGCCAAATTGTAAGTTTCTCTTTCTTCTTCTCATCTGGATTAAAATGAATTTGTTTGTGATTTTGGTTTATATGAATTTGTGATTTTTAGTTGTTCATTTTAATTCAGTTGGTTTGTGAGTAATTTTTGATTTGTGAGTAATTTTTGAACAACTAGACATTATTCTCGCATTTCTGCAGGCTTTTGCCCTTCCTAAATTCCAGCTCATAGAGAGAGAGACCAACTAATTATTGTGAGTCCTGTTTATATGGATTTTAATATGTATGTAATGCTGATAGGTTTTGTTGTAATCCTTTTTTTGTAAGAGACCAACTAATTATTAAGAGTGGTGGATAAAAATTCCTAAATTCCAGCTCATAGTAATTTTTGATATGTACACACGAAAATGATCTGTAGAAGAGAAATGAAATGATTTCAATGATCTGGGAGAGAGGATTACGTTCTTTCTCCATGAGATCAGAAAACATTGTAGTTAAAGATTTTACGAGACTATAAAAGAAACCATGTTTATACTGAATTACAGATTTTTAAGTCAGTAAAGAGGCTGAATACCCCTCAGGTTCGGACGCCAAAACCATAAAACATAAAGAAACAATGAAAAACATGGTCAAACATTAAATCACTAACATAGCCTGGCAACCCCAGAATTTATTGCCACCTTTTGTTGAGTGGTCAGGAGGAACAGGGATGAAATAGAAAGTATTCTGTGGGGCAGGGGGATCACCTTATGTCAAACTAGGTCACATGAGAAGCAACTTATTTGTTCTGCAGTAAGGAAATTATATTCCTGTGACTTCACCACAAAATTCTCTAGAAGATTACCACCATGGCATTTGGACCCTCAATCCACAAAAGAAAATCACTACCATAACCCAGGAACATATATGGTTGAATCCAATTAACAATCTTTTGACAAAAAAAACCTCGGAACAATTATTTCACTGGTTGCCCAGTTGGGCTGAAACAGAACAGGCTAAACTTTTATGTTATAGTAAAATCTCAAACCATGGAATCACTATTAAGAACAACACAGTCAATAGAGTACTAAAGAATTTTCCAAGAACAAGTAGAATTTCTGCAAATCTTTCATCAAAGTTAAATTAAGATGACCAACAAAAATTCAAAACTAGATTATTATTTTTTTTGAGACAGGAATATTACTTTACAAATGGATCTACTATGTCTAGCAGTATCAAAGAATTCACCAAGGAAAGAAATGGTCAGTCCGCTCCTCTTCTCAACCCCTGTTGATTTTCTTTCAATTCCAGTTACTATTCCACATGCCATATGAAATTACCAAGGTCTTTCCATTCCAGCACAGTTTTTCAAGCACAAACTAAATACTTGCAAAGACGATTTTCAGTCTGTTCTTATTGGAATTGTGTTTCATTACAATAATCCAAATCAAGCTTAAGTTGCAGTAATAGGAAATTTGACCTAGAATCCTATCCAAAGATAACAAACTTTAGGTACATAGTATAGTCCTACAACAAACTACAAATTTGTCCTAGAATCCTATCCTTATGAGTAAAAAAACAAGTTGGTAGTAAACAAGGATTTAAGTAGGTGCACAACATCCATTCTTAAGAACATTTTTTGCAGTTGCATCAGTATTATTTTTAGCCGATTTTCTGTAAAATTGAAACTACTTAGGCATATAAGAGCAGTTATGCTATTTGAGCAAGTATCACCCACTTGATAAGGTAGGCAAAAAATTTAGTTATTTGGAACAAATTCAGTCCATTATAGTTTCAGAAATGCAGCGCACAAAATTGAAAAATGGTACTGTCCTTTCTTCAGCACTCACTCTACCTCCTCTCTCACCTGAACCACTTCTAATTTGGCTGGCTTGAACTGCCTAAGGGCTTTAAATGAAACTACAAACTATTCCAATATTTATAATAGTCGACCAGAAAAAATAAAATTAATGTGCGTGCCCAACCAAACAGGACAAATATTTAGGAATGGAGGGAGTACTAGCTAAAGCATACCTTTTCTTGCAAGGTTTTTACAGATTCTAAAATCAGCTGCGTCTGCATAATAACAAAGTAAACTTCATTTAGAAACATCTAGAGTTGCAGTGCTGTGATCATGTCCGAAACTACCGATTTAGTTTTTTTAAATCATGCAAACTTCAGTACCAAACATAGTTATCAAAGGTGGGTGCCTCGATCGCCTGGGGAGAGGTGAGGTGGGAATTTAGCTGATGAAAGCTAACCTTTCTGATCCGGATTTTTCGCAGAATGGCATCCATCTGGTGTTCTAGGCGACTAAGGTCTGTCATGTTCAGCTGCTCAACCTTTTGCCCTTCAAGAAGCCTGCAGAAATGAATTTGTTTGTGATTTTAATTTTTGATTTTTAGTTCATTTTAATTTGTGAGTAATTTTTGATTTGGTTCACCCCTTGATTCTGTTGATGTTTTGATTATTCTATGAGCTGGAATTTAGGAATTTTTATCAGACATTTTGAACTTGCTGTTTATGTCAGTAGCATTAGTATTCTGAAAATGTTGTCTTGATCCCCAGTGGGTGCTGACATCAGGCAAAATCTATTTTTGATTTTTAAGTGATTTTTAGTTGTTCATTTTAGACTTAGTATAAGCATTGAAGCATCAGCTGAAGGGTACTCTTCAATAATTATTTACATCCATAAGCCATATGATATAACAATACTTTAAAGCGATATTAATATATTATATACCTCTCAAGAATGTCGAAATAGGATCTTAAAGACTCTGAATTTGATTTATATGTAATGTTTATGTCAGTAGCACTTGGGACAAAATGAGACTGTCTTGGAGAACAACCATTTCATCCTAGACAAAATGAGACTGTCTTGGAGAACAACCATTTTATGTCAGTAGCACTTGATTTATTTGAATACTAACACTGTCTCATATTGACATCGTCCCATACTGACATCGTCCCATATTGGCGCCGTGCCATAGGCAGGGGCACAGAATCTAGTTTATTCCTATAAGAGGTCAAGACAGACTCTCAAAAAGAAAAGGGAGTCATAAACCTCAGTTTGTTTGTATAGGCTCGTTGTTTTTAATTTGTTTTCATGGTTTTCAGGCTTCCGAAGGGCTTTGATTGCAAGTTTGTTGTTGTAATATATATATATATATATATATATATATATATATATATATATATATATATATATATATAATATAATATAAAAGGAGATGAGCAAATAATGGAAATATCCCGTCAAAAGTGATTTTTTAAATTTAGAAATATTTGTAATTTATATATTTGTCATATTTTTTTTTTGAAATTGAAATAAAAATCTATATATAATATAAAAGGAAAGGAGGAAATAATGGAAATATTCCGCAAAAAGTGATTTTCTAAATTTAGAAACATTTGTAATTTATATATTTGTCATATTTTTTTTAGAAATTGAAATGAAAATCTATATATAATATAAAAGGAAAGGAGCAAATAATGGAAATATTCCACCAAAAGTGATTTTCTAAATTTAAAAACATTTGTAATTTATATATTTGCCATATTTTTTTTGGAAATTGAAATGAAAATCTATTAATGAACTTGACAACAACTCTTCATATTCAAACGACTTTACAAATATCTTTAGCGCATTTAATATAAACAAATTATATAACATTTAATATAATCTAATATGATTTACGAAATGACAAAATTACACTGTCAAACTAATATCAAATATTTAATAATTTATTTTATATCTGATTTTACATTTTTTTAATTTAATATTTTTTTGCATTTGTAATTAGTATATTGACTTCTAAATCTTCACCACAGTAATATAAACTCCTAAAAATATGATGAAATGATGAAACAATCGATTCAATATAAATTATTTGCCACAATTATTAATAATAGTCTTGACAAATAATTAAAAAACAGTATTATTCAAACCAGTTTAAAACCATAAACCAAAGTAGCATAGTTACTTCCCATCACTAATGAATTAGTTAATGATTTACTAAAGAAATATTTTTGGCAAACATCCAAAATAATGATAATATTTTTTTTCATTTAGTAAAAAACAAATTACATTAATATGCTTACTAAATAATGTATTGTTCAAAATAAAATATTTTAATATTTTAACTAACTTTATTTAAAAGTAATTCATCGATGTAATAAAAAATATAAAAGATGAATGTCAGATAAATTTGTTAATAGACAAAGACAAATTAGTAAAAGAACACATTTGTTAAATTAATATTTCTTTCAGGAGTATATAAAATGATTGTCAACAATAGTTAGTTGCAACCGTATGAAGTGTATAAACTAACTGTAATAAATATTTTGAAATAAATCATTTTGTTTATATGTTTTGATTCTTTTGAAGCTTAATTTATGAGTAGTTTTATAAAAAGCTTAATTATTATTCATTCTTATAAATTTTAGATTCTTATAGTTCTAAAATTTAAAGATTTTTAGAATCAGTTTGTTGTTCGAGGTGCTTAGATATTTTCATTATTCTAAAAAATGTTTTTTATATTTTATAACAAATTTATATATCAATAATATCAATAAATTATATAACAACCAGATTTTAAATAATTACTCCATACAACAGTAATATAAACATACATAATTATGACATATTATGAAATTTACAGACAATTTCATATAAATTAATAAATATAAAAGACAAATTAGTAACCGAGTATCTACAATAAATTTACTCTTAACATTTACTTGTCATCGATAATGGTAATAGTCCAGAAAAATAATTATTGTGTAAAGTATCAGCATATGCACTACTCCTATTGTCATTCAAATATTTGTGTTTAACCATCGAATACTTATAAAAATTCAAGCAATTTTTTATGTGAAAGCTATAGATCGGACATAGGCTAAAGCTAGATTGAACAAATAATTGACAAATTTATAAGAAAATAAATATATATCTGACCCAAGAAGTGGGAGAGATAGCAAGACTAGGGGTCACATGCACACTTACCTATCAAAAAATAGATAAATAAATAAATATATACATATATATGAGATTTTTTCTACTCCATTTTAATCAAATCTGAAGATAAAAAATAAAATTATTAATATATTTGTCTAGCCTACATGTTTAAAAATCCAAGTCAAATATATGAAGAAAAAAAAAACCTAAATTAACAAATAAAAATCTTAGTATATTTTTCTAGTCTACATGTTTAAAAATCCAGGTCTAATATTTACAAAAAATTTTAACCTGTTAAAGTTAGTTTACAAAAGATATATATTTATTCAACTTAATCGGTAATAGACCAAGGTTAATTTGAACTTTAATTTTACAAATGTTTATCAAAATATACAGATCTATAATGTTTTTCTCCATTTTCATCAAATCCGAAGTCAAAAAGTATATAACTGATGTTTATTTTTCTATTTTTGTCAAAATTAAATTTATAAAATAAATGTCCAATATAAAAAGTTGGGATTATAATTTTTTTTATCCATTTTGAAAAATAAATTGGAAAAAAAAATCATATGCTTAAATTTTTTCTAGATATAATAGATCTAAGTTTCTATTTTTATAAACTATTTTTTAAAGTAAAGATGTATATTGATATGTACTTTGATATAATTAATTAACTATAAGATCTGTATATTTTACATACTTAGTTAAATTAAACTCTCAATTTTTTTAATAATAATCAAAATTCAAATTTGTATCATACAAATTTCTCTCAAAAATTTATTTAAAAAAATTAAAAAGGAAATCTAAGAAACATAACTATGAAATGGTCTCAATGTTAGAATTTATTGGGGGATGATGTGGCTACATATTCCAAAAAAGGGAAGTGGACCTAGCGAAATATCAACTAACAAATTATTGCATTGATTGATGGAAGGATATGACGAGGATTAGGTTTTCCATCAAGAGACGAGAAATAAAAGATGATTATTTGATAGTTGATTGAGATGAAATTTTGAGGAAAAAAAAACATGATTGACTTTCTTTCGTTTATGTTCAATCTACGAAATCTCCTCGACAGTCCTACCTTTCCCTCACTCCATCCACCATCTAAGCCTATTCTTTATGTCTTCTGCTTGCACTCTTAGCGTCTTTAGTCCCGAAAAATCAAAATACACAGCAAAGAGCTATAATTGATTCCTAGATGGAAGGAAAGTTGATACACTTCATCTAAATTACATAGACAACCCTTTACATTGAAATTTTATGATAGAAACCTGTAAAGATCCACGCAAGTAGCCACGTTGTGTTCACATCATCGCTCATTGACGACTTTCAAATAGCCGCTACGTATTAGGTTTCATTTACCTTCAAAATTTAGTACATTAGTTAAATTTGTCTTATACAAACTACGTGGTTAATTGTGTCGCTCCCAATTAGTATGTCGACTAAAAAAGCAATTTTTTCAGTTTTTTAAAATATTTTTTAAACAAAAAAAAGACACGTTTTGAGGTGAAAAAAAAAGATTATGTTATTAATAAGTCAGAGGCGCGCTAAGGATCACTTACTCAACACACTGTGATGCATCAATTTGTTAATCAAAATGCATTAATTTGAATCGCGATACACAAATTGGATTTGTGATCCATAAATTGGTTTCAATTGGAGTTCTGATGCACAAATTGGATTCCCGATTCTTAAATTAAATTTTATTTTTGTGGATTGTGATGCAAAATTGATGATGCCTAAAATCTCGATGTACAAATAGGATTCGATTTGTGCATTGTGATGTAAAATCGATGCATGAAATGATACTTTGCGCACACGTATTCGGTTTATTAAGGGTATCGTATTATTTTCTCCCAAAAAATGTCTTGAAAACTTTTATAAAGGGAACGACCTAATTTCACCCCAAAAAATTTGCTCGCCCCTAATTGTCGTTGTGGTGTAATATATATCTTTCAAAGTAAAAGAGATTTGGTCAAGGACATATCGGGCTCATCTAAATCTTTTATATTTCACTTGTTCAAATAGTATAATCAAAGATAAGTCAATCCTAAATTTTATTTTATTTTATTGTTTTTTTATCTTTTTATTTTTTATAATGGAAATGTTGTTTCTTTGAAACATATTTATACTTATGAATTTTTAAATGAAATCAAATGTTCTATAAATGGTAATCATGTGTTGAATGAATGTTGGAACTTCGGTAATATTGCTAGGTAACATATATATCATAATCTTAATCTTTGCGTTAAAATTATTTAACTAATTTATATATATCGAATTTATAATATTTAGTTACAATTATTTGTCTATTTTGTTAGCATTAATTTTTTATTTATTTTTATTTATATCAACGTGTTAGTTATTTTATTTACTTCGAATTTTATTATGTGTTAGTGATAGTCGTAATAATTATACATGTTCAATGACAAATGTTGTATATAAAGAAATATTTCAAATTTATAATAACTTTTTTGAATTTATATAATTTTCTTTCTTTTATTTTACTGTTTATTATAGTTTATTTATTTTGTTCATATTAAAGTTTTTAATTGTATAATATTTAACTTTAATTGAGTATATGATTTTATATCTGTGTACAAACCGTGCAACGAATAGATGTATCACTAGTTGATTTATTATCTTCAAAGACGTCTAGATGGATTATTTGAAACTTTTGTATTGATGAAGTGACCAATTCTTTTCTCATTCTATGTTTTGTCATTTGTCGTTATTTTTCACATTTGGAAGCTGTTTGAATATTAACTGTGAAGGTTTTAATATGAGAAAATACTCTGTCCCAAAATAAGTTGTTTTGTAGTTGGTTTTTTTTTTTTTGATTAAGTGACCAGTTCCAATGCCTAGCATCAGTATTTTTTGATAAGCTATCGGGCATTAGCATTTTTTTATATTTTTTTGGTCTTGAAAAAAATGTGAAAACTATTCAGATGTCTAGTCTTGACATCAGTATTTTTGGATTTTTTTTGTCTTGAAAAAAATGTTAACAGTCCTGATGCCTAGTATTAACATCATTATTTTTTTTTGTCTTGAAAAAACTGTGAAAAAAGTCCTGATGCATATCCTTGGCATCAACATTTCTTTGAGCTTGGAAAAACTATAAAAACAGTTATGATGCCTAGCCTTGACATCAGTATTTTTTGATTTTTTTGAGTTTGAAAAAACTGTGAAAACAATTCTGATGCCTAGCATTGGCTTCAGCACTTTTTGATTTTTTTGGTTTTGAAAAAACTGTGAAAATACTCCTGATGCTTAGCCTTGACATTAGCATTTTTGAATTTTTTGGGCTTGAAAAAACTGTGTAAATAGACATGATGTCTGGCCTTGACATCAATATTTTTTGAAGTTTTTTTTTATCTTTACAGTCCGGATGAAATTTGTCTTCATTAATGACATTTTTTGTCATTTGATAACTAATTTGTAGTTATATGAAATATCTAAAAAATTAATAGATATAAATGATAACATATTTTTAAAATTATACTCAATTAAAATTTGTCAATTTTTTTTTTTAAATGTTGGATCATCATGAAGCGGATGCGACCCAACCCATATAATGAGTTTTGACTGGGGGTATATCTAAGACTTTGGGTGAGAGGAAAGGGACCACCCCACTCAATTTTTTTAAAAAATATACCTTATAAAAACGTCATTTTGGGTAGGGAACAACGTATGAAAATACATAGAAATTTTTTTATTTTCTAAACTTTTTATATAATAGTTCAAATTAGTAGCCCCATAAAAAATATTTTTTTCTGAATTCGCCGGTGTAATATGTATCTAACCCATCCCAACTTGTAACCTACTTTAGTCTAAATGTGGTAATTAAGTCAACACCAATTTGCCGATCAATCGCCTTCAATTTAATGGGTACCACTACCAGGGTTAAAAAAATATTGGTGGGCTATAATAGGTACGTCATTAAAGGCTCGTTTATTATAGTTGGTGGCTTGTGGTTGATAGTGGATAGTTTAAGTTGTTTAATTTGAACGACTCGATTTGATGATAGGCATTGTGAATGAAAAAAATTAAGAGCATATTTGTTAAATAAGCTGAAAATTATTTATTTACAACAAATTGACTAGAAGCCCTAAATTTTTAAATCAACTAGTCTCTGATTAAGGAAAAAAGTCTCACATTTGGATAATATTTCATTAATATTTATTTACTTAATCATATTTAAAAAAAATAAATAAACACTCCGACACTATTAGTATGTGTAATATTTTACTTACTTTTATTATTTACTTGTTAATTTTTAATGTGAGTAGTTAAATATGTCGAGGTTGAAAATGTTTACCATAAAACAAAATGAATAAATAATTTATAATATTTCTTATCATGCATTAAATGTTTATTTTTTTTAAAAAAATATTGAAATTAGTATTCCTAGCTCTTTTTATGTATTTATGAGAAAATGATAAAATTGTAATAATCAAAATTTATTAATGAATAGTTTGTCTTTGTATTTTCAAGAAACTAAAGAATCTTAAAATTTTAGTTTTTTGGCTTTGACTTTTTAATGGATAAAGGATGTTGTATCTAACTTATTGACTTTTAACTTATAAGCTGAAACAAACACTTTAAATATGACTTATTTTAAACTAAAAAACCAAAAATCACTCCAAAAAAAATTGCAACAAACGAACACTTAAACCCGTCTTATTAGTGAACAATAATAAACGTAAATGGGTGCCCATCAACAACATTAGGCTTGGCAATTGTAACTCATTTCTCATTAACCCACTCTATCCAACCCAACCCATTAATATTTATGGGTTGAAGTGGGTAACCCGTTTCGACACAATAATACTAATGGGTCGGATCGTGTTAAAGCGGGTCGGATTCAACCCCATGACTTTTTATGTTATAGATTTATGTTTTTTGGGGGAAATTTTTTTAGTTGAGATGGATCGACTTGCTTTAACATGTTACTCGTTTTTAACCCGACCTATTCCAACCTAACTCATTTAAACTCGTTAAACATTTCGGTTTTAATGGGTTTCGACATGTTTCAACCTATTACCTATTTCAATCCAACCCAAATCCAACCCAACTCACCTAATTATGAGACCTAAGCAACACTAATCAAAAAGAATTTTTAATCCTCACAAATATTGTTAGTATCACAAGTAATTGCTTTTCCTTTTTTATTGGCCAAAAATATACAAAATCCATTATTTTTGGAGGTTGCTGTTTCAATCGGAAATCCAACCAATGTAAACTGTTACATATAAGTTCAAAGTTGACCCATAAATCCAAAATGATATGATCTGATTTTGATTAGATTCACCCATCACCTCCCGAGTATCCTATTTATATTCACAAGCATTGTCGTGGATAAGGTGGTAATTAGGTGTTAATGGATAATTTTGAATAAAATCATTATCCATTAAATCAATGAATAATGCCCTAATCTAAAGTTACTTATTAACACCTAATTTTCACCCCTAGTTGTACATGCTTTGCTCATATTTGATAATTTTGTTTCTTATAATGTTTGCATTACTCATCTTTGCAGAAGGAGTAGTATAATATGATTTGGGGGATGAAGGCAGTAAATTTTTTGTGATATTCTTCATTTATTTCATGTTAATAGGCATTTATGGGTGCTCAAGCCCGTTTATAATCACCTATTTACGCCCGTCTATTTGAACTCACAACTAAAGGTGTTAAATGGACAGGTATGAGCGGCGCACATATGAACAATAAGTTTAAATGAGTGAGCGAGTAAGTGCTTATTTAATAATATGAGTATATATGAGCGGATACTAAATGAGCATAAGCACCCATGGACGTTCATTTACTCATTAACATACAATATCAAATAGATACAAAAATTACAAAAAAATATTTTCTTTTACAAAAATTACAACCACTCAATGATCCCCTCCATGGACCATGATTTCCTTCATTCTAGTTCAAAAAGAAGATCATGCAGGAGCCTTTCAAAAAGTTAGATGCTTTTGTCTTTTGAAGATGCCTCTTCATATAGTTTTTGAGAAGCAACCGAGTCAGTCATTGTATCGACAGCACCATGAAGACATGAGCAGCTTGCATTGCATATGTGACTAGAAACCTCACTGTGATAAGGGTCAGATCGTAGGGGAGGGCATTGTTATAGTGGAGGAACTCGTCTATGAAGGGGTCTAGGGGAAGCCTTAGGCCGACCAGGAAGAAGTCAAAGTAAAAGACCATACGGTCCCCTTGGTAGTTATGGCTGTTTTTCTCGATATCCAAGTCGAAGGCTCTCCCCCAGTAGTTTTTCGGGTCAATGCCCAGGGAGTAGAACTAGGTGAACACATCCTCCTTGCAGGTCAAGTCATCCCATTTCATCGAGGTCGGTTTATCCACCACAAGTTTTTTTTTTACCTTTTCAGCGAGTAGCACTTTTCCTCCTTTCTTGAGGGATGCATGTGCTTGGAGACTCAGATCTAGAGCGTCTATCCTCCTCGGCTGACACTTGCTCGTCCCCAACATGTGCATTATGGTCCCTGCCTTGCTTGTCTTCAACGTCGGCATCTTGCTCGTTGGATACAATCGGAGACTCTTGCTCGCGGATTTCAGGAGCTTCATCGGGGGCTATCGGGGTTTCACCCTAAGTCTGCTCAGAGGTGCTTGATTCTACGTCAAAGCTTTCCTTTTGCTCGCTTGAAGCTCCATGATCGTAGCTACGTCTTTCGATCTCTAATTCGCTCTCATCGCAGGAAGACATCCTACATGAAAGGGGGAACAACATTAATTCTTGCCCGAGAAAACAAGTATGAACGAATAGGTAGAACCCTTAGCTAAGGTTTGACCTCTCAAACTAGTGAGCATGGCATCGATTTTCAATTTCCTCGATTCCTACCTATGTGAGTGCTCGGGTCGACATGAAATTCAGAAAAGAAATTCAAGATGAACCTAGAAACTCTAAATTTTAGAAGGGGAATTAATGACAGACGACATCAAAACAGAAAGCAAGGGTAAAGAGAAGTCGTGAAAAGAGTTTGTGAAAAGAGGGATCGGAAGGGAGAGGAGTCATTGTTTTTATAGAGTGGGTGAATGGCAGAATGTGAAGAGAATTTTCCAGGCATGACTTCCTGGACACGCGGCATTGAAACCGTGGCGTCACATTTAATGCTGCCTTGGGAAAGATGTACGCATGCAACCTCAACCTACAAGCGACAGCTGCATTTTAGCTTCCCATCAATACGCGCTTGTCACCTTCCTGCTCTTCCAGTCGTTGAAGTGATCCCTTGTGCATTCATGATCCATCCTGCTCTCCAAGTCTTACTCAGACCAAGAATGATCAAGTCTTACAACGGTCAGATAATGCATCCTTCATGAACAAAACATTGTGCTCCGAGCTCCGAGCACGCGTGCTCACTAGACAACAAGCAGGGGGCCACTGAACTGCCTGACCCAAAAGGCCCAAACAATGGTCACGTGCAAAACACACCATCATCATGATCACGAGCGAATCACGTGCGTGCATCACCGTGCGATCTCAACTCATAAGCGAGCAGGGATAGATCTCTGGCCACCCCGACATATCGAGCAAACAACCTCCTGCCCATCGTCTGGAGGCCAACTGTATAGCGAGCAGTCAGCCTACTCGAAGAAATGCATAATGATCGTCTAGAACGTGGGTAGTTAATGCCGAGAAATTCGCCCCCACGTTCTGGACGTGGCCTTAAACGTGTCCGTTGGTTACGCTTGCGCAGTTAAGGTTCTCATCACGGCCTTCATGGCCAAGCCTATATAAACTCCTCTGTTAGAAGAGGAAAATACGTTCATTTTTTGAGGCCTAAACTCTGTCAAATTAGTATCTCACCTGTGTGTTAGCTAATTTTCACACCGAAGTGCATTCGCAGGATAAACCCCTACCTAGTTCACGAGATTTGCAATGTTTGACAGATTTGGATCAAGAAGATTACAAAGCCCAGATATCCTATTTGTAAGAGCCCAGAGTATCAATAATTTGGATACATCATTAAGTATAGAAAGGAATGGATGTCTTAGTTGACTGACAATGTTCGGAATTGAAATAACAAAAGTATAAAATATAATAAGAGCATTGACCATTTTTTTCGCCACGGGAAACATCCATAGTTTTTATTTGTTGAATATAGAGTCTGATATCTAGTAGACAATTTAATTCCAAGTTATTAGGTGTCGAAATGATACGTGCCTCAAGATTAAATAGGCAACATATCGATGCCATGGTCGGCTGAACAACTATGTGGTCTAAGCAGCCAACAACTTGTAAATTAACTTAATTCACCAAATTATTGTGGAGTAAATCTCTTGTAAGAGTAGAAGACGGTCTTATGGGTCTTAATTCGTAGGACGGATGTTCACTTTCTCATAATTTAATCCATCAATACACAATAAATCGAGTAAAAAAGATATGACTTACAAAAATATTCGTAAGATCGTCTTACCTAAGTTTTTGTAATTATTATGTTAATGGAGGTTCTGTTAGAAATAGTGAAAGTTGAAGAAAAACACAGATCTACTACTAGTATTAGGAGAGAAATAGTAACAGTTGTAGAAGAAGGAGAACGAAAAAGAGATAAAAGGGAATCGTTAAGCATAATCATCATCATTACAATCATCATTCAAAATAACAAACAATTCCTTCTTTTTCTTGCTTTTACTCTCTTGTACATCATTACTTCGATCACTTAAATTCCAATCAATTCCTCCTTTTTTGCTTTCTCTCCCTTCTGCATCCTCCACCGCCACCCCTTTTGGCACCGTTTTTCCTCCCTACCCCCTCCAATGTCTTCCTCTCCCCATATCTTTTTCTTTTTAAATTATCTCATGGATTGTGCAAAGTCCTTTTATCCAACAAGGTAATTATGCCACTTTTCCTCTTTGAAATCTTCTCATAGGATAACCAATTTCTTGTTTGAATTCAAACTCTCTCTCTCTCTCTCTCTCTCTCTCTCTCTCTCTCTCTCTGTTCTATCAAAAAAGAAAAAGGAGAAGAAGGTTAGAAATTAAGAAGAATGGTTAGAAGCCTTGTAAATAGTTGTCTTCTAATATCGATCCACTTGTGTCTTACCCTCTGTTCAGGTGATTTATTTACTTGCAATGATTGAATTCTCCCCTTTCTCTGACTGAATTCCAAATGCTTTTCCACTTTTCCTTTTCTTCCATTCATAAATTTTATACATTTGTTCTCCGTTATCTCCTTTTACACTTGCTATCCAAACTCTAAATTGAACTGCAATCTGTCTAATTCTATATGTAAATTTCATTGGGTATTAGTTATATATTTTAAATGATTGTTCTTCCTGCAGATGGCTTTTGCTGTTTCAATGACGACACTATTAAAACAAATATGTGTGATGTCTAATGATTCAGTTCAATTTTCCTCATTTCTAGCTTCATTTAGTCTTACAGTTTTTGGATTGAAATTTCAGGTTTGAAGAGAGAATTAAACGATGAAGAGAGTCAAGTGCTACAGTCCAAATCAATTTACACACGGCAAATGGATGTTACAACTCCTATAACAACAGTTCCAACAATAACTCCGGCAAATCCGACCCCCCACTTACCGGTTGTCGGCAATCCTGTAATAGGTCCGACGACCACAACCTCCCCGGTATCTGCAAGTGGGAGGAGCTGGTGTGTTGCCAGCCAATCTGCATCACAAATGTCATTGCAAGTTGCTTTGGACTATGCCTGTGGCTACGGTGGTGCCGATTGTTCGGCAATTCAAGCCGGTGGCAGCTGTTACAACCCCAACACCCTCCGTGATCATGCATCTTATGCCTTCAACAGCTATTATCAGAAGAATCCGGTACCCAATAGCTGTAATTTTGGTGGCACTGCAGTTACAACTAGCTCCAACCCAAGTAAGCTTTTTTCAAAATTGTTACTCTGTTTGATGCCTAGTAATTTACAAAATTTAAAATTTCAGTTAACACTTTTGGTTAGTTAAAGATTATATATTCTAGTAATCTCCTAAACTATTCTCCAGTCAAACTGAATGTTTTTCATTTAAATTCAAAAAATTAAACTAGGACTAATAATTCAGCTGCGAAGGGAGTATATTACTTGTACTCCATTGTTCATTGAGAGTGGCAGGACCGCAAACTATACAACCAATTAGATGTTAATAATCATCCCCATTCGAAATTCAATTTTTTTTAAAAAAATTGATACTTTAATAATACATTAATAATAAATTGACATTTTTACGTCTTAATTTTTTAATATGGACTTTTTAATTGAGATATCCCAAAATAGAATAGTTGAATTTCGGCCGTAACGAAAGAAACTCATTATCTGTCATACTCTTTTCGTTTCCAAATGAGTGTTCATTTTGGTTCATGATCTTGAATAAAATAGATATTGATTTCGGGTCGGAGGGAGTAAATATATATGCACATGTATATGAGAGTATGTTTTAGAATTTAGCTAAGTAATTAATTTTCAGTATTATATAAGTCTGAAGCTGCTTTTCTTACTTTATTTGGTGTAGGTTCTGGTTTATGTCAATATCCATCTACGAGGTGAACCTCATAATGCTATGCTTTTCATTTTTTAAAACTCCCTCTTCTCTTCTGTTCCGGGTGAAGAGTCTCCGAATGAAAGTCAAACGTTTTTATACTTGTAATTGTTCATTAGTAATAAAATAACACTTTTATATCTTAATTTTTGAAAATGGACTCTTTAGTAAAACATCCGAAAATGAAATAGTGGACTGTTTGTCGGATCGGGGGGAGTATCTTTAAATTTTATAACTTTGCAAGAATGGTTCAAAAATTAACGACTCTTAGTGTTTGAAATTGCAGCACAAGCTCATCAGTTTTAAACACAACCAACTCAAGTGGGGCAACTGTTTTTGGTTCAGGACCTTCCAATCCTTCAAGCTTAGCAGCCACTCTGCGAAATAAGCGTCCTTACAAATTTTCTTCAATATGCCTTCTTTGTTGCTAGTTTGAGTTTATATTTATAATCTATGAAGAATTTTGGGTGAATCGAGTCTAGTCCGTCAATGAATACTTCTAAAAGCTTCAAATTTTCAAATCGTTTTATTTAAAATTGATTTTTTTTTGGATGCTTCTGTAACGAAAATTCGACACTGTATCTAAAATAAACACTGTATATTTATCTTTTAACTAGAAATGAACATCTGATAGCAGTTTCCATTACCCAAACGCATCTTGATCTTGATGTCATCCTGGTCTGGTCGTAATGTATCTTGGTAATTGATGATACCGGATTTTGCAGCTTGGATTGTTGGAATGTTGGGATGTGAATATGGCCAGTGGATTACTCATGAAGCAAATTGACGTAGCGGAAATATCAACATGAACTTTTTACACGAGAAATTCCTCAGACGAGCCTTCGACGGCTTAGGGTTTCACACAAAAACGTATGAAGGAAGAAATTGTGTATCTTGGGAAACACGCTCACAATTGATTGAGATAAAAAGTGGCTGAGACTTACTGTTTTACATTTATCCAACGGCCAGCATTAAACTTTACCTTCACGCGTGCGGGGAACGGTTTCTCCTAAGCGACTACTTCTCATCGCATTGGTTTCATCCTCCTTTGACATAGCTCTCTCCCTCCCAGTCCAGTTCCTCCTCTCATCCCTCCCAGTACAGTTCCTCCTCTCTCTCCAGCCGCAGCAACTATCTGCTTTCTCTCTCTTTCATCCTCTTTCGATCTTTATAGATCTCTTGGTTTACAGCTGCCACAACTCTCCGTCTCTTCGTCGCATTCTCTTTCTTCGCCGCTGCAACTCTCCGTAGCCTGAGCTACAACTAGTAAGCTTTCTCTTTCTTCTTTTCCCTACCAATTTATCATTTTCAATACTTCCACTGCTCCTATCACCTGCAATTTAATCCTGAGTGAATTGCAAATTTTAGGATTGGTGTAGCTTCCAGTAGCTTGTATCAATCTCAACCCCAGATATCCATTTTATCCTTAATGTAAGAAATAGGATCAATAGTAGTTTTGGTCAAAAAATTCTGGTGAAAAACCCCAAAACCTCTGCCTTCATTTTGTTTTTCATCTCAACTGTTTTTTTTTTTTTTTTTTTTGTTTTTTTAAACCTTTCCCTTAGGAGGCATGAGAACATCTCAACTGTTTAATTATCATATTATTTAAATTTTTTGCATCCTCCAGTAGTTCCCTTTGACTTAATTTTTTTTTTATCATGTTGAATTTCAGTTATGTCCACCTTCAATAATTTTGTTTATCATATTCAATTTTTTTCATTTTTTCTTCCTTCTAAACTGTTTAATTTTATGCCTGAAAGAATCATCGCTGAAATTGGACAAATAAATAACAATTTTTTTGCATCTCAACTATTTGCTTTTTAGACTTTGCTCAAAGAATCAACAGAACCTTTAATCAATTTGCTCAAGCTTTTTTCAACATGCATTTGTCCTGACATGCTACCTCCATATTTTTTCATACTACCCCCAATTTGATTTCTCTCTCTAACATGCTTTTTTCTCCACCCGTTTGCCTCCTGTTGCCGCCGATTCTCCATCGGTTTTCTCTGTCTCTTTCTTCCAAGGGTTTTCTGCATCTACAATACCCAACTGGAATCAAAGCTCGCCGCCTTCTCTGCCAAAAATGGTAAGTTTCTCTTTCTTTGTCTCTTGATTCCCAGCTTCTAAAGGCTTTGACTTTTGAGTTATTAGAATTTAGTGGAATTTCTTCATATTAGCTTCTCGAAGATATGTAAACATTGTTATTATAATGAGCATGGGTTTAACTTTTTACAATTTATTTCTTCTTGTGGAGTTTATTGCATGGGCTTAGAGAACATAATGCTGAAATGTTTGGAGGGAGAGAAAGAGAGAATTTGAAAGGATTAGAATCTCATGATTGTCATATTAGCATTGTTATTATAATGAGCATGATGCCACCCGTTTGGCATTGTAATCTCAAATTGTACTCCTCGACATAGAGAGAGACCTTCTATTTGGAGAGAGAGATTAAACCGGTTGTTGTACGGAGTTGCGGACTGTAACCGTCCCCAACAAGCGTGAACGTGTAATACAGTTTGATGACTAATAATGTTGAGTGCTTTTGTTATTTTACTAATGCAGTTTGATGACTATTTTGTGAATAAAAAAAAGGTGTGGCCATATAAGAGCAGTTTGATTACTATTTTTCTGTTAATCGCATGTTAAGAATAGGATGACTCGATTACCCATGCAACAGGTCAGGTTAGGTGGTATGATTTGATTGGACCTCAAAGGGGGATGCGGTGGGTGTAGCCACCCGCGGTACGGACTGTTCGGGTTTTAGACAAGTGCATCGCAACTTATAGGCTTAGGCGGTGGCTCAGTGTTTTGGCTGAGCGATCGCTCAATCAAGAATCCTTCGAGGCATGCTACTGGATTTTGTACGGTCGCCCAGTGCTTTGAGTTGAGCGATCGCTTGGCCCCATTTTTAGGTTTTTTGCTCTTTGTCTGTTTTTTGTATTTTTAAGGGTTTTAGAGTTTCTATTGTATTCATATAAATAGTTATATCCCTATAACGTTTTCAAGGTGAACTCTAATAAAATTTCGATAGTCCGTTAGCCCCCAATCTCTCTCTCTCTCTCTTTTGTGATTGATCCTATTATACTTTGTTAATTTGTTCGCTAGTCTTCTGTTGTGTACAACATCGTGCATGTAACATAGGATTAAGAATATGTTTGAAGAGCCTATGGTTAACTGATTATTAATTGTCGGACTGTAAATGTTACTTAAAGCAACATATATGATTTCCTTTTTGAAGGTCTAAACATGGTATTAGTCTTATTATTTTCCTTTTTGAAGGTCTAAACAGTTGAAAATTTCCCTAGATCCATCTGATTCATCTAAATATCAGGTAAATTCCACACTAGAGTGCACATTACCATATTGTGGTTGGCTTTGCGCGGATTTATATTATCCAGTAGCAGCATCATTGCTAGGAACCCTATCATGTGTCATCTTGTGGGGACAAATCCAGTGAGTACCTTCAACCATTGATCTATGCATTTACTGACATAGGAGTAATATTGAATTGTTTCGTGGTAGAAATTAAGCAATAGTATATTACTTAATTTGATTTAATGGATGCAAATATGATGCAAACTATCTTCAATATGATCAACAACCTCTAAAACATAGTCACAACTTGAATCAAATGCACTAAAAATTAAAGAAAAAGAGAAAGTAGTTAAAATGATAGCCGATTGTTCTTCATATTGTTACCATGCATCATTTTCCAATTTTCATATATGCTTTCTTTCATGGTGCAGGTTGACAAGGATTAGTTGACTGTGATCTCCCAACCCCTTATACCAATGCCAATCTATTCTCAAAATGTATTTGTCAATCAAGTTTGGAACCTTTTATTTGTACAATTTAGTAGGTTGGTTCTATGATCGATATGTAGTATTTACCATGGAGTCATGAAATGGCTTTTTTCAATTCTATTTATTTCCGAATTAGAATATTACACTCGAATAGTTCACTTTTAAAAGTTATCCCATGATCATTCAACTTTACTATTTACTTTGAATTTTTATAATCTTTCAACTCTACCCTCCATGTGTACTATAAGTATCTTGACATGGTGGAAACTCTTGACTATATTTTCATAATTTGTAAGGAGTGATTGATTAAAATATTAATTGAATTCAATTTATACAAAACCTCGAGCATACATTGTCTAGTCCTTTTATTAACATTGTGCCATAGGCAAGGACACAAACTAGATTAAAGACGTGACAATTCGTACATTTTCTATCAATAAAATGTGTTTTTTTTTTAGTTTTTTGGTTGTCCTCTTTTCGCTACGTATAATATACATTGAACCGGCCTCAACAAATCGGTTAAAACATGAATATTTAGGATTTACTTAAAACCATTAATTAAACCTTGAAGTCATAAACAACTTGTAAGATAAACTGGAAAAGTTTTATTATATCTCTCTTACTGAATTAACACTAAGTTTCTTAGGACTTTAAGTGAAATCTGTAGGAGGAGATTGTGAGCATCTTGCTTGATTAGATTGATGTTAAAGACATTAACTAGCTGATAATTAAAATCAAATTGTTTAGATTTTAACAAGTCTAAAGTTCTATCTGCTGAACCCTTTAGTAGGTAGACCACAACAATTGTTTTATCTACCTAAGCAAGATTAACATAGATTAAGTTAATTAGCTCTTTTATAGTAAAACATCCTTCCTGTTGAATACTGTTGTAAATAATTTTGATTATCTTAATATCTTCAAAGCAGATTTCTAGATGAAGTATGAAACGAGGTATGCCGAGGCAAATCTCCTTAAGACAAATATTGCCTCCGTAACGGTGCAAACGGATGGTTGGCAATTGTCTCCCAAGATACAACGTTTCTTCCAAAAGTTAGACTTACACTTACTAACCTTTGATGGATGAACCAAATTTGATGACTTGCTCTTCAAGCTTTCACAAAACGGGAGAAGGAAAAAAGGAGTAAAAGAAAATTGGATTTCTTTTGTAAAACACTTAAGATTTTCCGGATGTTAAAACTGAGAGAATGTTTTTTTTTTGGACTTCAATGACCTGAATGACTGGAAGAGGGGTCTTTATATAGCCTTGGTCGAGTCTGTTCACAAAGGATGCAACCTGTGGCATGTTCGGTGAACTCGGGCGTGTTCTGGTGACGGCTCGAGTGACGCCCATTCACTGGCCAGGCGCCCAAAGATCGAACCTGGACGTGTCTGTTAGAGCCCAACTGCCGCCCACCACTCCAGCGGGTGTGTTGGTTCAGCAAAAGCGCCCAATGCGAACTTTGCGACGTGCACGGGCTCGAGCGAGTGCGTGTGCGTGGGCGTGGGCGGGAGCGTGAGCGTGAGCGTTTGTCCAACCAACGGCTAGCAAAGCTAGCTAGTGCGCAAGACATGGCTACATGGTATGTAACTTAAATGTCACTCTCCATAATCTCCCACTATATAAACTAGGATACTTTCTAGTATATATCCAATGTGGGTTTAGAATCTTTTGTGGTGACTTAACCATTCACCCATACATATTTATCCCAAATATTCCAACAATCCCCCACATGAATGGAAGAAGTCGACACGAAAAAGAAAAGAAGAAGAAGAGCATAGCTGAAAATCAATGCATCAAAATAGGTGGCTTTCGCTTTGAACCTTCTTTAGTAAGAATCTATCAAACTTACTTGGCTGATCAGTGTACGTAACGTTTTGAACTGTCAGACGTTATTGTAAGTTTAAACAATAGACCAAACACATTGAATTTTCATATCAGATTTTGGTTCTCTATTGTGTTCATTATTTCGGCCCTGAACTTTCTTGGTTCTGCGAGTGCTTTAGAGAATTTGCCTAAGAAAATTTCTCAACGAACCGGCCACGTTCACACTTACATAGGTGATGTGCTATAAAGAGTATCCTACATTACCCCACTTGTACTAATTTACAAGATATAGTCATCATTAAAAGCAATAGCTTAACCTCTACCATTTTGTAGGCATCACTTTTTCATTATAGAAATGAGATGAAGATAAACTTTCAAGTGCTTTTCTCAAATCAATCATGACTAGTTTTCCTATTGAACCTAGTCCGTGGGATCTCCAGTCGCCAGGTTAGGTTTCCATCAAGTTGACTTAGATTTGTTTAGGCTTTAGCCCCATTTCTTTCAATGCACAGTTTATTCTCTCTTTAGATAAACCTTTAGTAAATGGATCCGCAAGGTTATCCTTTGATCGCACGAAATCAATTGAAATTGTTCCGTTTGAGAATAACTATCTAACGGTATTATGTCTACGACGTATGTGTCGAGATTTGCCGTTATATATAAAATTTTCCGCCCTAGCTATAGCTGCTTGATTATCACAATGTATACATATAGCAGGCACGGGTTTTGGCCATAGAGGAATATCTTCTAAGAAGTGTCTAAGCCATTCGGCTTCTTCTCCAGCTTTATCTAAAGCAATAAACTCATATTCCATCGTTGATCGAGCTATACAAGTTTGCTTAAAAGATTTCCAAGATATGGCACCTCCACCGAGAGTAACTACATAGCCACTAGTAGACTTGGATTCATCTGTATCAGATATCCAATTTGTATCACTATATCCTTCAACTACCAGAGGATAATTGCTATAGTGCAATGAATACTCTCTAGTTCGTTTTATGTATCCTAATACTCTTAACATTAATGCATTCCAATGTTCATTATTAGGATTGCTAGTAAAACGACTTAGCTTACTTACAGCGTAAGCTATATCCGGCCTTGTGCACTGCATCAAATACATTAGGCTTCCAATGATTTGGGAATACTCTAATTGTTGTTTCGCATTCCCAATATTCTTGTGAAGAACTATATGGGGCAAAAAATGATTATTAGTCTCTTTAATACCATGAGAATTAAATCTCTCAATCATTTTATCCACATAATGTGTTTGAGATAGCTGCATTGAAACACTTAAAGAGAAAACGCTGCGTTTTTTACCAGCGTTTTGACTAAAACGCTCCACAAAACAAGCACTAAAACTCCGTTTTGAAAACGCTGCACCAAACGAGCCCTAAGTCATTTGAAAACCTTCCGAGTATTGATTTTAGGAAAGAAGGGCAACCGAAATACTTGTTGTAAAGTATTATTAGTAACTTTTATAGATAGTTGAATCCTGATATAATTGCATCCCCATGCAAAAATATATATTTTTCTATACAGCGTATCTAATTCAATATCATTAAGGGTATATTTGTCTTTTCAAACAAAAAATATCTTTCACTAATTAAATAAAAAAATAGAAAACTTTTGGAGTTAGATATTATATAAAATGAACCGCCCGGTTGTGTCCCAATTAAAAATGGACGCTTGAAAAATTGTTCAAAAATCTTGAGTGTTACTAATTTTTTTCAAAATATCGCTATTAATATTGTAAATTTTAACTAACACTTTATTAATAAGTAGTACTCCCTCCGTCTCTAAATTATTGTCCTCCTTTCCTTTTTCGTTCATCCCAAAATAATTGTCCACTTTGAAACTTACCTTTTTAGAACATCACTTTTACCACTTTACCCTTACTTTTTCACTCTACTTTAATTATGGGCCACATACACATGAGGTTTTAAAGAAAACTATACATTAAACCAATATTAATAATCCAGTCAAATATGTTTTCTTAAACGATGCACCGGGTCAACCAGGACAATAAATTAGGGACGGAGGGAGTATTTTACTGGGCTGCTGCACATATCGTAATAATTTAATTTGCAACACAACACATGAAAAATGAAATGGAATGCAAATAACAATTTTCTTGAAATAAACTCAGCTTTAAAACCTAGTAGTATCCTCGGGCATTGCCAATGGTAGTTCATCTACATGTTATTAACATGGTGAGTTTGTTACTGCTAATTAAAATTGAAGGTTCTCGGAGAAATGATCTTAAAAAAATGTTACAAATGTGTGACATTTTAGAAGATATTCTTTCCGTTTTGTTTTGTTTTGTTTTTTTTACTTTGGTGTGCATTTTTGTTTCAAAAATATGAAAATAAAGAAAGTATAAGAACAACAAAAACATGTTTTTGGTAAAGTTAGCAGGAAAATCACGACCAAACAAGTACCAAATCACTTCCATAATCTTGTGCATTCTCTATAAGTTACTCGAAAACGATGTTTGTCGATTCGATACAACCAATAATGGGAGAGAGAAATATACATTTGATTTGATACATCCGATTAACATTTATGTGTCGGTACACTACTAGGAATCCGTCGACTTTGTTTGATTGAGTGGTGGAGGCGTTTATGAAGTTGATGAGAATAGGTACTCTATTCTTTTTTTTTTGGTTTTTTGCTGCTCTCTAAACTGAAATTGAAAGTAGAGCGGCCTTTAGGTGGATAAGAGAAAATGTCATTTGAAATATGTGTTTCAAATAATTCAAGCTTAATAGACTAGTTCTAGAATTGATTTGACATAGTAGTAATGAACTCACTTAGCTAGGATGAAGATAAATAGTATTTATTAATATTCAGCCAAAAAAAAAACTCCTTAATACAAATATGGACTTGTTGAATACGGCTATATTAACAAAAGTGTGACGAAGAAGTGGAGGTAGAAATGACCCCAGTAGAAAATTGAAATAAAAATAGCTTAACAACAAATCAACCTATAGTAAAGGAAATATTACTAGAATCAGATCACTATTTATAATACCGGTGTAATTATACGTTTTTAGTTTCCTCCAATATATTAGTGTATCTTTGGTTCTTTCCCTTATATGCATGACGTCTAATATAATGTTTAGTAGAACACCAAATTCATAACAACCAGCTAATTATTACTAAATGTCCAATTCCTATTAAGTAAACTATCCAACATTTTATACGCAGACGAAAGAAAAAAGTGGTGCGCAACAAAAATATTATGACTGTCAACATTGTTCGTGCGTTTCTGAGTCATACAATTCTTGAATTGAACGGCATCATGTATAATATACGAAGTCTAAGTGCTTGTTTGGTAAAGCGTTTTGGTTAAAACATTGGTAAAAAATATAGTGTTTTCTCTATCAAAAGTGTTTCAATGCAACGTTTTAAAAATGTGGAGCGTTTTAAAACGCTCCAATGTGTAGTATTTTAAAAATTTGCTACGTTTACAACTACTCTGTTTATGAAAAATAACGTTTTGAAATATTTTTCCAAACGTGTTTATAAAAATTAAAATGCGTTTTGAAAATGTTGCGTTTTAAAAACGCTGCGTTTTGAAAAAGCAGCGTTTTCAAAACGCTGCACCAAACGAGGTCTAAGTAGAGTTGTCAAGATGAATAGGCGAGACGGGTCAGCCCATCAAAGCCTATCATCTGGTGAGATGGGGCGTGCCAGCCCACGAAGGTGGTGGGCCAGAAAATTACCAATCCAACTCTCATCATGAGTTATGGGTTAGACGGGTCAACCCACTAATTCTTTTGGAGAAAATTCTGGTCGGTGTCTTTTTTAAAGTTTCTAACCCCAAAAGTCTACCGTTCTTTTTTCAACCACAAAAGATCGTTTTTCCAAATATTGTTCCAAAAATATCATCGCCTTCTTCAATAGCTCCGGCAACACACTTTGGATTCGAAAAATCACGATTGTGCGCAACGAAATAGAGATCGACATATCCGGTCAGATCGAGGGGGCAGTAACCCTTCGTGGGGGTTCAGGGGCAACGCCCCCGAAAGGTAAACGAGATTTTTTATTCATGAAATACGAAAATATAATGGATTTGTGCTGAATTGAAAGGTATTTTAGTTGGGACGAAGGTAGAGAGGAATGAGGAAGAAGAAGAGCTACGACAGAGGAGATTGATGAAGAACATGAAATACGTAAACTGATTTTTTATTTATTGTATTGTGGTACAAAAATTTAATTGCATTATTTTTACACTGCGGTTCAAAAGTTTGATTCATGTAAAATTGTTACACTGTGATATATTTGCACTTTATACTGTAATTTGCTGAAAATTAATTACTTTTTTATACTTAAACAACCTTTTCAACTGCGGTGCGCAAATTAATGCACTAAAATTGATGAATAGCGGTTCAAAAATAAATTAGCAGTTACACTATCGAATCGCGGTGCACAAATTAATCCACTAAAATTGATGAATCGCAGTTCAAAAATAGACTAGCAATTACACTATTGAACCGCGATACAAAAATTAATGCACTAAAATTGATGAATCGTGGTACAAAATTAAATAGACTAGCAATTATACTATTGAACCACGGTGCAAAATTAATTCAATAAAAATTGATAATTCGCGGTTCAAAAATAGATTAGCAGTTATACTATTGAAATGCAGTGTAAAAAATAATGCAATAAAATTGATGAATCGTGGTACAAAAATAATGATCTTCATAGCGCGCCTACGGTTCATTAAGAGTATCATAGTCACTTTGCCACTAAAAGTGACTTTTTCCGGTTGAATATAAAAAATGTGCACTTTAGCGATTAAAAGTTTCAAAAAGTGGACCGACCCGTAATTTTTTCAAATCTTTTCCTCACAATTCATCACAAAAAAATATTTATTATAGCACAAATTTTTTTGCAATTCATCAAAAAAGAAGTTATATGTTTTACTATTATATCTTGAATAATATTTTGAAGCAACATTCTCTACTATTAATAGTGTAAAAAAGAAATAAAAAAAATTATTTTATTATTATTCTTTTTGTACCTTCTTATACTTTATATTTACATCAATATTGTTGTTAATCTACCTTATTCTAAAACATATCATTTTTAACGAATCAATAATTATTTAAGATTTCACAATTTAAGTGAGGTGATTTAAGCTTATAACTTGGCGGACCAACTCGTACCGACTCGCCTCAACCCACAACTTGCGCAGATTCAACTCGTTTGACCCACCTCCTAATGGACTCATATTTTGTTAACTCAATCCACTTTTTTTAGGTGGCGGGGCAGGTTGGCCCACCGGACCCAAACTCATTTTGACAACTCTAAGAATGATAATCGGACCAGTGCCCTCATTATTATAACCGGAAAGTTTCATATATTTGTTTTCAACCGCTAAAGTACATTTTTGGAGGAAAAATGACAAAGATACCATTAATGAAGGAAAAGCGCGCAGACAAAACCACTGCCTAAATTTGGACATCACTATGAAAACATTGAGCATCGCTCAAAATTATGAGTATCGCAATACAAAAATCACTACCCAAATTTGAGCATCGCAAGAAAAAACATTGGGCATCGTAATACAAAAGCCACTGCCCAAATTTGGGCATTGAACGAGCATCGTTAATTAATTTTGTGCATCAAACTAAAATTATGCATCAATTCATCTACTTGTTGTCCACTATCATCTACCTTTTGTCTTTTTCAAATCAAATAATTCGATGTTTGGGTCTTCTTTTTTGGCAAGGAATCTACTTCACATATTTTTATTTAGCATTAAATCATTATTTGGTCCCTGAACTATCCCAATACTATGCGTTTGGTTCATGTACTGTTTTTGAAATGTGTTTGGTCCTTAAAGTAGATTTTTAGTAAGAGATTACCCCCTGGTAGGGTTACCGTCAGTTTTGTTGTTATGTTTTTTTTTTTTTTGAAAACTCAAATTAGCGAGCTGGGCGTATATTAAACCAAACACTATCATTCATTTTCTTCATTTCACTCATTCTATCATCTCACAACACTTCCATCTACCCTAACTACACTACCAAAACCCTAAAAACAGATAATGACGATGGAGTTGGGCTTCAACACTCTGTTGGAATCTAGGTGAGCATAAATGGAGGTGGAGCGGTTCAGAAGACGGCGCTGTAAAAGAAAGGAGATCACCAGATCTGGGTTGGATAAGAGAACGATTTGGGTGTGAGAAATCGGAGTTGGAAGGAGGTGGAGGACCGGAAGCTATGGCGGATTAAAGAGAAGAAGCCTGAAGCTATGGCGTGAGCCTTTCCTGCTCAGATACCATGTTCAGTTAGAGAGAAAAAGGGAATCATTGCCGTGGGGAAAGAGAGCCTGCCGAAGTATATCACCGACGAGCGTCGAAACTATTTCTCTCTTTCCTTTTCACTTTAGACCCTCTCTCTCTCTCTTACTCTCGGTCCTTCCTAATTATTTTGTATTAAATGGTAGCAGTGGATTATTATGCTTCTTACATGATGTTTGTTTAAATGATGAATATCAGGGGTCAGGTTGAGAGGGAGTTCAAAGTCGAAGTGGAAGTAATTAGGCGTGTAAAGCTGAGAGAGAGTTTGAATCAACCATCATTTGAGGACTTTAGACTTGGATTAACAATTTCTATTTTTTTCTCTCTCTCAACACTCTATCTCCAATCATGGCCGCCGAACTCTGACCAAAGAACCTGTCAGCGTCGATCATCCCTCTAGCTAGGTCCACTTCTTCCGCCTTTTATCGTACTTCTATAGCTTCACTCCATCACTTCCAATCTGTAGCTTCTTTGTTCCAGACCTGAGCTTTTTGAAGTGATGGTTGATTTCTAACTGTGTTGTTAGGTTGAACCCGAACTATATCTTCTATGTTCTCACCGTCGTTACATTCATTTCCACTGGGGGAAGCCATTAGATTCAAGCTAGTCAATTTTGATTCAAATAGTGAGAAGTCTCTATATCTTGATATCCATGGTTTTGATGCTTACTGTCAATGAAGATAAGGGTAAATTTGGGATTTCAAAAAAAACAAAATGGTAAATGACGAACGTCAAATCGTCAAAATTATTTTTCCTTCTTCCTTAATAATGAGTATAAGGTAAGTCGGGATCGTATCCGCAGGGAACGTTGAAATTATTCCTTTTTAGAATTTTATTAGTAAATAATTGAACACAAATTTATATTTTAAATTAACTACGAATAAACTTAAAAACTAATTAACTGAAAATGGTTGTAACTAAGCTATCCGATTAACAATTAATGTAACTCAATAAAAATTAAATCCAGCCAATGAGTCAATTTCATCTCGCATTTTATTTCTGATCATAGATGCAAAAATATCTCGTTAGATTCCGAATAAACCGGTTATAAGTGTTGACAAACGCCTAACACTCAATCTCTCCTTACCGTATTGATAATCAAGAGACGCTCATTAATTACCGTCTAACCGAGTTACAACCTCCGAGATGCTCGTAAGATTTAATAACTCGGTTGCATTAAGAAGCGAGAGACCCGATTCAAAGCCATGCATATTGAAGCAATAACATGTAACAATGATCATCCGTTCCCGTAATACGGTCCAATTATGCTTGTGATGCCTAAAAGGTGTACTACTTACCACTTTGTTAAGTCCAATGACAATTACGGATCAACGGCGTTAACTAGCTATAGACTATTATGTTAATTAATATTCTGGCCATTAAACATTAATTAGACACAATAATCTTCCAACGTGTAAAATGGAGAACGAACGAATATTCGAGATCCAAACAAGAAATAGCTCAATTAGATCTCACAGAAATAAAAAGCTTGAGACTTAATCTCTCATTGACTGGAAGAAGAACCTTAGCTATTAAACATGATTAAAAACAACTTACAAGAAAAACCAAATTGCTTGTTCCCAGCAGATAATGAATCTCAAAGAAGAACACAAGTTCTTTACACTTTGCTCCTAACAATTGTTTCTGACTTTCTATCTCCCAAGTTACTGACTGATATAACTCTCCTCTACTGGCCGAAATTCCCCCTCACTGTTCAGAAAATATCTCCATAAATATCACTCTTCTCTCCTACTAACACCACTACTCGGTAGTTTTAAAACTACCGGTAACTTCCTAAAACCGTCCACTACTTCCAAATCAGTATTTCCTTTAATACATAAACAAAATCAGAAGGAAATAACAGTATTTTCTAATTGTCCAACAGATCTGCTCGATAATTCAGCAACTAGCCAACAGCTCAGCTCCGAAATATGAACAACACGTGGCCATGTGACATCCCAGGTTTCCCTCTTGTCTGAAATCCAACATTTTCTTCTTAACTCCCCTCTTTTGCAGCTCCCTTTACACCTACATCATAATCAGCACAAAACCAACAAAAAGTGTAATGTTTGCTCTAAAATAAATCATAAAACCGGCTAATTCTATCACACTTTCGGGCTCCCATCAGTAAAACTGACGATAACCCCGCCAGGGGGAAATTTCTTACTAAAAACCTACTTTAAGGACCAAACACATTTCAAAAAAAGTATATGGACCAATCGCATAGTATTGGGATAGTTCAGGGATCAAATAATTATTTAATCCTTTTTATTTAACCACCCCCTTTCTCCATCTCCATTAATATTGCAAGATTGATACCTTTAGTTCAGTCCCTCTGCTCTTCTCTATACTATACCTCTATATATCGACTTTGTTATTTTTAGGTGCAGAACGTGAAGAATGAGATCACTCTAAGCCGAATCATAGGCTATTTTATTCTCTTTCAAAAAAGCATGAATCCTACTTCATATCATAGGGAGGATCCTTCTTCCGGGGAAGAAGATGAAGTTGGTCATGGCAACGACGCTCACATCATAAGGCAATGACGCCCATATCGGAGGTAACGATGCCCACATCATAGGCAACAACGTCCACATCGGAGGCAACAATGCACAAATTAGATTTGCTTGTAAGTGATTTCTTCAGCATCTCCGAGTCTCTCTCCCGACGTCAATCCAAATCTAATCATGTTTACGAGGTTAGTGGCAGAAAGGCTTGTGGTGATATCCAACGAATAGCTAAGGTTTGTTGGAGGGCTCATGATGAACTTCCACTCAAACCGTATTAATGGATTCCGGTTTTTGTCAAATTGAACAAAAGTGATCGATTGAATCAATTAATTTGAACTGGATGGGGGCCATATCCGAATACTGTTTTGTTTTACATATTCATTGGAGAAATGTCAATCAAGCAAGTTAGGAACCGGTAGGAGAAGAAAGGATGCAAGGAGGAGGGCATTTAAGGAAGAAAATAATGATAATGGACTTATCCAATTGGGAAAAAAATATAGGATATTTGAGCAGTTATAATTCTATGAAATGGTACTGATCCGCACTTATCCCTAACTCTAACTCAAAGGCTTCAACCTGACTTATACCAAGTTATAACCAAATGAAAACCCACTTTGGAAAACATAAATATAACCTTTATCATAACTCGTCCACAAGAACCATCGGACGACCCAACCTAAGGTAGAAACAATAGAACTCATCGTTCAACCAAATAAGTTTATAAGATTGGTTCAATCTTTAGATAAAAAATTAGAAAAGGCGTTATATGTATTTTATTTGAGGCAAAAACTTATCTAAAAGCGTATTACGAATCTCAATCAGTAAGACGGAGCCCCAAATTAGAAGGAAAATTGAGTTAGATTTGGTATGAGCATGAGCAACCCATTTCCAAAAACCACATGTTACTCATTGAAAAAATGGGTCAAAATAAGAAAGAAAAAATGGGCTGGAAGTGGATGAGAAGCAACAATCCAATCGAACCCATTTTCAACTCTCGTGGATCAGTCATCAGTGGCGTAAGGCGTAACAGCAAGATGGAAATAAGCGAAAGGATCAACAATTTATTACCGAGTCAGAGTTTAGAGAGCTATGGGGCTTGGTTAACGGTTAGTCATTCAAGTCTAGTTAAGTTTCTTCCGACTCACAATTAACATGTTCGACTCGAATCCGCAATGAAAATTAAAGGGTAACATTTTGGTATATCCATTTTTTAAAAGTTTTTAACCCCAAAAGTTCATTGTTTTTTTTAATCGCAAAAGACCACTTTTTCGAAATATTCTTCCAAAAATGTCATCGACTTCTTCAACAACTCTAGCAACACACTTTGGATTCGAAAATCACAATTGTTCGCAACGAAACGGGGATCAACCTGCTCAGTCAGGTCGAGGGGGTTCGGGGGCAACGCCCACTGAAAGGTAAACGGGTTTTTTGATTCATGAAATACGAAACTATAATGGATCTGTGATGGGTTGAAGAATTTTTTAGTTGGGACAAAAGCGGAGAAAGAGAAGGAAGAAGAAGACTTACGGCGGAGGAGATGAAAGATGCAAGTGGAAGACGTGGTCTTGTTCTTTATGAATTTGTATTGCGGTTCAAAAATTAATACACTAAAATTAATGAATCGCGGTTCAAAAATAGACTAGCAATTACACTACTGAACCGCAGTGCAAAAATTAATGCACTAAAATTAATGAATCGCGGTTCAAAAATAGACTAACAATTACACTATTGAATTGCGATGCAAGAATTAATGCACTAAAATTGATGAATCGTGGTTCAAAAATAGACTAGCAATTATACTATTGAACCGCGGTATAAAAATTAATGCACTAAAATTGATGAATCGCGATACAAAAATAGACTAGCAGTTATACTATTGAACCGCGGTGCAAAATTAATTCAATAAAAATTGATGAATCGCGATTCAAAAAGAGACTAGCAGTTACATTATTGAACCGTGGTGTAAAAAATAATGCGATAAAATTGATAAATCACGGTGTAAAAATAATAACCTTCGTAACGCGCCTACGGTTCATTAAGGGTATCATAGTCATTTTGCCACTAAAAGCAATTTTTTCCGATTAAAAATAAAAAATATATACTTTAGCGATTAAAAGTTTCAAAAAATGATCGGGGCGCAATTTTTTCAAAATTAAACCTCATTCAATTAGTGCATCATTCTAGCCTTCTACACCAGCCAATATCCATGATATGTTGAGACATTTTCTTATTCTTATTTTTTGTTAGGGAAAATACGTAAAAAGCAACAATGTCGAAAACAGATAATCCTAGATATATTGTAGAATTGTGCACAACGCACTTTCCTGCAAGAATTATTCGACCGTTATCGATGCCCAGGGTTACACGAATATTCTTGTGGGATAAGACTACAAGTTCCCTCCTATTTCTGGCACTGAAAACGGGAGGTTACTGTTGGAGTTTTTCTGTGAATTTTTGTCACCCAAAAACGAAGATGATGAAACTAATATATAGTTTATATGTGTCCATTTGCAAATAATCAAAAATCCTTTCAAATTGTTGTAACCTTTGGAACAGTCACCAGACAACCGCCAGAAAAAACTGTTGCAACTGATTTTTGAATATCGAACATGTCACATAACGCTTTGAATATCGACTTATTGTTCTCGCAACGAATAACCTTGGCGGGGGTCTCGCTGTTCGATATTCAAAGCGAGACCCCCGCCAAGGTTATTCGTTGCGAGAACAATAAGTCGAAAGGAAACATAACGCTTTGATTATTTAGCACCCGTAAGCTCGTGAAACTTATGTGAATGTGCACTCCGCACCCCCAGATTCACAGTGTAGTATTCCCGAGCTCACCCATCTTCGAAACATAACCCCTATTATACCAAATGACCAATGATTTTACTTAAATCATCAACATTTTCGACATGATATACTAAAATAATTAAACAATATGCTATAAAAGTGCATAAAGTAAATAATATATTGATTGGCAATCATACAAACATTAATATTTTTGTTTCTTATATTCGTTTACATAGAGAGAATAATCTTGAAAAAAAATAAACTTGCCAAACTTCAAATAAACAATGCTCATCGGAAAAGAAAAAAAAAACTTTATATGTTTTTAAATTATTGTCTATCTTTCCTTTTTAGTTTGTTTTTAAATAATTGTTTTTTTTCAAAACATTCATTTTTAAGAAAATACTTTTACCACTTTACCCTTATTTTTTCTATATACTTTAATTATGACCACATACTCAAGAACATTAAAAGAAATCACATATTTCACAAATATTTATAATTCAGTCAATTCGTTTTTCTTATTCGGTTTGTCATATCAACCCATACAATATTTTGAAAACGGAGGGAGTATATTATATGTAAGCACCAAACAAAACATTTTACTACCAATGGCCAAGTTAATTTAAAAGTTACAACTTGGTGACTCTCCTTTAAACACTTATTCAGTAAGGTCATGATGCTATATTGTTGTGTACAACGGAAGACTTTGCAAATATATATATATATATATATATATATATATATATATATATATATATATATATATATATATATATATAAAGTTGGTGAGGAGCACTATAGTTGTGTCACCTCACCATCTTTGGATAAATCTTCATTCTAAAGCATTCATTTGGAAGCATTAAAAACTTTTGGTTTTCTAGCTATTAACTAATAATAATACATAATAATAATCAATATGATAAGGTGTATTAATATTAGTATATATAACTTCTTCTATTATCAATAGTAGAAGACTTATATTTAAAAACTTTTACAACTAACATTACTTCTAATCAATGTGGGATAAAACGTTTCAAGGCTATATATTACTTTTAATGACTTATTTTTAACATCATACTTTAAGCTTTGATATCTTATTCATCCAAACTTGATTTGGACAAATAAATATATCATTTCGATGTTCTTTCCAAACAAAACACATTTACACAATTACTTTTGTCAACAAACAAATGACACGTAAAGAAATTTGTGCCTCAAGTTGAACAATTTGTTTCACTAAAAACACTAAATCTTTAATAAGTATTATACTTTAAGTCTTGATATCTTATTCATCCAAAACTCGATTTGGACAAATAAATATATCATTTCGATGTTTTCACTGAGTAGAACACATTTGCGCAATTACCTTCGTCAACAAACAAATGACACGTAAAGAAATTTGTGCCTCAAGTTGCACAATTTCTCTCACTAAAAACACTAATTTTTTTTAACAAGTATTATACTTTAAGTCTTGATATCTTATCATCCAAAACTCGATTTGAACAAATAAATATATCATTTTGATGCTTTCACCGAGTAGAACACATTTACGCAATTACCTTCGCCAACAAACAAATGACACGTAAAGAAATTCGTGCCTCAAGTTGCACACTTTCTTTCACTAAAAACATTAATTTTTCAACAATAGAAGAGATGTATCTCACATTCGTTAGAAATTGATGTTAGTTTTAAAAATACTATTATTAAGTACCAATAGAAGAAATGCATCATACATTGGTTGAAAAGTGAGGTTGGTAAATTTGTGCCTCAAGTTGCACAATTTGTTTCACTAGAAACACTAATTTTTTAATAAGTATTATACTTTAAGTCTTGATATCTTATTCATTCAAAACTCGATTTGGACAAATAAATATATCATTTCGATGCTCTCACCAAGTAGAACATATTTGCGCAATTACATTCGCCAACAAACAAATGACATATAAAGAAATTCGTGCCTCAAGTTGCATAATTTCTCTCATTAAAAACACTTTTTTTTTAACAAATAGTATACTTTAAGTCTCAATATCTTATTATCAAAAACTCAATTTGGACAAATAAATATATCATTTTAATGATCTCACCGAGCAGAACATATTTGTGCAATTACCTTCACCAACAAACAAATGACACATAAAGAAATTCGTGCTTCAAGTTGCATAATTTCTTTAACTAAAAACACTAATTTTTCAACAATAGAAGAGATGTTTCTCACATTGGTTAGAAATTGATGTTGATTTTAAAATACTATTATTAAGTACCAATAAAAGAAATGCATCATACATTGGTTGGAAAGTGATGTTGATTTTCAAAATCATTTGATAAAAGACTTTTACCATTATTACCAATAGAAGATGTATATCTCACATTGGTTAGAAAATAATGTTGAGTTTAAATTATTTTATATTATTACCAATAAAATTAAAGAGATGTATAACACATTGTTTAAAAAAAATGTTAGATTTTAAAGTCTTTAGACTAAATACTTTCATTTTTACAATAGATGTATCTCACATGGTTACAAAATATTCAACAATTATTACCAATAGAAGAGATGTATCACACATTGGTTACAAATTGATGTTTGTATTAAAAATACTATTATTAATTACTAATTGAAAAGATATATCATACATTGGTTAGAAATTAATGTTGGTTTTCAAAGTTTTTTAATAAAAGACTTCTACCATTATTACCAATAGAAGATGTATATCTCATGTTGGTTAAAAATGATGTTGATTTTTAATTATTTTAGATTATATAAAAGACTTACTATTATTAGCAATAGAAGATATATATCACACATTTGTTATAAATTGATATTGGTTTTAAATTACTATTATTACCAATAAAAGAAATAAATCTTACATTGGTTAAAAAATGATGTTGATTAGACTTTGGTTACTATGAAGCCTCCTCGCTGTATCAAGGATGTTCAGAAGCTCAACGGCCGAGTTATAACCCTTGGTCGTTTCATATCCAAGTCGGTAGAAATGTGCCTACCATTCTTCAAAGTTCTCTGTAGAAACAAAGGGTTTGAGTGGACTAAGGAATGTCAAGAAGCTTATATTAGTATAATTTCATTGTTATAGTGATATTGGTAAGAAATTGTTTGTATATTTAGTGGCCACAGAGTAGGTTGTAACCGCTGTGTTAGTTAGAGAAGAATGTAACATGCAAAAGTCTTTAAATAAAAAGACTTCTACTTTTATCATTAATAAAAGAGAAGAGAATATATATATCCCATTATATAGAAAGAGATGTTAGTTTTAGATATTTTTTTAAATAAAAAACTTTTACTACTATTACCAAATGATGAGATGTATTACACATTGGTTAGAGAGTGATGTAGGTATTAAAAATCTTTTTATAAAAGACTTAATACCAATAGAAAAAATATGTATTTCACATTAGTTAGGAAAGTGATATTGGTTTAAAATGTTTTTAGATAATGTACATCGTATTGGTTGCAAAAAGAACCACATTATTTAGAAACATATATTGGTTATAAAATTCATAGATAAACAAATTTTTATGTTATTATCAATACAAGAGATGTATCACACATTATTTACAAAGAGATGTTGGTTTTAACACTATTTAGATAAAATACTACTACTATTATTATTTTTATGTTATAACCAATAGAAGAGATGTATCCCACATTGTTTAGAAAAATATGTTGATTTCAAGAGTTTTTATATAAAAGACTATTATTATTACTAATTTACTATAGAAGAATTAATGTATCTCACATTTGTTAGAAATTAATGTTGGTTTTAAAAATACTATTATTACCAACAGAAAAGATGTATATCACATGGTTAGAAAAAGATGTTTGTTTTAAAAGTCTTAAACTTTTATTACCAATAGAAATAGAAAAGAAGTATCTCACATTGTTAGAATATGAAAAATGTGTATCTTACATTGTTTAGAAAAAGATGTTAGTTTTAAAAGTCTTATAGTAAATACTTTTACTCTTATTGCCAATAAAAGATATGTATCTCACATTGTTTAAAAATAAATATTGGCTTAAAAAGTTTTTAGATTAAAGACTTTTTGTTACAAATAGAATAGATGCATGTATTTCACATTGGTTACAAAACATTCTACTATTATTATCAATAAAAAAGATGTATCACACATTTTTTTATGAATTAATATTGGTTTTAAAAATACTATTATTACCAATAGAATAGATGTATCATACATTTGGTAGAGGGTAATGTTTTTTTTTAAAGTCTTTAGATATAAGACTTCTACCATTATTATCAATAGAATATGTATGTCTCACATTGGTTAGAAAGTGATGCTGATTTTAATTTTAGATAAAAGACTTTTACTATTATTACTAATAGAAGAGATATCTTATATTTGTTAAAAAATGATGTTGTTTTTAAAAGTCTTTATATAATTTTTTTTACTTTTATCATCAATATAATAAAAGAGATGTATCACATATTATTTATGAAGAGACGTTGGTTATAAGATTTTTAAAATAAAATACTTCTACTATTATTACCAAACGAGGATATGTATTACACATAGGTTAGAGAGTGATGTTGATTTTAAAAGTTTACAATTATTAGAAATAGAAGAAAAGTATTTCACATTGGTTATAAAAGTGATATTGGTTTAAAAAGTTTTTAGATGATGTATCTCACATTGGTTACAAAGAAATGTATCTCACATTATTTAGAAAAGAGTATTTGTTATAAAAGTCATTAGATAAAGACATTTTTTGTTATTACCAATAGAAAATATGTATCCACATTGTTTAGAAATGAATGTTGGTTAAATTTTTTTTATCTACTACTATTATTACTAATAAAAAATATGTATACCACATGGTTAGAATGTGGTGTTGGTTTTAAAGGCTTTAGATAAAATACTTAAGCTTTCATTACCGATAAAAATATAAAATAAGTATCTCACATTGTTTAAAAATGAATTATGATTTTAAACGTTTTTAATAAAAAACTTATAATATTATTATCAAGTTAAATGTTAATTTTAAAAGTCTTTATATAAAAAAAATTACTATTATTATTAATACAAAATATGTATCTCACGTTAGCTAGAAACTTATATTAATTTTAAAAGTATTTAGGTAAACAAATCGTTTTATATTAGTAACAATAGAAAAAAAAATTATAACCATGGAAGAGTTTAACAATCTAATTATAATGTCCAAAAGTTATATTATTATTACAAAATATATATATATATATATATATATATCACATATTGTACCAGTGTAGAGCACATGCTAAATAACTAGTTCATAAAGTATAACAATATCAATCACAGAGAAGAGATAGAGATTGTGGCCAACGGACTATCGGAATTTTATTAAAGGCAACATTGAAAACATTTTAGGATTATAATTATATATACGGATACAGTACAAAACCCTAAAAGCTCAAATAACAAAACTGGACATAAGTGTCTGTCGCTACAAGGTGATCGCCTATTTGGCAGTAGCTTGATCCGTAATTTATTCTTACAAGACGGTCGCCTTGCACTATGATGACTCGGTCACCTTGTCCAAGGTTTTTAGAGAAAAACAAATTTACCCTTCATTAAGACTTATTTGTAGCGAAAGTTGTAAAAAAATTTGTAGACCTAACATTTTGCATTAGACATTAAATAGTTAATATATACAATTTTTAACAATTATTAATGATTAAAAGTACTCAATTAACATTATATGATACATAAATTATACTCTCTTCATTTCAGGTAAAGAGTTTCTGTTTGAAAGTCAAATAAAAAAAAGACATATTTAGTAGTTCATTAGTAATAAAATGATATTTTTATTTTTTAATTTTTAAAAATAAATTCTTTAATTAAAACATATCAAAATAAAACAGTAGACACTCTGTCCGAAACGGAACGGAAGGAGTATATTTTAGTTGTTAACTAAATGAAATCCATGTAACATTTTTCATCCCAAGTTCTAAACAAAAGTGGATGGAGGAAATTAATATTTGAGAGAATAGATATTTAAATGATTTTTAAGGAATAATCAGTCAAATTATTGGGATGAACCTTGTTTTTATATGGCCAAGTATCAAACTCGCTACTTCCACGGACCACGGTCATGTAAACAGTAAAACAGATACAACATTGCCACCTGCACGACTACCGAGGCACCGCCGCCTCCGGTACCACCAAATCTCGATTCATTTTTACTCTGATTCATTCTTCAAACGTCCACCAAATTAACCAACCGTCAATATCTTGTTGTTAATTTGGTCATGAGGACAGCAATGGAAATATGAACATCGTTGAAATTCAAATTCCCTCACTCTTCAAACGTCCACCTACTAGCCAAGGACCTCAATGGAAATGGAATTCAAATTCAAGGGCAAAAGGGGAAAACAGAGAACAATTATCTTTTGTTCATGGATAGCCGAAACAACCCCCTATATATACGTAACATTACGTACAACTTCCAGTATCTTCCCTCCCCTCCTCCCTCTCTAAAGAAAACCTCACTCCGGTTCCGGCAGCATCTTTCCCCTATTGAAGAAATTTGCGGAAGAAAATTTCAAAGTAATGAAGGAGTAGTCTCTATCTAAAATGGGTACCACGCCGATGAAATCTCAGCAGCCACTCCATAACTTCTCTCTCCCTTTCTTGAAATGGGGCCAACGCAACATCCTAACCTCCACCAACAACCCCCGCTACCGCCGTTTCTCTGCCGCCAACGCTCTTCCGCCCCTTCGCCTATCCGAATCGGACTCCGATTCTGATTCCGAGAACTACCACAATCCTATCAATCCACCTCCGCCAACACCTTCGCGTCAGAACCGGGTTTCGATTCCGAAGAGAGAGAAGGACATGGTACTGGAGAGGGATAGAAACGAAGGCGAAGTGGAGGGCGCCGCCGACGTGGCTAAAGCGTGGAATTTGAGGCCTAGGAAAGGTGGGAATGAGGTGGTGGTGGTAGGAGAGAGAGGGAGCGGCGGTGGCACGGCGATTCCGGCAGTTACGAAGTCGGGGCGGCTGAGAGGAGGAGGGATGACAATGATGATGATGGGGGAGAAAGTGGGGACGGAGAGGAGAGAAAATACAAAGCTTTGGATATCGTTGTCAAAAGAGGAGATTGATGAGGATTTCTATGCTTTGACTGGGTCGAAACCCACTCGCCGACCCAAGAAGAGGCCCAAGTCCGTTCAGAAGCAACTAGACGTATGTTGGTTTGAGTATAATTTTCATTTTTTTTTTCTGATTTTGATTGTTGTTTATATTTATTTGGTTGTTGTTTGTTGTACGTTTGGTTTCAGAATATTTTTCCTGGATTGTACATGGTAGGATTTACTGCGGATACTTATCGAGTTCATGATCCTCTGGTAAGTGTGTATATACTATACAGTCCTCCGGTAGACAGGGAACAAGCTCGAATCCCGCTAGTCTAAAAAGCAGAAATTTTACTTGATTTGAACCTAGTTTCTTTTAATTTTTGTTGGATGAACTGAGAGATTTCACATTGCTTTTTGCAGAAGTAGATGTAATACAAATAGTGATGCAGTTGAATTCCTCGGTTAGGTACTCTGTCGCTATCTGCCATCTCGTTGCGCCCCACGTTTGTATGTGTGATATGGTACTAGATTATGAGGAGCTAAGGATGAAACTATGCATTTTTGGTGTGATTGATAGGATCACAACCAATTGGAGGATTGAAAGCTTCCCTTGCACTGTGTTAAGGTGTTGAATCTTGGTATTATCATTAAGAAATAGGAAATATCATGGTTCATCTTGCGTGTGTGCCGTTCATGGACTACGCTTTAGGGCCATACTCTAGGTTGTGTTGATAGTTTAAGATGTTGAAGTGAAATTTGAAAATGTGGATTTAAAGCGTGTAAATGCAATGTGAATAGTTGTGCTTTTCGGGGGAAGGTTCTAATGTTAGTATGAAGTGATTTTGATTTCTTCTGTGTGCAGTGTTACAGCCTTCCTAACTCTGTTTGGGGCAAAGTTTTTGTTGGTTATTAGTAAATAACAAAAAACCCTGAATCATTACGTGGAAGCTACCACTTGCTTATTTCTTTAGGAAGGAGCGTAGATATTTCTCTTCAGCTAAAATATTCAGCAGTTGGATTTCATTTACTTGATGTCCATTGTTTGGAGTAGTATTATGTTGGCGCTTAAATTGCATTGGGTACAAATTTGCTACATTTCTAAAATATTTATCCTCTAAAAGGACACTGGAGAAACACTTTATGCTTTACATTAGCTACAAGTGAAGTTTGATTTCGTACATGGATGGAACGCTATATTGTGAACCGTTTTCTGACACAGTAGGTAAAACTTCACTGCTGTTTTGGGCCACCTCATGATTGGAGTTTTTTTGTTCCTGGGAGATAAGAAATAGAGAAAGAAAGAGAGTGAGAGCTTGCACAAGGGAAAAGGAACAAATAACGAAAATGCTTCTTATACTTGGCAGAAGCTTGGAATGCCTTATTACTAGCTGTATTAATCTGTGAATCCTTCTCTTGTTAGTACTCAGTCCGTTATGAGTGTGCCGATGCTTCCAGAATTTTGTGTCTTGCCTTATCCTGTTACAACAATTCATTGTGCCCAAAAACATGGCTATAATGAAATCCATGAAGTAAACCATAGTATATTTGTGTTACTATTATAATCTGTCAATCTTGTGAGATAGAAGCGCATTGATGATTCTTCTCAACATTGTCATCTAATGTTTGATTTAACTGGCAAGGTTTTTTCTCTCCGCATATCGACTCTTCTGAATTGAATTCTAGATTAGAATTGGCTAAGTTGGGAACATAATTAGGCATGCCATAAATCCCCAGTTAGTTGTCTGTGAACGTGATGGTATTGACCTCTAGTTGGTTTTGCATTCTTCAGTGGTTCTCTTTCTCTAAAAGAGCTTCCTCACAAGTGTTGTAGAGCTGCTTTAGACCATTTTGCGACAAATATTGTTTAGATTACACGGGTGCAGTGCCATGCAACAGATGCTCATGGAATGTTGCTCTTTATGGCCTATGGAAGCATTTTATGATTGATTATTGATTGTGGTTGTGCGTTCAAGCTAGTGCTTCATCTGAATTCTGGGGATCCATGGAAGAAGCTAACATTTCCCAAATGATTGAAGATTCAGTAAAGATTATTACACGTAAAAACAATTGGCCCTCAAAGCTCTTGCCTCTCTGTTGGAGGATTGTGTTGTTTATCCCAATATATTATTGATGAATTTGGAACTGTTTTATGTTTTAGTTGGATGTTTTCATCGTAATGCTAAGAGATAGGTGCAATGTTTCTGCCCCCCCGGCGGACCATTTTTCCTCCCTCCACAATTCATTTATGTATTTTCGCAATAATTTGCTGTAACTTAAGCTGATGTTGCTCATGACCAGCAATTTTCCTTTATAGGGTGATAATCGAGTTGATCCCTTTTATAACATGTACAACCTTTAAAGGACATGATTTTTGTTTTTATCGATAAAGGATTTTTTAGGGCGAAACGAAAGAGTATCCCCTTAATGAAATTTGATTAGGGGTGTTTTGTATTGTAATTCAAAGTCAATGCATAGCAATTCAGTAATCCAAGTTTTTAGGAGTCGTTCTTCTAACACCATAGCAGATGATGAAGCCATCGAGCAAGTATCAAATATCCACGGTTATCAATCACCAATTTTGAGAATTAGATCGAACGTAATAAAAGCACACTTAAAGCATGCTAAACAACCAAGGCTTTTCTCATGAAATAACTCTAGATTAACAAAGTTGAAGGGCTTCATACGTGGAGAAGCTGTGATTCAAAAGAGAACGGAATATGGTCAGTAGTTTTACGGCAAAACTAACAAAGTTGAGGGCTTTTTATGGTTGACGCTTTTTTGATCATTAACAACATTGGAAAAGTTGAGGAATATGTTTTCAGACAAGTATTTTTTGTGAAACAAATGGAGTTTGAGGGGTGGCAATGCCTGGCACGACACGTTAGCACGAACCAATAAGACACGATTATAAAACATGATTACGAGACAAATGACACGATAAGCCCGACAACGAAACACGGAAAGACAAATTGTTAATATATTGAAATTAATATTTATTGTTGTATTTATGATCAAATAAGATAGATAATATTAAAACACGATAATGAGGCACGAACACGACCCGATAACACGAATTGCCACCCCTAAGTTTGACATAGAGATTTGCTACAAAATTATGGGTCTTGCTAACAAATGTGAAATATCCCACGATACTTGATACTTCCTCATTTTCGGGCAAAGAGTTTTTTTGAAAGTCAATTTTTTTAAAAAACTGATTCTTTTAATAGTTTATTAGTAAAAAAATGACACTTTTATGTTTTCATTTTATAAAATGGGCTCTTTTAAGAAACATTCCAAAATGTAATTCATAATTAAAAAGCTATATGGGTTAGGAATCATCACCAATGTGTTACAAGAGGCTCGAATGCATTTGAGGCGACTCCAAATAGCATAAAATTCTGCACCCTCCATCCCAAATATAATGGACATATGATGTATCCAAAATAAACTAGATATACTGGGTTAAAATTTTTGGATATTTGGCTTTCAAAATATCCTTATTTTGAGGTTCAAACCTGTTAAAGTAGCCAACAATAAACGTGAACTAGGCAGAGGCTTTTTCTGCAAATGCATTCTGGTGTGAAAATTAGCTAACACACCGATGCAATATCAATTTGACAAAGTTTTAGACTAATAAAGTGAGCGTACATTCCCTCTTCCATCAGAGGGGTTTATATAGCCTGAAGGGTGGAAATTGAACATTAAGTGCATAAGCGTGAAAGATGGGTACATTCATGGCCACGTCCGAAACGTGGGGGCGGATCTCCCGACATTAACTCTCCACATTCAAGACCACCGTTATCGCATAACTGAACATGCTGGTTGTGCTCGTTGAATAATTTGCCTGCTCGCTACACTTTTGCCCCCCAAATGGCAGACAAGAGTTTGCTCACTCGGTACGCCTAAGTGGTCGGAGTTCAACATATTTATTTTTTTGTTTTAATATTTTAACAATTTTTAATGGATATTTGATGAGAATTCAGATTTTCTTCAAAAACAATTAATCACACGAAATATGGTACCCCTGTATAATTTTTGGAGGTTATAGTTTTATTTTCACTAATTAAATAAAAATATTTTTAATATCCATCCTAAAAATTTATTGTAAAATCGAACAGTCCTTCCTTTGAAAAGGAGGGAGTAATACGAATTCTAACAAGTACAATAGGCACACTTGTTCACAAAACCTTTATATTGCATGAATATCATTGGGTGTGATTACTTATTTATAAGTTCATAATTTTATATATTTTTTCTCATGTTTTATTCTTAATTTATATGAATTTTATATTTATATAGTTTAAAGAATTACATTTATTGTGATTTTATTGTATTTAAGGTACTTGGACATGAATTCAAGTTTTAAAGGATCATTTCATAGTAAATTGGGAAGATTCAAATCAATTTATAACGTTTGAAATCAATTGATCAAGATTCATTAGTCTTCCGTTAAGCATTTACAAAGAAAGGGGCGGAAATGAAAGAGAAAATAGCTAACGGAACCTAATGGTGAACTGAAATGAGAACTCTGGAATTGGAGGGCCACCAAAATTCACGCGTGCGCGTTCAAAATTTCCAACTTTCTAGAATAAGGGCCTCGATGTATTTCTTGAAAATGAAGAGGCACCGGAGAAAATTGCTGAAAGTTAAAATCTGATTTGATTTAGTGGAGGCTGACGTCAGCGGAATGGATTTCAATTTTCTTGGCGCACGGACAGCAGGCAGCAGCTCCTTTTGGTTGTTTTTGAGTTGAAAATATTTTTTTTATTCCAAGTTTACCCTTAACATGTTATTTACTTACTTTTTGATTTTACCCAATAAACATTCACTTACTCTCCTACCACCACAAAATTATTCGAGTAATCTTTGGAATAGTCTGATTTGAAGAAATGGCGATGGTTTCAATGTGTCATCTTATTTGACATTTATGTTTATAAATTAAAAGGTTATGTTAATAATATGCGTAAGATCCATTTGGTGCCACAAAAAGTATTATTAAATGGCATTAAATTATTCACCCCAACTTTCCTCCTATCATCCGTCCTCTCCCTCCATTTTGCACACACTTTTTCACCTTCATCTACACACACTTCCTCCATTGTTGATCAAAGCTAGGGATTTCAAACATTTGTTCCTTTGGAAGTATTGTAAACTATAACTCTTATCTTTAATATAATTATGGATGTTTTTATTGGAATTTTTGTTAATTATTTCTCTTGCATTATGAGCTAAACCTCCATAACTAGGATTTTGATGAATCTCTATTTTAGAAGCATGATCTAGTATTTATTTTATTCTCCTAATTAGACTAATTTTATGTTATAATTACTATTTTGATGTGTTTAATACTTTTAATTACTTGATCACTAATTAAATGATTTTTAAATTATTTTGTGAGAGTGAGAACTACCATTACAATTTGGATCAAGCAAAATAGTTGTTGATGTTTTATAGCATAGAGATATAACACAAAATTCAATATCGTATTTGAGAACGTGTTTTTTCATGTTATTTCCACATTTTAGCTATACATTGCAAGAACTCGTAGTTAAGTGAGGGGATTAGGGTCTCTATCGAAGCGAGAGCTCGTAGTAATTATTATTTTTGTGTTCTCGGATACCATAGTAATTTGTTGAAAAGTTATGAAGAGTTGATAAATTCATCATGTGGATAATTTGGAGTGAAATTATAATCCTAGGCTTTTATTCTTGATTAAATCATATTTTTGTCCATGAATGTGATTAGTAATCTTATCATCATTTATGTTACATGCTTTAATTTAGTGTTCATTTTCTTTACTAAATTTCGGTCGTTTGGATAAAGTTAAAAATCATGATTCTAGAATTCACGAAAATAGACCTCGTCATTGTCCTCGAGGGTTTGACTTGTGCTTACGCACTTTTCTACTTGTTGTCGATAGGTATTCGTGCCCGTAGCATTTGTATATTCGTTTGCGAGCACATCACTTACCTTTTTTTGTGATTTGTAGTTTTATTTAGGATACTAGTCTAATGTTTTTCAGAATATGGATTTTTCAATCCAATCACTCAATTGTGATCCGAGTCCAATAATCTGATAGTCTAAAAAACAAGTTTGGATTAAAGTGATTCGATCTATTAACAATCGACCGAGTCTAATATGTATATATATAAAAAGGAATACTACACATACAAAAGTTAATTATATTGAGCTTTCAGTTATTAATTATTATTATTTCTACTAAATATAAATTCTTCCGTACACTAAAATATCTCGCTAACAGTGTCATTTATATTTGTGTGACAAGAGAATAAGATATTTTTTTATGTTTGTTTGACTTTGATTGAATAAAAGATAATTTGATTTTATTATTATTTAGTACTTTAATGATGATCGAATGATGATCGATTCAAATTTGATAATTTTATAACAAATCAGACTTGGATTTGTATTTGAATTTAGCATATCGACCCAAATTTGATTTATTGGCATGCTTGCATGTAAGTGAGGCTCATTATTAAAATACCAAGAAAAAAGAATAATAAAAATATTTTAGTAATAAAACGACTACTCTATCCGATTTAAAATTATTGTTCAGTTTGACTCGGCACACGGATAAAAAAAATATAATTAACTTGATTATTAATATTAGTAAAATATGTTATTTCTTTTCATATACATGTGATCTATAATTAAAGTAAGAAGAAATAGTAAGGGTAAAATAATAAAAGTCTGTCCTAAAAAAGAAACATTCAAAAAAAACAAAATTTTAGAACTGACGAAAAATGAATGAAAGATAATAATTTTGGGACGTATGGAGTAATTTAATTTTTGGAATGGAGAGAAATATATAGCAAGGGTAATGGAGTGTCAAATTGTACACTTATTTGATACTTGACACATTAAAAATAAATAAAAAATCTATTTGACACACATAAACTACTCTAACAAAAAAATATCAAAAATGCTAGGTTTATCATTATTTCTATACTATTGTTATCACTAAGCCTTGGTAAAGGCCAAATGTGCTTTAGTGAAAGACAATTTTGTTAATCACTAAGGCTTGTTGGTAACAATAGTGGTATAAGTAGTGATAAACATAACATTGTTGAAAAACTATTCCAATGGTTAAGTTACTCACTTTGTCTTACAATACTCATTTGAAGAAAATAGTGAAAGAATTGTCGAAAATGAATCTGGTACCAAAATGAAGTAAACCAAGTTTATATATCTTCTTTACTATAAAAGTGTGAGTTGTCTCTTAGAAATTCATGTATGAACAAAAATAATCTTTCATCTAATAAATCGTCCATCATTTATTTAATGACAAACAAGTAAATTTATCTTCTTTACTATAAAAATGTGAGTTGTCTTTTAGAAATTAATGTATAGACAAAATTAATATTTCATCTAATAAACCATCCACCATTTATTTAAGGACAAACAAGTAAATTTATCATGATAAAAAAATAATATGTATACAAAAGTAATGTTTAATAAATCACTCCACTTTGAATAAGGTCAAATAAATAATTTATTATTTGCTAATCAATTCCATGAATAATAACAAAAAAATTATCATAATAAATGATAATGTCAAATTAGTAAATTTCATCTCTATCTTTCTATCTATTTCTACTATAAAATTGTGAGTTGTCTACTAGAAATTAATGTATGGACAAAATTAACCTTTCATCTAATAAATCATCCACCATTTATTTAAGGACAAACAAGTAAATTTATCTTCTTTACTATAAAAATGTGAGTTGTCTCTTAGAAATTAATGTATTGACAAAATTAACATTTCATCTAATAAACCATCCACCATTTATTTAAGGACAAACAAGTAAATTTATCATGATAAAAAATAATATTTGTACAAAAGTAATGTTTATAAATCATTCCCCATTGAATAATGTCAAATAACTAATTTATTATTTGCTAATCAATTTAATCAATAATAACAAAAAAATGATCATAATAAATGATAATGTCAAATTAGTAAATTATATCTCTATCTTTCTATATATTTCTATTATAAAATTGTGAGTTGTCTCTTAAAAATTAATGTATGGATAAAATTAATCTTTCATCTAATAAATCATCCATCATTTATTTAAGGACGAACAATTGTAAAAAAATAACCCTAAATTTAATAAATCACTCATCATTGAATAAGGTCAAATAAGTAAATTTGTTATGAGCTAATCAATTACATGAATAATTACAAAAAGAACCCTAAATTTAATAAATCACTCACCATTGAATAAGGTCAAATAGGTAAATGCAATCTCCATCTATCTATCTTCTTTACTATAAACGTGTGAGTTGTCTTTTAAAAATTAATGTATGAGAAAAATTAGCATTTTATCTAATAAATCATCCGCCAAATTTAGGTTTTCCCTCTATTTTTTTCACCAACCAATTTTGAATTATTTTGGTGTACATCTCTTTTAAACCTTTAAAGTGTTTCTCATTTTTCAATGGGGAACAAAAGCTATCACTAATTATGCATCTCTTTTTAACCTTTAAAGAGGGGTTAGTTTGCTTGTTGGTGACATATTCTTCTTCCAATATTGGATTGCAATTGTTTGCAATTTTCATATGACCCCCTGGTTTCTATGATATTACAAACAACCCATATTTTTCTGACTTTATGACACTTCAACTAACAGATTTAGGGTTTGAGACTATCGGTGTCCAAAATTTGCATTCTTTGGTGTGTGGCGTGCGTTTGCATTGTACAGTCCCTAATGGACTTTCTTAAAGTTTAGAGACTAATGGTCTAATTTTTCCTTAAATAATTTTTTTTTGAGATATTTTCTTAACTTTAAAGTTAATTTTGAGATTTGTTTAATTATTTTTCTGATTATTGAAACAATTATTCATTAGTTTTTATTACAAACATATCTTAAATATCAAATGATTAACTAAATGATAGAATTATAACTAAATTAAACTTTGCACCCAACGAAAATGACAAAAATAATCCTCATGTCATATACAATGTGTCATTTTTCATTAATATTATTAATTCTCATGGACGTGAGGGAGCAAAGTGAGATGAATAGCAAAGTTGTGTATAAAAGTGAGACACGTAATTTACAGGTTAGGGTGCAACGTGAGATTTAAGTAAATACTTTCAGGAGCGAATCATATTTTAGCCCATAAAAATTAGGCCAAAAAAGCAACTATCCCATCAAAGCTTCTATCAAATCTCACTTTGGTTTTTTTATGATTAATTTAATTCATAGGAGAAATATACATACACATATATGTATGTATGTATATATTTACATATATATAAGTATATAAATATTTATTATTTCTGGTGAAAAATATACATTAAAATTTCATAAAGGACAATTTTCAGAAATATATATAGTTTTTTCGTATATAAAAATAATAATTAAAATTAAAAAAATGAAGATACAATATTTCGCAAAAATCATTAAAAACACGTGCAAGGCTCGTGTTCCTAACTAGTATTAATAAAAAAAAAAGTAATTTTTGGGGTAAAAATGATTGAAAACCGAAAATGGAGAAAATAAAGCTCGGACCACACGTAACGTGACAAGTGGAAAACACTCCTCAAAATTTGTTTGATACTCATGTTGGGTTTTAATTGAAATTAACAAGGCGGAATAACAAAACTTTAATTTCAAAATCATCCCAAGATTCATGCGAATTAATATAAATTAGATTTAGGATACATACCCAAATATTAAAACAATCAATCTTCAATAGAATCATGTTTGAATCATGATCACCACAACAAACGATTTGCACGACTTCTCTATGGTATCCACGCGAATGGATTGAATAGAATTAATCTAACAATTATGTACTAGACAATTGTTGAATCAAAGTAGGAAACCCTTCATCAGACGAAGAACTAATCCCTAATTTTTTCTCCCTACGAATTTAGTGTTTCACCAAACCTTAAATTTGTTTGCTAGAGAGTCCCCATGGTTTCAGACAAAAAACTCTTATATATATAGGATGTAATGGCCGGCCATACATAATCTTAATCTTATTAGGACTATGTCTAGTTAAATTTAATTATTTTGTTTGAACCCACTAATGCAATTAATGACCCAAATAACTTCCAGTCCAATCTATATATATATATATATATATATATATATATATATATATATATATATATATATATATATATATATATATATATATATAATGGCAAGGGTGGATTTCTCCCTCCAAAATATCACTTTTGAATTATTGACGTTTGGGTTACAATTTCACTCTTTCTTTCTCATACCTTCTCTGATTATATTTCTCTTTCTCTCTACCGTTTCCTCCTTATTTTTTCACTCATCACCACCATCTCCTCTTTTTAATTATATTTAAACATTTTTCTCTCTTTAAACATAAAAAATAGTAACTAAAATAAAAATAATGATTCCGGAGTCAAGAAAACAAAAATATAAGAGGTTAGTAAAATAAAAATAATTTATGGAACAGACCACTATAAAAATAAAAGTTACTGAATCAACAAAACAAAATTAATTTAACGTTGAGGTTAGTTAAATAAAATAATTTACGGAACAAAAGTTTAAAACAAATTCTTAAAAATATATATGTAAAACAAAAATACGTTAGTAAAATAACAATATTTGATGGAACAAAAATAATAGTTAATAGTAAAAATAATTTCGTTATTCTCATTTTAGCTTATTTTCTTCTAAGAAATTTCTTTATTCATAAAATACAAATATAATTTAATAAAAGTAATCATTCAAAATGAAGAACTTATTTGAGTTCAGATTTTATTTGCAGGGTGGAAAAAATTTAAGTTTGTTCGAAGACATTCATTATATAGAGTTTTTGAATAGTATAAAGTGTTCGGGGTTGTCTGGTCATGAATTGACACTTAAAATCAGTGTTCCCGTAATGCTATTAAGAAACATTGACCATGCTGCAGGGTTGTGCAATGGAACAAGACTAATCATCATAAATTTTGAGGATCACATTGTTTAAACACAAATTTTGAAAGGAAGCAATGTTGGAGAAAATATTTTTATCCCAATATTGTCATTAACTCTATCCGATGTAAAATTGTCTTTCAAGTTCCAGAGAAGACAATTTATATTGTTGGTATCATATACAATAACAATTAACAAGTGTCAAAGTCAATAATTGCACGTAGGTCTCTTTTTGAAAAAAACCAGTATTTAGACATGGACAGTATATGTCCTAGTTTGTAGAGTAACAAATTATTTTTGTTTGAAGATATTGATATGCGGTAAAGATGAAAAACTAACTAATAAGACAATTAATGTTGTGTATAAGAATTTTTTTTAGAATCTATAATGATTAGTGATATACTTATGTGTAATTGTTAATAAACCGATCCTCTTTATTTTTTTTTATATACAATTTAGTTGACGTGCGTTTAACGCACGGGTTAAAAAAAACTAGTTCATTCTAAGTGTGTGACCCAATAGGTTCCTAAATTACGTTGACAATAATTATTATTATATCGAATATATAATTAATTATAAACAATGAACGGCATCTAGCAATACATCATTGTTAGCCAAGTACTATGAAATATTAGTGATTACAAATAACTGATTGTGACCAAAATAGCTCTTGTCTATTTGTCCTAATATTTAATTAAACACAAGGCATGAAACATGTCATCATTTTTATAGTTTAATCTTGGTTTCTTGATCCCCGAGTAAACTTATATAATAAACAAATAAACTCAATATCTTATATTGATTTATTTGAGCACGGTAATGCACTTACTTAAGTTTCACTCATCAAGAGGCTCATAAATATTATACTTCTGTTATCTAGGAGGGACAAATTCTATCTATATCATCCATATCCCTTAGTATGATTCGTGGCATATCCAATATCCGGTTTTATAATCACATTGTTACAAAATGACGTTTATTGATATCTAAATATACAACTCCTCATCTATGATAACGACTTCAAGTCAAAAAGGACAACGAACACATTTGCCACTATGAGAATCGCTTATGACACTCACGTAACGATCCACGTAGTATTCTCATGCGGGTCAATCTAGTACATTGTTACACCTAACACGCACCCATGTGTAGACTGATATCAACTATATGAGTCTCAACACTTACTAGTCTACTTATATTATTATTGCCCTTATTAATAATAATACTCGACCAGAGATATTTAAAAATAACATAGTTATTCTAAGGGCTTTATGATGCATTATTATAAATAAACAAATAATACATAATAAATAAATGTATTAATAAAGAATGATACATGAAGAAATAGATTTACCTCTAAGGCATAAACCAACAATCTTCCACTTGCACTAGAGTCAATATGGAGTATCTCTAATGCCCATAGATTTATTGTGACTATCATGCTTCTGCTGAGCTAGAGGACAACTCCTTTTACAAAGGTAAAACACAAACCCTTAACTGTGATTAATAATCATCTTTATCGATCTGAAAGCTACCATCAATGTAACCCTTTACAATGAGGTCTTCATTGCCTCCATAAATCAAAAAACGTATCCTTAGTCTTTCTCAAATACTTTAGGATATTTTGATAGTAATCCAATTACCATCACTTGGATCTCACTAGTACGTGCTCAACTTGTCATGCTTAAAGTATATAATACATCTGATCAAGCAAACTTCTCGATCCATCTATATAGATCTAATATAGGGTGCTTCTCCTAAATCCTTTATGGAAAAATATTCTCATACCCAACCTTTAGCCAACTGCAGATTAGGGATATCATTTCCAATAAATAGTATGTCGTCTACATACAAGACCAAATATATTACCGAGCTCCCACTAATCCTTTTGTAAGTACATGGTTTATCGTTTTTCCCACTTGTTCTTTTAGAGATAAACTCTCCTTTCTAGGAATACACAAATTCGAGTAACAAACTCTTTGTTCTCAACTAGATTGTATAAATGGTATCCTTTTGTTTCCATATGATACCCCAAAAAATAACATTTATCTTATTTAGGGTCGAGCTTATCAGATTGTAAACGTTTTACATAAGCTTCACAACCGTAAATTTCCATTAAAGGCATACTGAGACACTTCCCAGTTTACATCTCACATGGTGTCTTTTGTATATAACTGTCAAATTGAGCTAAAGCCCGCGGGCATGCCCGCCTCGGCCACCTAAAAGGGGCGGGTTGGGCTAATATAATAGAGGACCATTTGGATGCGGGTCTCACGGGCTTTGCTCACACGGTCCATAGGTTTTTGTGGATCAAGGTGGGGATGGGTTGCCCGCAAAAAGTTAAAACTAAAAAGTCAAAAATTAAAATTAAGAGTTTAAGGCATTGTCGCTTTGAGCACCCTAGGCCCATTTTTCGTAGAATTAAAATTAGGTTATGTCTTCTCATACAGTCAAGTCGTACTCATACTCTCATGTTATATTTCTCAAACTCAAAAGTGGCGCCTCCGGCTCTATAAAGTGGCAGCTGCACCTCTCTCTCTCTATCTCGCTCTTGGTCTCGCGCTCTCTCTACCCCATCCTGCCTCTAGATCGGGCAAGTCTTTCTTGTCAGTCTTCTCCGGCCACATCTCAGCATGCGTACCGGTCTTGTCCAGCTTCTTTATCAATGCTTTTGCATCTATGTTACCTGTGATTGTAACTTTTTGTTGCTGTGAATCAATGGTTGTTGTGTAAATCCCTGTTCATTGACATCAAGAGAAATAATGTTTGGTTGCTAAGAAAACACAAAAAATGAAAATGGAACATAGAGTCAAATCAATGCTTAAATTTGTCTTTTGTTATGTTTGGCTGGTGAGAAAGTTTTGAGAAAAAAGAAAAGATAATGGGGAATTTAGTTGGTTTTCTTGACGTTTATGTTGCAACCTTCACAGTGAATGGAAACTTTCAAAAGCCATCTGAAAAAACAGGGGAAATGAAGTTGAGGTTTGAAATTACAAAAATTGAGAGAAGTGTTATCAAGAAAATGGTAGCGGGGGTGTGTTATCATAAATTAAATAATTGATAATAGATTAAAAAATCATTTTTTTGCAGGCTTGCCCGCAGCCCTACGCGGGGTGGGTTGAGCCATGAATTTTAGGAACCATCATGTTCGCGGGCTTTCCCGCCCCGTCCCGCCCCGTTTTACAGCAGACTTTCTAGGCCCGCGGGTAAACCCGCCCCGTATGCCTGTTTTGACACCTCTACTCTTAAATAGGAAAACACGATTAACGAAGGAGTGTGTAAGAGCAGCATGACTCATCATAGATAAAACTATGTCTAACAAAGTTTGATTCCTCCTTTCGGACACACTATTCCATGTAGTGTTCCAAATGAAGTGAGTTGGAATAGAATCTCACATTCTCTTAGATGATCATCAAATTCTTGACTTAAACCTTTTAGTATTAATGTTTATAGATATGTGCATCAAGATCAAGGACATAAAGTCCATTAGACAATTTAACACAAAACATTTCATTTTAATAAATAGAACAGCTAGTGTTCTTAATAATAAATGAAAGAACCTTTCTTGTCCAAACAAGAAGCTGAAATAATATTTCTGCTAATAATACGAACATAGCAGCAATTGTCTAATACTATTACAACCCTAGAGAGAAAGGTCAAATAATAAGTTCCTACAGCTAATGCAGCAACTTTTGCTTCATTTCCAACACGTAGCTCCACCTCGCCCTTGGTTAATCATCTACTTTTTTTTAGTTCCTACACATAAATACAAATATGAGTGAGAACCACATCAAGTATCCAATCCTCATGATGAAAATGTATACAAATTAAATTCTATAACAGAAATACATGAAGTGGAAGCCTCGCTTCCCTTCTTGCTTTTTAGCTATTCCAGGTATTTTGGACAATTCCTCTTCCAATGTCTAGTCTCACCGTAGTGGAAGCAGGTTCCCTCTTTAGCTACACCACCTTTGGGCTTTAAGGTCTTATCCTTGGGTTTTGGTTTAGCATTCCCATTAGCACGATGCTTAGAGGTTTGCTTCTTCCATTTTCCATTTCCTTGGACCATCAATATGGTCATAGCCTTACCCTTGTTGATGTTTTGTTCAGCGGTCCTCAACATATTAAGTAAATATGGCAGTTATTTATCAATTTCATGTTGGAATTGTGTTTAAAGAATGAAATTGTGCATTTTGTGGCACGGATTTCTTCACGTGTCATTTGTGTAATGACAAGGGTAATTGTGGAATCGTGTTCTACTCCGTGAGAACATCGAAATCATATATTTATTTGTCCAATTTGGTGTTTGGATGAATAAGTTATGATTGATTAAAGTGTGATTGTTGGAAGTGAGTTTATCCCACATTGGAAGATTAACAAAAACTTGAGTGGTTTATATACAAGTACCTTATGTGATAAGGGTAAGCTTGTATAGAATAGAGGCTCTTTCTCGCTCACGCCTGCGTGGAAGGGGGGGTGCAAATCATAGTCCAGTTTAGCCTTCGGAATACCATACTCATGTGCGAGCGTGTCCCACGGACACGAATGTCGGACCAAATTTGCATGTTCAGACCAACCCACGTTTTGTTAATTATTCTTTTGGTTTTTGTAACTCCAACATTTATAACAGACTTTGGGCTGTTATTACCAACTTTAATTAGAGAAATTATTTGCCTATTGATGATGGATTTATTTCATCATCAATGTAATCTTTAATCAGTCTCGATTTACTCCTATAAAAGGAGATTACATCCACAGTTGAAAAAACATAGTTTAGGACAATCTCCATTTCTCTTCTATAATCTGCAATTTGTTGAGCGAATTTCCTTGGCCTCCTTTTTCTTATTGGTGATAGAGTCAGACACAAATTCAGTTAGTCGGAATCCTTAGTGCTGAAGGTTTCTCCGGTGTCTCCGTTGTATCCTGGAAGGCAGATGTCCATTAGAGCTTCCAAGCACAGACGTGAAGGGACGAATCTGTTTTAAGGAAATTGTGTGCGACACAGGCCTCGGACTTGAAGGTTGATCACAGCTCTATAACAGCTGACATTATGTGAAGCACCAGCAGACTTCAGTCCACCATCAGACTTGAAGTCCACCAGTAGACTTGAAGTCCACCAGCAGACTTGAAGTGACCAGCAGACCTGAAGTTCACCAGCAGACTTGAAGTCCACCAGCAGACTTTAAGTCTACCTGTAGACTTAGAAGACAAAGTAGTAACTTTTCAATTGATTTCAATTATGTAATTGTTGATTTAATTACTGTTTTTCCCTGTACTATTTCTAACAATCTTAAAACAGACTCGTAAGTTTTACTAAAATACAAAATTGTGTATTCTGACTTTGTTCATATTTCAAATATGACAACTGAATTGAATACCCAAACTACTGGAAAGGAACCTAATGTGACCTTGAACCCAACGACCACTAACGCTAATGTTACTCAGATTGTAGCCAATCCAACTATGTTGGTGCATCATAGCGAGAAACCAGAGAAGTTCAGTGGCTTGAATTTCAAGCGTTGGCAGTAGAAGATGTTGTTCTACTTGACCACCCTAAACCTAGTAAGGTGTCTAAAAGAAGATCCTCCAATGGTGGGTGAGAATAAGAATGATGTCCAAACTGTTACTGCTGTGGACGCATGGAACCATTCTGATTTCCTTTGTAGAAATTACGTACTGAATGGGTTGACATACTCATTGTACGAAGTTTACCGTAACAAGACAACGACAAAAGAGTTGTGGACATCGTTGGACCACAAGTGTACATCTGAGGATGCTGGAGCCAAGAAGTTTATTGTTGGTCGCTTCCTGGATTATAAGATGGTGGACTCCAAGACTGTCTACAGTCAAGTGCAAAAATTACAAGTGATCTTTCATGAAATTCAAGCTGAAGGGATGGTTGTGAGTGAAACCTTTCAAGTGGCTGCAATTATTGAGAAATTACCTCCAGCTTGGAAAGATTTCAAGAGCTATCTGAAACACAAGCGAAAGGAGATGGATGTGGAACAACTGGTTGTCAGACTTCGTATTGAAGAGGACAACATGGGTTCTGATAAGAAGACATTCGTTCTTATGGCTGCTAAAGCCAATATGGTAGAGCATGGCCAAAGCTCAAAAGGCAAAGGCAAGGCTACTGCTAAGAGGGTAAGTTTGGGACCCAAGAGAGGAATCTCTAAGAAGAGATTTTCTGGAAAGTGCTACAATTATGGTGGCACGGGTCACAAAGCTATAGCTTGCAGAAAGCCAAGTAGAGATCGTAAAGCAAACATGTGGATAACATCTCTCAAGACGTGTCAGAACTGAACCTTACTGCGGTTGTCACTGAAGTGAACTTGGTGGGTTCAAACCCCAATCAATGGTGGATCGACCTGGTGCCAGCAGACATGTGTCTCCAATAGAGAAATGTTCAATACCTTTGAAGCTGCTGAGAATGGCGAGAAGGTTTTCATGGGAAACTCTGCCACTTCTGAAGTCAAAGGTCAAGGCAAAGTGGTGCTGAAGATGACGTTCATGAAGGAACTGACTCTCAACAATGTACTTTATGTACCAGATATTCGGAAGAACTTAGTCTTCGGAACTCTGCTGGTGAAGCATGGCTTCCGTATAGTATTTGAGTCAGATGTTGTAACTTCGTCTAAGAGTGGAATGTTTGTTGGAAAATGTTACGTAACTGATGGGCTGTTTAAGCTCAGTGTAATGATTGTTAAACCAACAAGCAATAATTATAAGAATAAGACTTCTGTTTATTTTCTTGAGTCTTCATATGTGTTGCATGGTAGATTAGGACATGTTAATTATGAAACCCTTCGTAGGTTAATTAACATGAATTACATACCCAAATTCCAAATCGATTCCAACTACAAGTGTGAAACTTATGTAGAGGCAAAGTTAACAAGGACATCATTTCATACTATTGAAAGAAATAGTGAACCACTTGGATTAATTCACACTGATGTGTGTGATTTTAAATCAACACAATCACGTGGTGGAAATAAGTATTTTATTACTTTTGTTGACGATAGCACTAGGTTTTGCTATGTGTATCTTCTCAAAAGTAAAGATGAAGCCATAGAGAAGTTTATTCTCTATAAAACTGAGGTTGAGAACCAACTCAACAGAAAGGTTAAGATGCTAAGAACTAATCGTGGAGGTGAATAGGAGTCACCATTTGCTGTATACTGTGCTGAGCATGGTATCATCCACGAGTCAACAACACCTTATGCACCTCGATAGAATGACATTGCTGAACGCAAAAATCGAACTCTTAAAGAGATGATGAATGACATGTTGTTAAGTTCTGGATTACCACAGAACATGTAGGGAGAAGCTGTGCTGTCAGCAAATTACCTTTTAAATAAGGTACCCTGCAAGAAGCTAGACAAAAGCCCTTACGAGATGTGGCATGGAAGAATTCCATCTTACAAATTCTTGCGAGTGTGGGGGTGTCTTGCTAAGGTTGTTGTTCCTCTACCTAAAAAGGTGAAAGTAGGACCAAAAACTGTTAATTGCATATTCATTGGTTATGCACATAACAACAGTGCTTATCGGTTTCTTGTGCATGATTCTAAAATAATAGACATACACAAAAACACGATAATGGAATCGAGAAATGCCTCATTCTTTGAGAATGTATTTCCATGTAGATTGAGTAGTGTATCTAGCTCATCTGTACAAATACATGATTCAATAGAAGAAGAGCATGAGGAGAATGGGGTAGAAGAGGTAGAACTTAAACGCAACAAAAGAACTAGGGTAGAAAAATCCTTTGGTCCGGATTTTCTAACCTACACGCTAGAAAGTGAACCTCAAAGCTATAAAGAAGCAGTGAGTTCTTCTGAAGGACCTCTCTGGAAAAAGGCTATTAAGAGTGAAATTGATCTCATCCTTCAAAATCACATTTGGGAATTAGTGGATCTACCTCCGGGAAGTAAACCACTAGGTTATAAGTGGATTTTCAAAAGGAAGATGAAAGCAGGTGGATCAACTGATAAGTATAAGGCCAGACTTGTAATAAAAGGTTACATGCAATGTGAAGGTCTTGATTACTTTGATACGTATTCTCCAGTTACGAGAATAACATCAATAAGGATAGTACTTGCAATTGCCGCATTGCGGAATCTTGAAGTACATCAAATGGATGTAAAGACTGCTTTTCTAAATGGTGATTTAGAAGAAGAGATTTACATGGAACAACCAGAAGGATTTTCTGCTCCAGGGCAAGAAAACAAAGTGTCTAAGTTGGTTAAGTCTTTGCATGGCTTAAAACAAGCACCAAAACAATGGCATGAGAAATTTGATAATGCCATGTTGGGTTGTGGATTTAAGATCAATGAGTGTGATAAATGTGTTTATGTAAAGGACACTGAAAATGGTTGTCATTTTATGTCTTTACTTAGACGACATGCTTATCATTGGTAGCAATGATAATATGATTAAATCTACAAAAGACATGTTAAAATCTTAATTTGACATGAAAGATATGGGGTTAGCTGATGTAATCCTTGGTGTTAAAATTTCTAGAATTTCAAGTGGACTTACTTTAAGTCAGTCACACTATGTGGATAAAATTCTAGAGAAGTTTAGCAAGGATGCCATTGCAATAGCTAGAACTCTTATTGACACTAGTCTACATCTATCAAAGAATAGAGGCGAGACTATCTCTCAGGTAGAATACTCAAGAATCATAGGAAGTCTAATGTACTTAATGAGTTGTACAAGGCCAGACATTGCCTATGTAGTGAGTAAACTGAGTAGATACACGAGTAATCCTAGGACTGTTCACTGAAAGCGATAGTCAGAGTACTAAGGTACTTGAGATATACTCGTGATTATGGACTGCACTATACAAGAGATCTAGCAGTGACCGAAGGATACTGTGATGCAAATTGGATCTCAGATATTAAAGACTCAAGGTCTACTAGTGGATTTGTATTCACACTGGCAGGTGCAGCCATATCATGAAAATCTTCTATGCAGACTGTCATAGCTAGATCCACGATGAAGTCTGAGTTTATAGCTCTAGACAAAAGTGGTGAAGAGGCTGAATGGCTACGTCAATTCTTAGAAGATATTCTCAGATGGACAAGACCTGTGCCTGCAATTTGTATACATTGCGATAGTCAATCGGCAATTGGTAGGGAACAGAGCAATATGTACAATGGTAAGTCTAGACATATACGTCGTAGACATAATACCATTAGACAGCTACTCTCAACTGGAACTATCTTTATTGACTATGTGAAGTAAAAGGATAATTTAGCGGATCCATTAATCAAAGGGTTAAATAGAGAGTTAGTTGATAAGTCTTCCAAAGGAATGAGACTTAAGCCTCTTGATATGAGTTGATACAATGGAAACCCAACCTTGTTGACTGGAGATCCCAGGATCTTGGTTCAAAGGGACAACCTAATTGTAAAAAGACGCTTAGCTTCACTATGGGGGTCATCCTTTGTAGCAGTGATGCTTGTGTGTATGAGGATAAGCATATGGCTTTTAATGATTCCTAAGTAAAAATCACCTATGTGAGAGAGAAGTGAGGCCGCTTCGAGGAGAATTGTGTGAGGCTCAATTCTTAGACCCTCTCATAGAACCAGACGAATGTTCAAGGTCATGAATGAACATAGCTATGAGAACTGAATTGTGTTAGGAAGATTCATGTGTAACGTATATGATCGTTTACACTAACGGTAGAACAGTTCAAAGACATCATGTCTACTGATCAGCCAGTAAAGTAAATATGCTTTTTCGAGGGAAGGTTTAAAGGGTAACACCTACCTATCCTATGCAGGTTTTGATTGCTGGACTTTATCATCATATTCGTCAATTTTCTTCTTGTGGGGGATTGTTGAAAAAATTGTGTTTAAAGAATGAAATTGTGCATTTTGTGGTACGGATTTCTTCACGTGTCATTTGTGTAATGACAAGGGTAATTGTGGAATCGTGTTCTACTCCGTGAGAACATCGAAATCATATATTTATTTGTCCAATTTGGTGTTTGGATGAATAAGTTATGATTGATTAAAGTGTGGTTGTTGGAAGTGGGTTTATCCCACATTGGAAGATTAACAAACACTTGAGTGGTTTATATACAAGTACCTTATGTGATAAGGGTAAGCTTGTATAAAATAGAGGCTCTCTCTCGCGCACGCCTACGTAGGGGGTGCAAATCATGGTCCAGTTTAGCCTTCGGGATACCGTACTTATGTGTGAGTGCGTCCCACGGACACAAATGTCGGACCAAATTTGTCTGTCCAGACCAACCCACGTTTTGTTAATTATTCTTTTGGTTTTTGTAACTCCAACATTTATAACAAACGTTATGGGCTGTTATTACCAACTTTAATGAGAGAAATTATTTGCGTATTGATGATGGATTTATTTCATCATCAATGTGGTTTTTAATCAGTCTCGATTTACTTCTATAAAAGGAGATTACATCCACAATTGAAAAAACACAATTTAGGACAATCTCCATTTTTCTTCTGCAATCTGCAATTTGTTGAGCGAATTTCCTTGGCCTCCTTTTTCTTATTGGTGATAGAGTCAGACACAAATTCAGTTCGCCGAAATCCTTAGTGCTGAAGGTTTCTCCGGTGTCTCCATTGTATCCTGGGAGGCAGACGTCTATTAGAGCTTCCAAGCACAGACGGGAAGGGACGAATCCGTTTTAAGGAAACTATGTGCGACATAGGCCTTGGACTTGAAGGTTGATCACATCTCTATAACAACAGACATTATGTGAAGCACCAGCAGACTTGAAGTCACCAGCAGACCTGAAGTTCACCAGCAGACTTTAAGTCCACTAACAGACTTTAAGTCTACCTGCAGACTTAGAAGACAAATGTCGGACCAAATTTGTCTGTCCAGACCAACCCACGTTTTGTTAATTATTCTTTTGGTTTTTGTAATTCCAACATTTATAACAAACTTTATGGGCTGTTATTACCAACTTTAATGAGAGAAATTATTTGCCTATTGATGATGGATTTATTTCATCATCAATGTGGTTTTTAATCAGTCTCGATTTACTTCTATAAAAGGAGATTACATCCACAATTGAAAAAACACAGTTTAGGACAATCTCCATTTTTCTTCTGCAATCTGCAATTTGTTGAGTGAATTTCCTTGGCCTCCTTTTTCTTATTGGTGATAGAGTCAGACACAAATTCGCGAAATCCTTAGTCTTTGAAGGTTTCTCCGGTGTCTCCATTGTATCTGGGAGGCACGTCTATTAGAGCTTCTAAGCAATGCAGGGAAGGGACGAATTTGTTTTAAGGAAACTGTGTGCGACATAGGCCTCGGACTTAAAGGTTGATCACATCTCTATAACAACAGACATTATGTGAAGCACCAGCAGACTTCAGTCCACCAGTAGACTTGAAGTCCACCAGCAGACTTGAAGTCACCAGCAGACCTGAAGTTCACCAGCAGACTTTAAGTCTACCTGCAGACTTAGAAGACAAAGCAGTAACTTTTCAATTGATTTCAATTTTGTAATTGTTGATTTAATTGATGTTTTTCCCTGTACTATTTCTAACATTTCATTCATATTGTAGTTTATGATGAATTGATTGTAACTATCCGGCAACGATTGCAAGATCAGATCAGTGGCCAACTCTTGACCTAAAGGAAAGCCAAATCTATTTCAAGGTTCTCAACATACCCAATCATCTTGAGCCCGTGAGTCCCCACAACGCTCCTTCTACCAGCTTGCTTTGGAACAAAGCCTTCAAGACATCGAATCGTTCTTGCCTAGCTTGTTCTTAGTAGAGCTTCTACAAATGTATGATCATATCATATGCCTCCATGTTCTCATGTTGCTTTTGAAGCTCAGTGATCATGGTAGCTAACATGAGACATTCAATATCCAATGCATCATCCTCATGTTTTTTATAAGCAGTACGCTTCGCATGAGGAACAATAGTAGCAGGTGTAGCAGGTACGGGCTTCTCAAGCACATACAACTTCTTTTCCAGTTTGAGAACACTTCTCAATTTTTTGTACCAATCTAGGAAGTTATTCCTAGACAATTTGTCCTTCTCAAGGACCGATCGCAACGATAAAGTTTGAGTTTAAGTATTAGCAGCTAGGGATATCTATCACAAAATATGTAGAAATAAGTATTATTAAATACAAACTATATTTAAGGACTTTATAAATATAGCTCCCACTATTTTGTATTAAATTAATTACCCTCACCATTAATTCAGAAAAATATCAAATATTTTTCTAATGGACCAAGATCCATATTTCATCTCATCTCAATTCAGCTTTGGCTGATCACCCAAGATTTGATTATTTAGATAGAAAATAATTTTCAATTACATCACCATATAGCTATTGGATCAATTGAGCAAATAACTTTTTATTCTAATCTATCTTATAGATTAAATCTCAATTACATGTCTCTAAGCTTACAATCAAATTGTTTTAGTTTAGTTAAGTTAAACCCAATTATGTGACAGTTGAATATTACTAACTTATTCCATCACGTCTCATCTAAGATAAATCAAGACACTCATGCTTTGGCAGACCTACCATTGAATGATCTTGACCATGACGAGTGTCACATATTTAGAATGCATAAACTTAATATTTTAAAGAGGAATTTTAAATTTATTTGATCTCATCAAATATTATAATTTGATTTAATCAAATAATACTACACAATTATATCATGCATCACACACACACACACACACACACACACACACACACACATATATATATATATATATATATATATATATATATATATATATATATATATATATATATCATATAACAATTACGTGACATGGATATATCCCCTAATCTAACGATTTTCTCAAACAAGTGAGAAGTTGAACAAAAACGTCGAATCAAGAAAAAAAAATGAAGAACTTCTTTAAGTGCTTCCGTTGTATCCAAGTTTCCCTGTGCTTTTTATAGTCTCCGTTTTCTCAAAATAAATTACAAAATTCAAAAACTCATTTTTAACATACGAGGAGATTAAGATGAGAATATAATTAAATCCAGAATGTATAGGTAGAGACACAACAAGCATGCCGTATTTTAAATAAATAAAATAAACCAATCATCAACTATTGTAGAAAGAAAACTTGTGTCATATCCACACACCATACAATTATATCTATCATATGAATTATGATTAAAAGTGCAATCCAATGCACAAAAGAATAAAACGGGTAAATATAAATATATAATAAAGCTCAATTAGGAAATTTAAAGCATATAAATTTATCACTTTTGCGTGTTGATTTCACTTTGGGATAAAATGTACCAATAATAAAAATAAAGAAAAAAACATTTTTCTTATGAATTTCAAATTAACACTTAATTTCGAAAATTTTAATAAATAAACAAAACCGGAATCATCTAACAATTAGATGGTAAGCAGCTAGTGGGAAACTTTGCTCGACTTCCAGCAAACCATATTATTTTTATTAGTTTCAAAACAAACCCTTAATTTTACAAATAAAATAATAAAACTAACAGATCTTTGTATTCATCAAACAAAGATTTGGGTACAGGACCAAGGATCGAGTCCTAGTAACCGCAATGTGAGGGTTTCATCTTCTTGTGGGGGTGGCTCCTTGTAGGTACTAAACACTAGTCCTCCTAGCTACTTAATCGCTGAGTTACCATGATTTTCCCTCTCACATTCTCATGAGGCTGGGGTGTGAGGGCTCTCGGGAGGAGAGTTTCCCCTTTATTTGGGTACAGGAAAACTAAGCGTACCAAGTCCCTAACAACCCTAGTCGACATAGGAACATGATTTTTCTTTCTTTTAACATATAAATTTCGAAATCAACAATTAAATTCAGAAACTTATATATAAACAAAAAACATAACAAATATACTGAACAACAGCTTGTCTGGATAGGGGTTTGGAACTACCATTTTTGCCGATTTTTTCACAAAAAAAATGATTTTTATTTTTTGTTTTTTTAAAAAATTATCCCATGCAATCAATGGATAATACAGTTTTATCCGACACAAAATAATATTACAACCCTTTGCAAATACAAAAAAATTACAACTCAAATATATTTCTCGAAACTCTTTTCGATTATGGTTTAATACATAAAATATTTTTATAGAATCAACAATTGATACAAATTAATTTATATAATTGCAAGTAGGTCTGATACCACTGTTGAGTTTTAATCAAAATTAACAAGACGGAATAAAAAAAATTTAATTTCAAAACCATCCCAAGATCCATGCAAATTAATATAAATTAGATTTATGATACATACCTAAATATTGGAACGATCAATCTTCAATAAAATCATGATCACCGCAACAAACGATTTGCACGACTTCTCTATGGTATTCACACGAATTGATTGAATATGATTAATCCAATAATTATGTACTGGACAATTGTTGAATCAAAGTAGGAAACTCTTCGTCAAACAAATAACTAATCACTAATTTTTCCTCTCTACGAATTTAGTGTTTCACTAAACCCTAAATTTGTTTGTTAGAGAGTCCCACGGTTTCAGTCAAAAGACTCCTACATATATAGGATGTAATTGCCGGTCATACATAATCCTCGTCTTATTAAGACTATGTCTAGGTAAATTTAATTATTTTGTTTGACCCACTAATGCAATTAATGACCCAAATAACTTTCAGTCCAATTCATTCTAATTGTGTGACCTAATAGGTTCCTAAACTACGTTGACAATAATTAATTACTATATCAAATATATAATTAATTATAAACAATGAGTGACATCTAATAATACATCTTTTTTTATCCCAAGTAATATAAAATATTAACTGATTGTGACCAAAATAATTCTTGTTCCTTTATCGTAATATTTAATTAAACACAAGGCATGAAGCATGTTATTCTTGTTATAGTTTAATTTTGGTTTCTTAATCTTTGAGTAGACTTATATAACAAACAAATAAACTCAATATTTTATATTGTTTATTTGAACACAACCATGTATTTATTTAAGTCTCACTTTCCTACTCCTATTATGTAGGAGAGACAAATTCTATCTATATCGTTTATATCCCTCAACATGATTCGTGGCATATCCAATATCCGACTTTATAATCACATTGTTACAGAATGACGTTTATCAGTATCAAAATATACAACTCCTCATCTAGGGTATATAACGACTTCAAGTCAAAGGACAACGAATACATTTGTTGTGTGGGTGCAAGGTATGAATTTGGTTACTTAAAACAACTTCCATTTGTGTTTTTGGTTGCTTAGTTATGTGAGTGCGTTAATAACAATGTGATGCGAGGGTCAAAAATTTGGACAGAATTCTGATACATGATGTGTCGGAACATTGCCGCCAATAAAATGTGTTTTTTGTTCTTATCTATGGTAGCTGTTTTTTGTTTTGATTTTTGGGTTTGTACTCTTTTCGTTGTGTACCGTATTGTGCTTTGATCAATTTATCAATTAGCTATTCTGCCCATAACATTGATAACTCCACTCATCCGTAACTACAAGCTTGACAATGAGAACAAGAAACTGCTCAAGCTATAAACCAGCCACGAACCAACTCAATAGATCCGGGAGTAACAGGCCTTTTTTTTTTTTTTTTCCTCCTAAGGGGGGCATGGGAAGGGATCGAACCTGAGACCTCACACTTTATGAAGCCTCATGTCTACCACTGGGCCCCTAAACAGGCCTGAAAAACTACTCCGTTAAAACAAGAAACAAACACCATGCACCACCAAAAGCGTTCCTGGTCGTGATCTTTGGTTTGGAACTCAGCACTCCTCAACAATACCTTGCTTGGGAATTACGTACTCTTCAGCAATTTACCGCACGCCTGGGATTGACACTCCAATCATGATACAACAACACTGCCATCAGTTAGCAGCTTTGAACCATTCAAGAGATAGAAACTTAATGCTCTGTAAAAGATCACTGCTTTTTCTAAAAAAAAAAGAAGAAACTACTGATTTATGGCTATCCTGAGTCGCCCGACTGCTACTGGGGAAGAGTAATCACCGCTCCTTGCTCTTATAAACTCCAACCTGGTTTTCCCACAGAAACTGCAAGTCTTTCTTAGGACTGAATTGGGCAATACAGATTTATAGTTGCACCAGTTCCTAAGGTAACTCCAGTTTCCCATGTCTTTTGCAAATGAGCTAAAGATGATCGGTTTCTTCTATTTCCATGGACATCCCAAATCATTGTCCCTCCAACCAAAAATACTTATGGTAGCTATTCAGTCTGGTTTGTGGATGATAATATTCTCATTGACCAGAAATCCTTTAATGTGCAAGTAGGCTGGCAATTACAACTAAAATCCGTTAACCCACCTAGCTCGAATTGAAAATAACTCGACTCAACCCAATACGTTAATAATTTTAGGTCAAAACAGGTAACTCGATTTAACCTCTCAAAAAAAATATCGGATTGGATCGGGTCAGGTTAAAATGAGTCAAACCCATTACACATTTACATCTTTTTGTGTTTGTCCACCATAGTTGCTCTTCTCTTTTCTTCTTCCGAATTTTGACTTATTCATGGTGAGTCTATGCTCAATTGCTCATTCCACCATAATACTCCCCATTCACCATCTTGACGGCCTCTTCTGCTTGAATATCTTTCCTCGTATATCCAAATTTTGTCCCCACAAGTTCCTCTTTCTCGGTACAAACGCGTGTCCGATTGAACCTTTATGTATTTGTACTTTTCTTCAAATTAAATTGAAATTATTGCAATTTTTAGAAATGAGACTTTTTTTAACATAAAAAAAATTAAAGAACTATTTAAAAAAATGGATGAGATAAATTTTTATTGGCCAAAATACAATTTTCCCAAGGTTGTCACCAAATCTCATTTTACCACATAGGTTTGTACCATTTTCGTATTCAAGGTCCCAGATTACCCCTTTCGGTGATGGGCGTTAAAAATAGTAACGAAAAATGACACATGTCACAGATCTATTTTGATGCTTTTAAATTTTCAAATAAGGCTAGTTTAGTACTTTCAAAGTTTTGGTTTTTTTTTAATTCACTCTCAAGCACGCTCTCACTCTGTTATCTCTCTCCCGTTTGTATTTCGCACAAAAACACCGCTGACATAGTGCTCCTCCACCATCGGCACACTGCCGCTCCCCTACCACCTCCACAACTCCATAACCCGCTTAATCGTATTTAAACGGAATCATTCCATCCCAATTTCTTCTTTAATGATCCAAAATCTTATGGAGATTGATCCCAGCAACGATGTTCCCTGCTTCTTCTGTAGCTAAATCAATCGATAAATATGGAGGAGGGATCTGACAGGGGAAGATCGAAATTTGAGATTTGGAGGGATAGCCGAAGAAGACCTGGGGGTTCGCCAAATATGGTGCGGCGTTAGGTGATGGAGATGGAGTTCCTTGTGGATGGACAGAAGAAAGATAAAGATGCGCTGGGATTGGGGTTCCTAGCTAACTGCTATACTGCAGGCAGACTGGAAAATCCCGGAGATACCTCTCTGAAGCAATGGTAAGAAACCCCACTCGCACGTCTTTGGACCGTCTCGCGATGCATATTTAGTTTGAGAAGGTTAGAATGACAGTTTAACCCGCTAGGTCGGAAATGCTTAACCTCTGTCGCTCCATCCCCGCCGGGGCTTCCAACCAGTCGCTTTATCCCTTCGGTAGACATCTAGGAGTTCAAGAAATTCCTTCGATTTTGTGTAAGAGTTGATGGTGGCACAAATGTTAGAAATCCTTGATAAACTGAATGGTTTATTTGTTTTCATCCGTTGAAAACAATCTGAAATTAGGGTAATGTTTGGCCACTCTTATTTTGCACCAAAATATGAGTACTCTGTGATGTGGCACACTCTCATTGGCTAGAGTGCTGGGACCCACAAAATGTCCAACCAATGAAAATATACCACATCATAGAGTACCCATATTTTGGTGTAAAATGAGAGTGGCCCTAGCATTGCCCCTGAAATTAATTCTAAAATTGATAATGAAAAAAGACTGGGAAATTATTGACAAACCGGTAAACACTGAATTTTAAAATTGATATTGAAAAAGACCAAATTACCCCCATGTGGAAGTCTATGTACAAGTTAACGTCAAATTAGCACTGGCCATGGATGGTAGCCGGCAATTTGAGACAAATAACAATCTTGAATACGAAAGTGAAACAAACTTTAGTATGTATTGTAAATTGGAATTTGGTGGCAATCTTGAGGGAAAAAATTGTATTTTGGCTTTTTTTTATTTGAAAGAGAAAACATTTATAATACAATATAACTCATAGTCGTATATGTGCAATTGACTAAAGTTATTCAGGGGCTGAGATTTGTTCCTTTACTAACATCCTACGGTAATTATCACTCCCCAAATTCACATGTGTGAACGGCGGTTGAGCAACTACCCCCTCTCTCTCTCTCCAACTCCCCCCACTTAAGCCTGTCAATGGATCGGATTTTGATCCGAATCCGATGTTATTTTTAGGATATGGATTTCGTTTTTAAATCCGATAACCCGATTTTGATCCGAATCCGAAAATCCGAAAGCTTAACAAATCGGATATGGATTAAGGTGTTCCGATCCGTTAACAACCCGATCCGATCCGATATAAAAAATATATTAATATTATACATATAAAAGTTACTAATAATGTGTTTTTAGTCATTAATCATTACTAATTTTACTAAATATAAATTTTTCGACGAACTCTAAGATCTTACTAACATTATTATTCATGTTTATGTAAGCTAAAAATATGAATTTTTAATTTTTTTCAACATTTGATTAAGAAAAAATACATTAATATTAATTTTATTCAGTACTTTAATTAGGGGTGAATAAAATCCGAATAAAATCCGAATCCGATCCGAATCCGAAAATTTAGGATATGGATCGAGCTTTTGAATATCCGAAAGATAATCCGATCCGATCCAAGTCCGATAATTTCTTAACAAATCGGATAATGGATATGACTGATCCGATCCGAATCCGATCCATTGATAGGCCTACCCCCACTATTCACGGTTGGTGGCCGCTAATCCTTCCTCCAACAAACCCACGTTCCTTTTCTTTTCGATATTTAAATTAATTAATCAATTTTATGTAAAAAAATAAATAAATCGTAAGTTTTGTAATTTGAAATATTTGTTTTTTTCTTTTTAACTATTATCGTAATTAACTTAATCAATTTATTTTTTGAAACATAATCCCAATTTAATTTATGTCTAAGTTTTGAATATTTCTATTTTAATTTTTTCCTTTTTAATTGTTATCGTAATTAACTTAATCAATGTAATTTTTTTTTAGACCCGCAATTTTGTATACAAATAAATTTAAAAAAATCGTAAGTTCTGTAATTTAAAATATTTGTTTTTTTCATTTTAACTGTTATTATAATTAACTTAGACAAATTATAAGTCAATATTAATTCATTTCCACATTATCTGCTTTATTTATTGATAAATTCGCAAACTGGCGCCGTGCCATTGGCACGAACAAGAGTACTAGTGACTCTACAATTGAGAGCATCATCAATGCAACTAGGGGTGTGCATGATTTTTTCGGAATCGGTTCGAATCAATCAAAACTGTATCGGATCAATACTTTGGTTTGGTTCTGGATCTGAATTTTCATAAAACCAGACATTTGGATTGGTTCCGGTTTTTGAACTAAAAAAACACGGAACCGGACCGAACCGACTCAATATGTTATTATTATTATATATATATATATATATATATATATATATATATATATATATATATATATACTTTCTTTGTTCTACTTTTTAGTTGATACTCTTTTATTATTTTGTTTCTACCGGTTTGTTATGCTATGAGTTTATAAGTTCGACATTTTTAGTTGTTCAATGTACTTTTATCAAATGTTTTTTAATTTTTTCAATGAAGTTTCAGTCTTAAAAATTTTATTATGTATTTGTATTAAACAGTTAAAAAGTAAAAAAAAAATCATAGTATTGGTCAAGTTCTGGTTCTCATACATATTGGCTTGGTTTAGGTTCTAAATTTTTTGAGAATCAGACTATTGGTCTGGTTTCGGTTCTTTTTTTTTTTTTTTTTTCAAAAAACTGGACCGAACCAGACCAAGCTCACCCCTAAATGCAACTCTGGATTTAATCCTACGTGACCGTGATTCAGATTCTCAATCACGTGTCATTTTTTTCTCTCTTCATTCACATTCAATCAAAATAAATATCTCCAATGCAAATATAGACTTAATCTTATGTGACATGCATCCCACAACTAAAATAATATTTGACAAAAAAAAAGTAAAAAAAAAATAGAACAACCAATACAAAGAGTTTTAAAAAGAATAATAATGACTAGGATGTATCCACACCCTCAAGTAGAAAGTGAAAAATTAACATTATTATCTATAATGTGAACAAATTTGATTGTCAAATCATATTCACACTCATCATCCATATTTGCATTGGAGAGGTTTTCTCTTTCAAAATGGAGTAAATCCTAATTATTATCTAAATTTTTTTATATCCACATTAACATTGAGGATACTTTGAGTGAAGAATATGTGAAGTTTATTTACATAACGATAATCCTGACCAATAGATTTGCGCAATTTACCGACAACTATCACCTCCAATTTTGTTATTACTAACATGCATTAAAAAGAAATAGAAGTTGTACTTTCGAAGAAGAGTAGTTGTTCTAATAAGGTCTTACAAATCTTAATAAGATAAAGTATCATTTCCTCACAATTTATTTCACAAAAATATGTTGTATCAGATTAAAAAGATTTGTTTAATAAAAAATATCTATAACACTGTCTAACTTTAAACTCTAACTTTAAACTTTAACTTTAAACTTTTGCCATCTCAGATAAGTGTTACACCAACTCACCATATAAATTGCATCAAATTAGGAACATGGCCATTTGGTGGTCCTAATGTACCCATGTCTTTCCTTATCGCAAAGAATGTCAACTTTAATATGCGGTCCCATTGTTTTTAAATAATTGTCTTGTTTTTATTTTTTAAATCATCCGTTTTAGATTTAAAAAAATCAACTATACTATTTGGTAATATTTCATTTTAAGAATTCGCTTAAAAAAACTATGCTTATCATTTTTATAGTATTTCATCTTTATCCTTCACTTATTTTGTAAGAACATTGCATGTGTTTAAGTATTTTTGTAATTATAACTAACTCTAATGATATAAATATATCTAATTCCTCCCACCATTTCGGACAAAGAGTCCATTATTTTGGGATGTTTCACTTAAAAAATCTACTTTCAAAAATTAAGATATAAAAGTATCATTTTATTACTAATAGACTACTAAAATAGTTATTTTCTTTTAAATTGAAACTTTTTACTTGAAACGAAAGGAGTAATAATTATACTTGTCAAATAAGGACTTTTTTGGGTGAAACGAATGAAGTATCTTCTAAAAAAGTATCATGATTCTAAATTAAATTTTCTGTTTTAAGAAAACATTTTTACTAATTTACGATTACTTTTTTTGTTACCTTAATTACAACAATATGTACAAAGGCTATAAGTAGAAACTACATAATATTACATTACTCGGTTTACTCCATCCGTTCTAAACAAAGAGTTTAATATACTTTTTCGGAATATTTTACTTTAAAAGTCTATCTTGAAAAATTATGATTACAATTTTCATAACCTTTGAACTTTACCTCCTAGTTGTATTATACGTACGTTGTCTGTGCTTAAATATTTTTATAATTATGACTAATTTCAATAACATCAATATATTCGTTTAATAATTAAACTTTTCAAACGTGAATTCTTTGAGATAGCGAATGAAGTACAGTAATATTTATATTATAGTCAATTATGAGTATTTTGGAGTGGATTGAATATTCATTTATTTGTCTTTTTATGTGAAAGCAATTTTTTTTTTTAAAAAAAAAAAAAAACTAAAAGTAATGCTCGTTTTAGGAGTGGATTGAATATTCATACATTTGTCTTTTTAAATACTCCATCTTTCTACTCCGAAATTCTGGAAGGATGACGATGACAATATTAATATTATAACAAGATCAATGACGTATTGAGGTCCAAATTTATTTATTAATTATTAAATGGAGTAGTGTATAATCTTTCTCAAAAACTGGGGGACAAAAGTATCCTAAATTTCAACTTATCCACCCGGTTTGAGTCAGAGCAAGTTTTGGTGGAAGAAGGGAATGGCGAAATCAATACAACTTCCCATCATCGACCTCTCGTCTCCTGATCGCCTCTTAACCTCTCGTTCCCTCCGCCAGGTCAGTCCCCTGCTTCTTACATCCTTGTCTGTGGCTTAATCCATGATTTTCATTTATCCAATTAACTTCCTTCCTTTTCAATACTTGGAATTAATCATGATTTCTTTGAGAAGTTACCGAGTGTAGTCTGTAGTCTGTTTATTTCCTCTAGTTAATGCCGTCAGTAAAATTAAACTTTTCGTTAGAATTGTTAGGAAAAGTATATTTTTATACATATTCCGTCAAAGTTTAATCAAGGTGATCAATATAATGTTAAGAGAAGAATTTAGACCACGGTAGAAGAGTAGAATTAGACAGAGAAGTTGGAGCAATTTTCATCATATTATATCCTTTTATTATCTACCTAATGAGACTATTTGTTAACTAAATACAACCATAAACTAATAAACTAAAGGTGGGGAAGTGGGGAAATGGAGAGTGAAAATAACCACATAAGTTGAAATGGGACTTTGTGAGGAGGAGGGATTTTCTTGTTTTTTTTTTGTCTATTATAGTTAACTAATTGTATCAGCTTGATGTGGATGCTTCTATGTTGAACTGAGTGGGTATTATCACATGAAAATTTTAAAATTGTAGCCAATTCCAAGTATCTGGGAGCAATGTGCGAGTTGAGTTGATTTTGTTACTTGTTTTTGTTGTTCCTACTAACTATCCCTCATAAGGGAGTTGAGTTGATTTTGTTACTTGTTTTTGTTGTTCCTACTAACTATCCCTCATAAGGAAGTAGTTATTCATATACTTAATACCTAAGAACTTGCATTTGGCAGTGAAAGGGATCTCAAAAGATATTTCAACTTTGATTCTGAAATGATGTGTCAACATGAGATTGATCGGATATCAAATCACTTACAGGCTTAGAAATCAGGTGTGAGTCAAAATTGCAATTTTTTTTGGGATGCGGCCTCTGCATGTGCTTTCAATGACCTCATTTTCAATAATAACTTCCTATTCTAGTTTTGTTTAAACATTCAACTAAGCTTCAGCTTCTTTCTAATTTGTAAATAAAACTGAAGAATCTTTAACAAGTATATGGGGTATTGCTTGCAAAGTTTATGTGCTCATTGCAAAATTTTTTTATCATTTTTAAATGGTGGGTGATGGTGTAGGCTTGCATCGATTATGGTTTTTTTAACATTATAAACCATGGGGTGGAGGAAGAGCTGTTACAAAGAGTATTTGATCAAAGCAGAAATTTTTTCTCCATCCCACTTGAAGAGAAGATGAAATTGGCTCGCAAGGAACATAGAGGTTACACGCCACTTTATGCCGAGAAGCTGGATCCCTCAACTAGTTCTAAAGGTTATAGAAATTCTGCACCTTAAATTTTGACTTGTCACGTGTATTCAATGCCTTCATGATTCTTCAAGCTGATAATATCGTGAAAGGCTTTGCATCTGGCTGAAACAGTTGCATTTGTTGGCTATTCAGAAAGAAACTTTCTGTAAATATCTGTTTACTGTATGGCCTTTCTGATAATGATTTTGTCTGGCTGAAAAAGTTGCATTTGTTGGCTCTCTGTTAATATCTGTTCTTTGTATGGCCATACTTGCTGTTCCTGTAGATACATTCATCTAGATAAGTTTGTGTGTGTATCCCTTGATTATTCAATCTTTGATTTTAAACTGAAACAAAAATGATTAACCTGCTATTTGGATTGCATTAAGTTTGGATGTTTGCTTGAAGTTTTCTTTCATTATTTAATGGTTTAGTCAAATCACAAAAAGTATTGACAAATATATGGCACACTTGTTCATTGCAAATGGCTTAGTTGTTAGGTTAAGAAATTATTTGTTAGATGCAACCAGTTGCACATTTCAAACTACAATGAAGCGATTTTCTGCAATCATTTTATCCATTGATAGGCATTAGACTACATGGCTGCAATTGACTGGATGGCTGGACTTATAGTGAATTCTATATCGAGATTTGAAGAGATTGAATATATCTTTATCGGTGGTTTATGTTTAGGCAATTAGGCTTAAACTAGGGCAGCATGGCACTGGGGCAGCAAAGTTGACATGTTTTTCTCTTATTCAAACTCAGGCGATTCCAAAGAATCTTTCTATGTTGGTCCTTTGGAAGGTGACCAGAGTCATTTGAATCAGTGGCCATCTGAAGGTACCTACATATTGCACGATTATTGTTTGATTTTGTGGGATTTTTACCTCTTGCAAATCAAATTGCTTATTCATGTTGTTATTGAAATTTAAACGTCATAAACAAAAGCTGTTTCCTTTTTCTCGAACATATACTTGATACTCTTTTACTAGGAAAGTCCAGAAATACTACCATTTTGGAGACAAGTATTGGAGGACTACCATGTTAAAGTTCTGTAAGTATCTCCACTGTCAATTTCGTTGATGATGTTCCATTCTTAAGATTTAACCTGTATTAATCATAAATTTGAATTTTCAAAGTACAATTGTTATATCTTCTCATTAAATGTACATATATCATAATCTATTGTAGGATTCATTCCTTTTCATTCGTTCTTCTTTTGGGGATGGTGGGGATAGGAGTGGGGCAGTATTTTGATTTATGTTACTTTCCATGGGACATTTATCATTTTTGCTTCTTCCCTCTAGTGGATTGCTTTGTGTGGATATTCAGATCCTCTATCTTGTTTGGAAAGCGCTTATTTTTGACAGAAGTTTGATTACATTCTCATGTGGTGCATATGCTGTATAGGACTGCTGGGAGAAGGTTGATTCGTTTGATCGGGTTGGCTTTGAATTTGGATGAGGACTTCTTTGAGAGAATTGGGGCTTTAGATAGACCAATGCCTTTTCTTCGGCTGTTGCATTATCCAGGTTTAATTGGTTAACTTGGATTACTCATATATGTTCAAACTTAAAAACTCAAGCCGTTTGAAATTGTGATACGGTGCTTTGTACGCTTGAGGTTGGCCTATTTGTTCTCTAGCATTTTGTTTTTCACAGTATAGACAGAGTTTTATGTAGTTATATTCTTCTGTATTTTCTACACAACTTATGAGTCTTAATATTCCAACAATGTGTTAGCAGCTCAGTTTGGAATTACTTTGTTAGATGATGTTGTCGTTTCCTTGTGTGATTTGTGTGAGAGAGACAAGAGGAGTTGGGGTGGGTGGGGTGGCACTTGTGGTCTTTGAATTACAATTCGATTTTCAATGCTACTTTTCAGGTGTTTCAGGAGTTTTTGATGACAAATTATATGGTGCTTCTGCTCATTCAGATTATGGCGCAATCACGCTTCTCGCAACAGATGGTGTTCCTGGGCTTCAGGCAAGGTTTTGTCTTTACATGAATTGTGATCCTTCACCCTGTTTCCTTCTTTATGAAGTTTTTAGTTTGCGTTTCTGTATTGACAGGTATGCAGAGAAAAATCCAAGCAGCCACAAGTCTGGGAGGATGTTAATCATGTGAAAGGGTGAGTCTGCTAGTGCAAAAAAACTAGGTAGATGATAGATATGTCTGTCATTGATTATCATAATCTTGGTTTTAGTTAAGAATGTCGTTAAGTTAATAATTCTAAGCTATTTTGTGGTGGAATGTGATTTTGTTGGCCCTTTATTGTTAACGTTGGTGTTTTGTGTAGAACGTTTATTGTTAACATTGGTGACATGCTGGAGAGGTGGACTAATTGTTTGTTTCGGTAAATAGACATGCTCGTAACTTGAGACTCCGCAGCTTCTTTTAATTTTTCATATTTGTGTTCTCCTTGCATATTTAGTTCAAAGAGCTGCTTTTTCATTTTTAAAAATTGTGTGTTTTTGCAGATCTACATTGCACAGAGTGATACCACCTGAACAAGAACGCTATTCTGTAATCAAGATTTGCTTCCACTTTCCACTATGTTTTCCTGCATTTGTTTCCCCGTTTAGATTTCTTACCTTGTGAAAGAGTTTTACAGTGAATGACACTATGATGTGTAGATCGCTTTCTTCTTGGATCCAAACCCAGATTGCATAGTGGAATGCTTGAAAAGTTGCTGCAGTGAGTCATCTCCTCCAAGGTATCGTATGTCGTCAATCTCTTCACGAGGGTTGTTAACATTCTTTTTTTTGCTTAATTTTACCATACATTCCATGTCAAGCCTCTTATAATCTAGGCCATATTTGGTTTTGAGACGGGCATTTTTAATTTTTAATTTTTGGATTTTGGACTTTGGACTTTCTCACTCATTGGACGGATCCACTATTTTTTCTCAATCTTGTTTACTTTTTCTTCAAATACCATTACAAAAGAAATCCTAAAACAAAAGAAAAGTCTTTAAGCCAAACGCACTCTGTTATAAAAATTGGGAAATTCATGTCTCAAGAATTCCAAGTTTCTATCTTCAATACGGAAGCGAATCGATCGAAAATATAATAGTACCAAGTATTTGGACGAATAATGAAAAGATAATAGAAAATATAACGGAATAAAGCAAAAAGGGAATAAAAGATTTTACGTGGTTTAATCCACTCTAATGCAAACAACAACTTCATTATAAACGATGAGGAATTATAATAGAGAGTTTTTAATGTACTCATCCTATCCTAGGCTAAGGTTACAAGGATTGACACGATCCTACAGAGTACCACACCTCTCACAGCCCAAAATAGTCACGCACTATTTTGTCTAACACCGCCAAGACCTCGAGATCTTCAACCACGTGTCGTAACGTCCGTCTTCAAATTGTGTTTAACAAATTCGATCGGAATCCCCTCTTTCTCCCAAGACGCACGCCTCTTATTTATTATATGCATGGGTCATGTTCATCAAGATTAGTCCTAAGCTAATTAGGATTAAGCTTTCTAATCCAAGTGAAGAAAGAAATCATAATCTTATTCTAATTTGAGACATAATTATAACAAATCTCCACCTTGGCTCAAATTCTTTTAATTATCTATCATCATTGTTGCTTGCATATCATGCACTCTACCATGGTTGCCTAAAATTGATCTCGAACACACGAATCCAAGCGGCCTTGAATTCGCTCCATGAAATACTATCAAACAGGATACTTCTAAATTTTTCATAGTTGGCATCTTCACTTTGAGACATAATATGAGCTCTATCTAGAATAATACTCCCTTGTAGTAAATATAAATTGCCCATATTGTTTCCATTCATGAGAAAATGGCCACACGAAAGATTTTCATCTTTCCATCACGAACATTGTAATTGCACCCTTTCGAATCCAAGTAGCCCAAAGAAATTAAATTCCTCCTCAAGCTAGGAACATGACGAACTTCCATTAGTGTTTTTACTCCACCTTGAGTCTTGAATTTTATTGTTCCAACACCTTCAATCTTGCAAGAACAACCATCCGTTAAATATACATCACCATTTGTACTTTTGTAAGTAGAAAACATATCTTTATTGGAACACACGTGAAAAGAACAACCGGAATCAATAACTCATCCATTCAATAGATTATCACTCACGGTCACATTGAGTACATCACCACTATTCTCGTCGTTGCTAATATCACTTTCAAAAGTGACAATATTAACATTAGAATTCAATTATTTCTTTACTTCATTCTTGAACTTTTGACAATTACGAATAATGTGATCAATCTCATTACAATGCCACCACTTTTGCTTAAAAGTCTTCTTATTCTTCTTACCACCACTTGAACCTTGATCGAACGAATCACCAACATGTTTAACTTTGCTTTCCACATACAACACATCACTATTATTATTCTTAGAACCATTGTTTATAGAATCATCCGTTAATAATGAAGTTTGTACTTCACCCAAAGTAAACGCGTATTTCCCATGCATAATAATAGTAACTAAATACTTGTAAGATAGAGGAAAAGATTTCAACAAAATTAAACTTTGATCTTCATCCTCAATTTTTACACAAATATTTGTCAACTCGCAAAGTATCTTGTTAAAAGCATTCGAGTGATCATGAATATTCTTACCTTCGTCCATCGTGAAATTGAACACCTCTTTCTTTAGGTACAACCGGTTTGACATTGATTTCCCCATGTAGAGACTCTTCAACTTTTCCCATAAAGCCTTCGCGGATGTTTCGGAGATAACGTTGTAGAGAACATTATCCGCACAACATCGTCAGATAGTGCTAGCCGCTTTTTGATCAATTTTCTTCCATACCTCATCTTTCATACCGTCAGGTTTTGCTTCATTTCCTTCAAAAACAATCTCTTGATCTGCCTGGATCAACACATCCCTAACTTGCTCCAAGCTAAAGTTATTACTTCCATTAAATTTCTCCAATTGGAATTGCGTAGAATTTTCAAATTCTGTCATCTTAAAAAAAAAAAAAACCCTCCAATATCTTGATCTCAAAATTTCGACTAACCTGGTTCTGATACCAGTTTGTTATAAAAACGGGGAAATTCGTGTCTTAAGAATTCCAAGTTTCTATTTTCAATGCGGAAGTGAATCGGTCGAAAATAATAGCACAAAGTATTTGGACGAATAATGACAAGATAATAGAAAGTATAACGGAATAAAACAAAATGGAACAAAAGATTTTACGTGGTTTAATCAACTCCAACACAAACAACGTCACTATAAACGATGAGGAATTACAATAGAGAGTTTTCAATGTACTTACCCTACCTAGGCTAGGGTTACAAAGATTGACACGATCCCACAGAGTATCACACCTCTCACAGTCCAAAATAGTCACGCACTATTTTGTCTAACACCTCCAAGACCTCAAGACCCTCGACCACGTGTCGTATCGTTCGTCTTCAAATTGTGTCTAACAAACTCGGTTGGAATCCCCTCTTTCTCCCTAGACGCACACCCCATATTTATATGCATCGGTCATGTTCACCAAGATTAGTCCTAATCTAATTAGGATTAAGCTTCTTAATCCAAGTGAAGAAAGAAATCCTAATCATATTCTAATTTGAGACATACTTATAACACACTCCTATATTCAATTTCTCTTGACCACAAGTACCGATCATCAAATTCATTTCAACTTGACCTACTATGTTGGTACATGAAGGAAATTGAATCCGTGTCCTTTCATTCCAACAACTCTTCCATATATACAAAAGTCCTAACCCAATCTATGCCTATAAACTAGGAACTGATATATCTATTCTGATATGCAAATATTTACATAACTAAAAGGAAGGGATACAGGATACAGACAAGATTTACAAAATCTCATGCACAAATATAGATATTTGCTAACAGACCCCCGGAGTCGAAGCGGGAGGAGGACGGATGCTGAGACTGGCACGAAAGTCATCAAAAAGTATTTTTGGAAGCCCCTTCGTGAAAATATCAGCTACTTGAAATCGAGACGGAACATGAAGAACGCGTACTTGTCCTCGTTCAACTTTCTCACGAACAAATAATATGTCCATCTCGATATGCTTGGTACGTTGGTGTTGGACTGGATTCCCGGATAAATAAATGGCACTGATGTTATCACAGTAAACAAGTGTCGCCTTCTTGATGGGAACAAGCAACTCGAGCAAAAGATTGCGCAGCCAACACGACTCGGAAACTACATTCGCTACACCCCGATATTCTGCCTCTGCGCTAGAGCGGGATAAAGTAGGTTGCCGTTTAGACGACCAAGAGATCAAATTTTCACCCAAGAATACACAATAACCAGATGTGGAGCGTCTAGTGTCAGGACAACCGCCCCAATCGGCATCCGTGTAGGATGTGAGTGAAGAGATAGAAGACCGGGATAAATGAAGACCCAAGTGTAATGTCCCACGTAGATAGCGCAGTATACGCTTCAAGGCGAGCATATGAGAGGTGTGGGGTCATGCATGTGAAGACATACTTGCTGAACAGCATATGAGATGTCCGGTCGAGTAAATGTAAGATACTATAACGCTCCTGCAAGGTTGCGATAGTGAGACGGATTCTCATACGGTACACCACAAGAATGACCAAGCTTTGCTTTAGTATCAACAGGTGTGGCTGACGGTTTGCAAGAAGACATCCCGGCCCGGTCAAGTATATCTTCGGCATATTTTTGTTGGCTCAAAAATAACCCACCATCATAGTGAGTAACCGCAATGCCCAAGAAATAATTCAAAGGACCAAGGTTCTTCATAGCAAATTCAGAAGCTAGAGATGCCATAATTGATTTCCTGAGATTGTGAGAAGAGGAAACAAGGATAATATCGTCCACATAGAGTAAAATATAAGCAATATCCGTACCACTACCATAAATGAATAAAGAGTGATCAGATTTACTATGAGAGAACCCAATGGTGGAGACAAAATCCGCAAACCGGCGATACCACGCCCTTGGTGCCTGTTTTAAGCCATAGAGAGATTTTTTTTAGCAAACAAACATAGTCCGGATATCTAGAATCTCGAAAACCCAATGGTTGGTGCATATAAACTGTTTCCTGTAATGTCCCATGTAAGAAGGCATTTTTTACGTCCAGTTGATGAATGGACCAACCCTTCGAGAGAGCCAGACTTAAAACCGTGCGAATGGTGGCTGGTTTGACCACCGGACTAAATGTTTCAGTGCAGTCAATACCCACCTGTTGAGACCTGCCATCACCAACGAGACGGGCCTTATACCGCTCAAATGAACCATCAGACTTCGTTTTATGAGAAAAAATCCACATGCATCGAATAATATTCACATTAGGAGGACGGGGTACTAATTCCCAAGTCTTATTTTTAATTAAAGCATCAAACTCGTCTATCATGGCCAATTTCCAATTTGGGTCGGACAATGCAGCTTTCGGGTTACTAGGAATGGGAGAAGGAGAAACAGAAGTGTGAAGGTTAAAATGAATTTTTGGTTTAGAAATACCATGCATGCTACGTGTAACCATTCTAGATTGGGCCAACGGAGGTGGAGGTTGAGCATTTGTAGTACCAGACGAGGGACTAGGTGCATGTGATGAGGTAGGCGAATTGGGCCTGGTCTGAGAAAGAGGTGTAAAGGCGAGTGGGACTGGAGGGCTCTGCACAGTTGGCGGCCTAGAGAGGAAAAAGCAGCCGGTGCATCTGTGGGCCGAGGGAGTAGGATCTGGCCCAGTGGGGTACCAGATTGAGGGGAATCTTGGGCCCGTGGGGCTTCAAGTGGAGGTGTGGGTGGTATTGTACGGGCCAGGTGGTGTAATAATGGACTGGGCTCATTATCAAGAAAAGAATAATCTCTTATGCGGGTATCATGTGAATTTACGGTAGAAAACGGAAATTGGGTTTCATTAAAAACCACATGTCTCGAGAGAATTATTTTGTGTGTTTGGAGATCATAGCACTTATAACCCCGGTGATTTTGTGGATATCCCAAAAAAACACATGGATTTGAGCGGACATGGAGTTTGTGTATTGTTGTAGAAGGTAGGAGGGGAAAACAAAGACACCCAAAAACCCGTAAATTTGCAAAAGATGGAACCCGAGCATAGAGAATATGAGTAGGAGAAAGGTTTTGAAGCTTTTTGTGAGGAATAATGTTGAGCAAGTAAGTTGCCATGGCCAAGGCATGATGCCAAAAATTTGCCGGAAGAGAGGAATGGGCAAGAAGAGTGCGCACTAAATTATTGATAGTGCGAATAGTTCTTTCGGCTTTACCGTTTTGGGAAGAGGTATGAGGGCAAGAGAAACGGAATACCATCCCATTATCTTGGCAAAAAGTGTGGAATTGTAAGTTGTCAAATTCCTTGCCATTATCACATTGAAAACATTTGATAGGCCGCTCGAATTGAGTTTTAATCATGTTACAAAATGATAGAAATAACGGAAAAACTTGAGATTTATTTCCGAGTGGAAAAGTCCAAAGAAAATCCGAAAAATCATCAATGAATAAAACATAATATCTATGACCAGCGGAACTAAGAACCGGGGATGTCCACAAGTCACTATGGATAATATCAAACGGCATATAAGTGCATGAATGAGATGATTGAAATGGCAATTTAACATGTTTACCAAGCACACAAGAAGAACAAATATTATTAAGACGAGAGTGTTGGCACTCAATAAGTCTAGAATTGCAAATAGAGCGAAAAACAGGTGCTCCAGGGTGACCTAAACGGTCATGCCATAAACTAGAAGACAAAGCAGTAAAAGCTGACGAAGCGGAAGCGGTGTTGATGGAGTTGGGTGTGACGGGGTATAAGTCACCAGTGCTATCACATCTCAGAATTGGTATCCCGGTCCGGATATCCTTCACAGAAAAACCATAGGGATCAAATTCAACAGAAACATGATTGTCGGTTGTAAACCGACGAACAGAGATAAGATTTTTAATTAAATGTGGAGCATGAAGGACATTTTTCAATTTAAGAGGTGGAAAAGGAAAGGGAAAAGAATGTTGTCCATAACCCTTAATAGGAATATTTTGACCATTACCAACAGTGATAGACTTATTATGATGGCTTAAATTAAAATAAGAAGAGAGCATACCTTGGGAACCCGTCATATGAGAAGTAGGGGTGGCAAATCGGTCGTGCTGGGCTGTTATCGGGCCGGCACGATAACAACACGACACGATAAGCACGAACACGAACACGACACGATAAGCTTATCGTGCCTAATATTAAAACACGAACACGACACGATAAAAACACGAAAAGCACGGCACGACACGATAGGCACGATAAGCAAAAAAACACGATTTATTTAGTCAGGCCCGTTAAGCCCGTTAAGCCCAATAAACATTATAAAATATATAATTTTGATTTTTTAATATATATTTTGAAAATTTATCAATATAAATAGTCAAGTAGTTTAAAAGTCATAAATTTTCAAATGATAAAACTATGAAATAATCATGAAAATAGTTCAAAAGAAATGAATAACCTCTAGTAAATTTTAAAAAATATATTTTTAAAACATATATATTTTAGTTATCGTATCTTATCGTGCCTTACCGTGCTTATCAAGCCAACCCGATAACAACCCATTTTTTATCGTGTCTTATCGTGTTGGCCCTATAACGGCCCGAACCCGATAAGCCCCAGCCCAAATCCTATAATTTCGTGTCGTGTTCGTGTCGGTCAATCGTGTCGTGCCTCAAATTGCCACCCCTAATGAGAAGTAGCACCCTTATCCATATAAAGGTGTTCATCCGGAACGTTCAATGACATGGTATGCATCGCGGTTTCAATATCTGTTGGTACATATGAAAAGGTCTCTGAAGTGGGATAAGTATGGGCAGTATAAGCTTGGGCATGAGTGGCCGTTGTCCCAAAATACCACGTCTTGGCGGTGCGAGGAGAACAGGCGGTTGAACAATAGGGTAAGGCAAGGAGGAGGCACATACCCATGTGAAGGAGGAGCCCGGCTACGGCATAGGACCACCATGGGGGAGGAAGGCTGCCACGGCGGCCCGAGAAAATCAAGCATTCTTGGTGAGAAGAACATGCCTCCCAGACCACGACCATCTTGACCTTGATGTTTACCCTTGCCATTATTTTTCCACCATTTTTCTTACCTCTCCCATTGGTGACCGCGGTGACCACCGTATGCCCATCCGAAGCATAACGGATCCTCTGAACTACCACGGTTCATGGCCATGCAGAGAGATTAGCGACCATCGTCGCCGCTTAGCTTTCCTTGTTTCTTCGAATCGGCTTCGGCCAGGTGCCTCATAAAAGCGTGGAGAGGATTGCTTTGTTGGATGAGAGTTCTACCCCATCATAACTCTCGGACAACCCGGCAATCGGTTGAAGCACCATGCGATTGTTCGAGGCAGAACTCAGGCATTCGCCAATTGGTGCCAAGATTTTGAGTTCACGACGGTAGGAGGAAACATTTGGAAAATCATCCAAACGAACCTGAGCAAATTGATTCTCCAAATACACCGCTCGAGAGTTCTTATTGTCCTGAAAAATACCTTCCAGACGCTCCCATTGTTGACGGGCGGTGGCATTCGGTGCAAGAATGGTATGCATCAGATCATTCGAAATGGTGCCATAAATCCACCAGACGAGAGAGCATCAAGGCGGGACGAAAGGACTTCATCACGAGCAGGTTCCTTGGCCTTAGCGGCCGGATCACTAGCGTCACCGGTTCGTTGGCGAAGCGAAAGAAGAGGGAGGGATGATATGGTCAATGACCAAGAAGGCACGACAATGAATCCGAAACAATTCGGACCATGATGAGTACTGTCCTTTTTCCATCTCAAGAACCAAAGGAATAAAGTTCTTGATATTGGTGATAGTGAGTGCCGGATGAAACTTACTCTCAGCCGCCATTGAAGATGATGAGAAGGGTAGAAAGAAAAATGAGGAAGAAGAAAACATCGGCTAAGAAACGTTAAGGGCGTCTGATACCATGAAGGAAATTGAATCCGTGTCCTTTCATTCCAACAACTCTTCCATATATACAAAAGTCCTAACACAATCTATGCCTATAAACTAGGAACTGATATATCTATTCTGATATGCAAATATTTACATAACTAAAAGGAAGGGATACAGGATACAGACAAGATTTACAAAATCTCATGCACAAATATAGATATTTGCTAACAGTACAGATGAAATATTATCCTGTCAAACATTTTGGTTCATGGTATTTTTGTTTTATCAAGTTACTAGAAAAATCAAAAAGAAAAAGAGGAGGTCACGTCTATATGTTTTGGTTGCAGGTTTCCACCAATTCGCAGTGGAGACTACCTGAAGGAGCGCCTCAAGGTTACGTACTCCTCCTCGCAGGCTGAAAGTTGGATGGATGATAAGTTGCAGAGGATTTAAGGCCAACCTTGGTTGAACAAACTGACATGCATTCTTATTGCAGCACGAATGTTATGTAGCTTATATAAAAGAAGGATTAATATATAATTTGGTCCCTTAACTTAATTTCTCATTTATATGATACCTGATGTTGAACATTTCCTATGGTAGCTTTTCAACCTAACTTTGTGCTTCATGTTAGTTCCTAGTTACATTATCTTTGGAAGGAACATTTTTTTTATGAAAGAACAATTTTACCCATTCTTAATGTTGAGTAAAATGCTTATTAAGAACTATTTTGGCGGGAAAGTAGGTGGAATGATTTATGGGATGCTTTGCTGGAACTAATATATATGATATCTCTCTTATTATTCCAACAAAATAAAAAAATCAATAAAGGAAAAGAAAAATATGATTCTTGCATCTTCATCTTCTTCACAGATAGAACTCCATGTCGTATTTCCATCTCTCTTTCGACAAATCCCTCCTTGCTTTGGTTTTCTTCCTCGAATACGACATAGATCCACCATCTCCGGTCAATGACGCACAAGCTCCAATTGTCATCCATGTCTCCATAAATTCCCTCCTCTTGTGGTGAAGAAAGAATCCAATCGTATAAAATGAAACTGGCGGCCCATCTCCAACTATACCCCAAACTCACATCAAGCACGACTCCTTTTCCCATTTCTTGAATTTCGTTCTAAAATGATGTTAAAATTCCTTCGAACTTTCATATATTTGCTCTAATTAGCAGCTCCTCCTTCTCTCATTGCAAATGGCAAGGAGTAGAATGTCAGCTCCACCTCAAGGTTGTTCGCATTATACTACAGGCTGTCTAGCTATCATCAAAACCCATCACATCCTTCATCCTCTCAATCTACCTACTCATCTTCTTCCACTCCAAACTCCTCCCTTTCTACCTATTGTCTCCCCCAAACCTACCTACTAAGAAACCTCAATTCCATTCTCACCTCTTTGCAATATTTTTCCCGACCATGTTAACGATGTGTTTCTTGGAAGACCTTGCAATCTTTTCGCCGACCCCGTTAGTGAGGTGTTTCTTGGAAGAGGTAATGATAGAGGATATGAAGGCGTTTTTGATGGCGATGGTGGCAGAGGTGGTGGGAGTGACGTAACGGGTGGTGGTTTGGGATTGACTCTGGCCAACTTCGACGGCATTGGCTCCGGCCAACAATAACAGCGGGTATCTTAGCGCGCACACACACACACGCACACTCTCTCTCTCTCTCTCTCCTCTTTACTTTCCTTTCTTCCTCTCATTACTATTCTTACGATGTCAAAAAAAGACGTCGATGTGGTGGAGGAGGGCGTTGAAAACGGGTTTGGGTAGAGGGTGAGCGACAATGCAGGTGGTGGACCAACCCGCGAAAGTGGCGGACTGAGAAGACATTGGCCCAACCCAACCCACCTTGGGTTGTGGGGGAGGGTGGGGCGGACCAACCCGTTTAAAAAAAGAAATTTTGTACAGAATCATAGAATGTTCACACAAGTAGTCAAGTACACATTATTCTAACTGGCCGGAGGATGTCTGTAACCATGTTGACTGGCCGGAGGATGTCGGAGAGAGAGAGACAATGTGAAATCGATCGATTATGAGAGATATGATAGAGAGTTACACGATGGCGGACTAAGAAGACTGAGATAGAGATCGACGATGGTCTGACGATGGACTGAGAGAGAGCAGCATTGGGCCGATAGCGAACTGAGAGAAAGAGACGACGTTGGTGTACTAAGTCTAAGAGGGAGGAAGGTCTACAATGACCGACTTGAGATATAGAGAGACAAATTAGATGAGATCGATAAGGCCACAAGGGTGAAGTGAAGGGTCTCTCACAGTCTCACATGTTCTATTTTTTAATTTTAAGTAACAGGGAGTTGTTTGAGTTTGAGTTTAAGTGGTTGGTAATGGTTGGGACTTTGGGACTCGGGTCAGGTGAAAAGTGAACTGAAAGTTTGATAGAGGATGGGATGGGTTTTCAAATTTAACTTTTCACCTTTTCATACTTCAATCTCAAGGCTTTATCAATTATCAATGGTGACTACAATTTTATATTGGCATAATGGAACATAAAAAATAGCGGGTTACCCACCCCCGCCCGCATTGGCCTGGATCAAACCCGATAGGCCTGTTTTTTAGCGGACTTAAAATTTGCTTACCCAACCCACCCTTTTTGTTTTGCGGGGCAGACTAACCCAACGAGTTTGGTCCATTTTGACGGCTCCACTTGGTGGTCATGAAATTTGTTCAGATTTCTTGGAATTTAGTCAATGGAATTGATTTTAGAATTATAAACCTTCTTTCTATTAAATTGACGGTTAAAATGTTTGCGTAGTTTGATTAAATTGACTTTAGATTGACTTGTTGCTTACATGCAATCATAAGCCTTCTTTCTATTTCCATTTCAGTTCGGACTCAATAAGGGTAGACTCGCAACCATTCTTTATATATATATATATATGTATATATATGTATATATATATATATATATGTATATATATGTGTGTATATATATATATATATATATATATATATATATATATATATATATATATATAAGTTTTGTTTTTATATTAGATTTATAAAACTTGACCCATTTTTTCATCTCAACATCTGTTGTCTCAGCATCAAGTGAGGGCGAAATTGTCCTTTTACAAAAAAATAACGTCCCTTCCAAAGATAACGTCACCAGTGACTAACATGAAGCTCAAAATTAGGTTGAAAAGCTACCATATGAAATGTTCAACATCAGGTACTATATAAATGTGAAATTCCAAATTCAGAGGTCAAATTATATATTAATCCATAAAATAATTTGGTTAGAAACTTTCCTAACAAAAATAATTTATAGGATTAATATATAATTTTGTCGCTTGATTTTTCCCAAAATTTAAGATTGGTCAGGTTTTAAACCCTATTCATTTGGTTATTTAATTCAGTCAGATTTCCCCCTTCCACTGTTAGCGTTACATTTACGTTCTGTTTTTTGTTATAATGATGAGAATACCCTTATTATTAACCACGTGTCGATGACTGTACTCAAAAGTCAACCATCTTCAAACCTTCGATTCTCCACGTTCAAAGCCTCAATTCATAAATCTGCAATTGATACTACACTGGTGGGGATAGGGATTCAACTCGCTAAAGAAACAAAAAACAAAAAAAAAACAAAAAAACAACTTAATCTGGAATTGGAGGGGGAATGAGAAGCCACAATGATGAAAACAATAGCATGATTCGTTAGAAGAACTTTTATTGAGGCCAGAGATTTGGGACTTGTAGGAAGATTTTTGCAGGAAATTGGATCTCGGGAAAGCCCGAATGTCACCAAATATACGAGTATATTTTTATTGTTCAAGAAGTGAACCCCAAAAGGAGAAGAGCAGACTGAGAAAGGGAGAGGAAGTGATTGAAGGAGCATACGTAGCAGAAGAAGTGACATAGGGTTTCGTCTAGTGGCTTAGTGGACGTAAAAATCACCTCCAACTCACCTTGGTTGGTCGACGCTGTCGTCAAATTAAAGCACGATAATAGCTGTGAGAATCAAGTCATACGCCGTCGGAATTGGCAAATGTTAGAGAGAGAGAGAGAGAGAGCAGTATTTGGGTGTGAAGGGACCCAGCCTAGGTCTTCCTACGTGGAGCGAACACGTGGCTCCCAGCTAGGCATGGGTTGGGGCCATACCTCAACAGCCCCTCGAACTTAAGGACCGACCATGGCCGATCATTACTCATCTGGCCGAACAAAGTATCCTCAGAAAGACCAAAGGTTACTCCAGAAGCCGAACAAGATCGACCACCAAGGCGAGGAACGCCCATGCTTGACATTCAACTACACCGACCAAGTAATTACCAGATGTCAGATCCTAATTGGATGACACGTGTCATCCATGCAAGTATAAGCCAACCAGTGAGAGGTTGACAGCAAGCCGACCAAACGATAGGCCCTTACATAAGAAGAGAAGATATAACTTGGCAAGTAAGCAACTACCAACTATGTAAGGCTACCCATAGGCCATCAAACAGTAGGAAGTTGCCAGCCAGCTGACCAGCAACATGTCCCTATGCCCAAGGGCCCCTACATTGATTATGATCCCTAAGGGATAACTACTATAAAAGGAAGCCTTCCCTTACAAGACAGATAAGTTTTATGAATCAACCACACACACAATTACATTAGCACATAAAGCTAAACACACACTATCACCGAAAGCTTCTGGGAACGCCTTGCTTCGACATACATATTCCTTGATTACTGACTCTCACACTGGAGGGCTGTAGCTGGGAAAACCCCCGACACCCTAACGGTAGTTTCATTGCAGGTCACTAGAGATTGTTGATCAAGCATAATCAATCAGTTTATAAGAAAACCAAAGCCCAGATATCCTATCTAATTTGGTACACCAAGCACCACCACTCATCGACGTGGACGTTCATCAAGGACACGTCAGCTCCGCTCCATTACGTGGATCACCAGCATAGTCACTCCATCTTTTGTGGCGTGATCAGGGGCTTAAGGAATCTTCCCCGCTGTCATCTCTGAGTTCGGCTCCAGCACTTCCCGTCAAAGCGCCGTCGTCTTTCATCTCTGTCTTCCTTGCCTTCGGCCTACATTAGTTCGTCTCATGTGCCTCCCCTTTCAGATCTCTCTCCGTCTTCCTCTCCCTTTTGAGCTCCCTTGCTTTAATGATGATTCAACCCGATAATGACCCTCGTGCGTATGGCATGTAACGGTGGGAGGAAGGATACTGACTAAAAAAATCGAATTAAGGGACCAAATAAATATGTTTTAAAATCCTAGGACCAAACTTAAATTTTGGGAAAAATTGAGGGACCAAATAATATACTCATTTTGTTTTGAAATTATTGTCTACCTTTCCTTGTTCGTCAGTTTTTAAATAATTGCCCGATTTCGAAACTTTTCCTTTTAGGAAAACACTTTTACCATTTTACTAGTGGCGAAGCCAGGATTTTGTCTTTGCAGGGGCCATAATGCAATCATTTTTGCCTAAAATAACCAAGCTCAATAACTTATACATTAAAGTAGTAGAACAATTTTAAAGGCCGCTGGGGCCATGGCCCATTTGCTCCATAAGGTGGCTCTGTCACTGCACTTTATCCTTATTTTTTTTACCTACTTTAATTATGGTCGCATACTCAAAGATATTAAAGAAAACACACATTTCACTAATATTTATAATCTAGTCAATTCATTTTTCTTAAACGGTGTACCGGGTCAACCTAAACAATATTTTGAAGGCAAAAACTTGTGTAGGACGGTCTTACAGATCCTAAATTTGTAAGACGGAGACTTATTTAGAATTTCGCGAGTCATAATAAATAAACAAGATGTTACAAAAAAAAAATCATAAAAACAATTCAGTAAAAATGACTCATAGTTGGTGGTTAAGATTTGGGCGGAGGTCTTTTATGAGAAGTTTCTCATTTTGCTCCGTTGCCCCTGTACTTTCAAGGTTTGCCGTCAAAATTCTTATATTTTCCACGCCTTACAGTTTAATCATTTATCAGCTCTGTTAGCCTCATTTGCCTTAGGATGCTTGACGAAGCCTAATAGACTTTGACGAAATGTTAAGTGACACATTTATAGCCAAACGTGACGTATTTAAAAGATAAAAGTTACACATTTTAAGGTTAAAAGTGACACTATAAAAAAAAATTTATTATAATTCTCATTAAAGTACAAATTAAACATATCGATGCATGAGCGTGATAAGTTAGGGTTAGGTTCATATATATGTTTCTGAGTGACAGACGAAAATTCAAATGTTCTTGTTCTTAAGGGTATAGATTCTGATGAATTATTTAGGATGAAGACTGAATTATAATTTGACGACATATACCAATTTTTCGTGAACGAACCCAAGATTAATTGATTGATACATTAGACAAAAGGGCAATAGAGTAGATACAAGTGAATCATAATTCCTAAGCGTTTTACAAATCTTGATTTATCTTATATTTACATGCTTTGTTAATTATATTATATTATTGCTTTCTAGTTAATTTAATTTAGTAAAACAAAAAAACCCCTTAGTTATTAATTGTTTTATTTTGTTAGATTAGTTAAATTTACTTTAATCAAAATTCAAGTCTCTGTGGTTCAACCCTTGCTTTCCGTACGCTATACTTCAATTGATTCGTACATTTGCGAGGTTAAAAAATAAGACATCAATCACACCAAAAATATTTTTGTCTTAAGATTGTTAGCGGTCTGATTAAGTTCATACAGTAAGCTGATTAGGGTTGAAGTTGAAGATCCACCGAGATTTTGAATCTCTGTCCTTAAGACAAAAACTGGCGCCATATATGGAATGGACGGGTTTCAACTAGTGAGTCTCCCAGGGATATGAATCTTGCGTGATTGAAGAAGCCAGACCTTCCATCTTCAATCACCGGTGAATCGACATGCTGCTGTAATCTTTGTTTGTGCAGAAAGGCGGTGCACTAAAAAGGGAAGGATTGTTCATGTCTAAAAATCAGATTTTTGTCTTAAGATTGTTAGTGGCCTGATTAAGTTCCTACAGTAAGCTGATTAGGGTTGAAGTTGAAGATCCACCGAGATTTTGAATCTTTGTCCTTAAGACAAAAATTGGTGCCATATATGGAATGGACGGGTTTCAGCTAATGAGTCTCTCAGGGATATGAATCTTGCGTGATTGAAGAGGCTAGACCTTCCAGCTTCAATCACCTGTGAATCGACACGCTGCTGTAATCTTTGTTTGGGCAGAAAGGCGGTGCACTAAAAAGGGAAGGATTTTTCGTGTCTAAAAATCAGATTTCATGCAGTATATGTAAGGCGATTAGAAGTTGGAATTTGGAAACGGTTGGGGTATGTCGAAATGGACACAACCGTTTCTGACAAAAATGTCGGTAACCGTTTTCTCTTTGAAGAGGCATAACCGCTGTTGTGTAACTATTCTATCTTAAAGAGGTGTAATCGTTAGACAGAACATGTTCAAAAGGGTCACACTAGTGCCTTGGACTTAAAATGAACTGGAAGTAAAAAGATAGGGTTCAAGCTAGCTAGGGCGGGCGGCAGCAGCGCGCGTGTATTAGGACGTGCACTTAGCTAGGTCTTTCATCCTACACAAAAGTGTAGTGGCCCAAGGACTGAATGTTAAGCCTAAAAACTCTTCTTTATAAAGTTGAGCTCTTTTCTTTTTATTCCCAATATGAGATTCCCCACTTCCTACTTACACAACTTCCTCATTCAACTTTTATTGAAACAAGTTTCCAACAGATAAATCATCAATTCCAAGTGAAGACTTCCGGAAGGAGTTGGTTATTCTTGGCAAACCGAGAAAGAACGCCCATCAGATTTCAAAAGACTAATTATTCATCTGGTACTGGTGCGTGAAGGAATGCATATAAACTTGCTCATGGAGGGAGTAACATGTTGTCGTAAATTGTGATATACCGAAGTTCAGATTTTCAGTTTGTATCTTCAGTATACATTTTGCTTGTTCGGTTGCTTGATTTCATTTTTCCATTTGAAGTGTAGCTTATCAAGAGATCTTTAACAAGAAAGTGACCCTAGGCTCAGAAATTTAGCCTGTCGAAGAAGGTTACGAAAGAAAGACCAATGCAGAGCCAAGTGTCTTGAAACAAACATAGTTAATGTTGATCTTGTAATCAGTGATTTGATTGAATAGTAGCAAATAACTTTTGTTAATAGGGCATCGGAGCTCGATTGAATAGTTTCCATGAACAAATTCTAGGGGCACTTTCACTAAATCGTGAAACCTTCTCTTCAATTCATCGAGCTTTTCTTTCCTACCAATCCCACCTTTGATCTTTTGATGTAACTAAATCTCCATAATGAAGAAATAACAAATCCCATTTTAGAAATTCCAATAGGTATTTTTTTAAGCTTCAACACAGAGAAAATCATCTGTGTTAATTAGTGGTCTATCGAAATTTGTGGCGTATGAGGAGGAGGGGAGCGTAAAGAGAGCTATATAATATTTGAGGGTAGTGTACGGTATATATACTTAGTTACCTAGACGGAGTCATTTGGTGATCAAAAGGCCCATGGCTTACATAGGCTGATGACTTCCATTGCACTTTGGAGGGTGCCTGCCTAATGTTGGCCCAAGTGGTCAAGCCAACGTCATAATTTATGATAATAGGGGCCTGCATTCGCGCAGCCCTGCCCAATATAAGTCCAATTCATTTGTCGGTAGGGTCTGCATTTGTCAATTGGTAAGACTAGTAAAAAAATGAATTGTGGAGGTTTTCATATCATATGGCGTAATTTAAGCATTTTGGGTATACCTTCATAATATGAATTCAGACATGACAAGAAAAAAGGGGAAAAAATTAGTCTTTTTGTTTGTTTTTTGGAGGAAATCAATTTCGTATCATCTAAAAACGAGGCATTGGGTGGGAAAAGTAGTCCCTCTCTTTTTTTGGAGAATATCAATTTAATAATCTTATCATAAAACGAGGTACTCGTTTTCAATGCCATTTAATTGATATGGTGTGATTTGCGCTAATCTTTTAATATGTGGTAGCATTTTTCAATCAAAGTAAACCACACCCTCGGATCTAGTGGGTCAGTGGACACCTCACACCATCACTCTAATTTATTATACTCCTTCCGTTGTGAATAAAAAGTTCTCGTTTAAAAATTAATTTTTTTAACAAATAATATTTTTAGTAGTTCATTAGAAATAAATTGATACTTTTATGTCTTAATTTTTAAAAATGAATTCTTTAAGTGAAACATTTAAAATGAAAAAATATTGTTAATGTATAACAATGTATTACCCTAGCTAGTGGTGTAGCGAGACCGCTCGTCCGGATAAGACTAGCGAATTTTACCTTTTTTTATCATTAAATATCCTAAATAATCGTCAAACAATTGACTTGATTATTTATATTGGTTTAATGTGTGGTTTCCTTTAAAGCTCATGTATATGTGACCCATAATTAAAGTAGAGTGAAAAAGTAAGGATAAAGTGTTAAAAGTGATGTTCTAAAAAGGTAAGTTTCAAACTGGACAATTATTTTGGGATGGACAAAAAAGGAAAGAAGAACGATAATTTTAGGGACGGAGAAGTATTAAGTTTTACTCAAATACTCCAAAATACACCCGATTATGGCTCTTAAACGTGTCCAGATCTCCTGTACCATTTATGTGTATCAGTGGTGTACCATTTTTCATCTCAACCATTGATTGAGATAAAATAGTTGGAATGTAATGATGGAGATGAAAAGTGACATTTATCGAACTCTTTAAAAACTCAAGCAAAGTATTTAAAACTAACAATTTAAATGATGTGGCATCTTATGTGTCGTTAACATAACTTTTTAACTTATAGTGGAGCATAAAATGCCAAATAAGATGACACATTGGAAATCGCGTCGTTTGATCAAATTTGAGTAAACTAAAAAATACAAACGGAAACATCCAACATGCACCTACATAACACCTAAAAACCCTAAAACGAGAGAGCAGTAGCAGCAGCCTTTGCCATCCAATCACATCTGAATCAGCCATTCCCGCCGTTGCTATCCACCAACCCACCACCGTGTGCCAAGTGGCGGTCCTCCGTCAATGAGGATGATCCATTGCCATAGAATAAATTTGCGCACCCTCAATCCCAAATTAAATAAGAAAATTTAAAAAGAATTAAATTAGTAGATCCTACTACTGAAAAGAGTTAAAACGTTCCAATAAAATGAGTTGGATCCATTTTGGACACGACCAACACCTTAGAACACGGGATGAACTATCTAATTATAGGTGAGACAAGATGTGATTCTTAGACAATTGTAAGAAGGTCAAAGACGAAATGACCTAGAATTTGATTTTCTTTTCACACCATTAGTGGGTAAAACTTGATTATCAAGATCTGCCTGCAACTGTTTAAAGTGTCCTTGATATTGATAATCACGTGAAGTCAGATTGTTAAATAAGGTACCAACACATTAGCCAAGCTTTTCTATTTATATTTCCCATCCATTGATCTATGGAGATGTACGCGCTTAATTTTGTATATAAAATAATAGTGTATGGCTTTTATGTATTATTCTTTTCGTTTTAAGTAAAGTGTTTATTTTATTTTATTTTAGAATATTTTATTTAAAAAATTAACTCTTAAAAATAAAAATATAAAAGTATTATTTTATTATTAAATATTATTTTTTTTTTAAAATTATTTTTAAAAGAGAATTATTCGTTCGAAATGAAAAGAGTATCTTATTTTGTAAGCAAAATTACGTTCATAGACTTTATTCTTCTTCTTCTTCTTATTATTCTGATTTCTCCATGTGCATTCTGGTATGACAATCTGAGCCGTTGATTCATGATATTTGTGGATAATATTTTTCTGCCATTCACTTAGTGGGTCCCACAGATTTTGATTATCTTGGATTGATGGATCCGAGCTGATTGAAATATTGAATCCACCTAACAAGTTAGCACGGTTGCAAAGTTTTGTTGGGGTATTTTATTTTAGTTTAATTTTTCGGTAAACAATTTGTTTTTAAAAGTACATTGTAATATTTGTAATATAAAAATTGAATATCTTATCCTTTTTGGAAAGATATAAAATGTTAAGTGGAAATTCGACTTTGCCCTCCCGAGGAAAAATAATTTAGCTAACTTCTACACCTTCACATTTTACTGATGTAGTACAATACTACAATCTGTTTCACTTACTTTTTAATACGTAAAAATATTCTTCAATTCAAACAAGATGTAGAACAGGTAAACACCACTAATCCAATTAAGAATGACAATTACAACCTCAAATCTGTTAATTCATCTGATTAGACCTAAAAATTACTCAACACAACTCGTTAATATTTTTGGGTCAAAACAAATAACCCGTTTCAATCCAAAAAAATATTAACAGATCAAGTTAGTTTAAAGTTGGTCGGCTTGCTGCCCATTTTTTGAACCATTAATTTTCATCTCATAAATGTATGAATTTTTTTTAGGGGAAAATATAGATTAAGACGGGTCGACCCGTTATAATGCGACTCGATTTAACCCGACTCATTTTAAATTATTTGATACTTAGATTTTAATAGATCATGACGCATTATTCATTACAACCCGACCTAAACAACTCAATTGTCGGACCTAACCCCAATTAATATACTATTAGTTTGCCACCATCACAGCACTATCCTAGTGATTATCGGAGATATCAAGATTTGGGAACTAAAAAGTTTAAATGGATACATTTTCAGGTTTGCATGTAAATTAAGAAAAGTAACATTATATATATATATATATATATATATACTAGATCTTTATGTCCGTGCCTATGACACGATATCAATATATCTGATTTTATCAATTGAAAAGACAATGTCTAAATTGAAGGTGCAATTCAAAAGAGTGTTACAGTTGAGGGATACATTGCTTCAAGTGATAGTGGAGGGATTTATGTTTTATAAGGAATGACTGTCCAGAAGATTAATCATAGAGTATGACTTTGTAATGTGAAGATAAAACATATGTAGAAGAAAAATAGGTGACTTCTCATAATATTAACTAGATATTTGTGCCCGTGCTTATAGCACGGTGCCAGTATATCTGATTTTGTCAATTGAAACACTAACGTCTAAATCAGTGTTCTAAAACTCCCCGCCTAGCTCCGCCTACGCCCCACCTAGGCGCTAGGTCCCTCTCTACCGCCGCGACTTTCTTAGTCGCCGCCTAATCGATCAAGTCGGCCCTTACGCCGAACCTCGCCGACCTTAATTTATTTTTGTAGCTTTGATTTTGTGGCATGCGGTGACCGGAGAAGGAAGGGAAGGCAAACTGGAGAAGGATGGGGGAGTGGTAATTGTGAGGCAGAAAGAGAGGTAATGGGGGGCAAACATGAGTAATATATTTTTTGTTTTTAATTCTAAACTTGACTGATTTATTACTTTGGGGTTGTTGAGAATTGAGATTAAGAGTAAGTTTGTATATTTTTGTTCATTTTACAAATATAGACAAGTGTTTGATAAAATGACAAACATAAAAAAAATTAAATTTGTAGTCAATGTGTTTGATCTTTGATGTAAATTATCAAAAAATGATAATTATATCTTAATTCGAAGCCCCGCCTAGGCCCCGATTACGCTCCGACTAGTCCTTTAGGCGCTAGGCGCTAGTGTGCCGCCTAGCGACCGCCTAACGATTTTTAGAACCTTGGTTTAAATAGAATGTGCGATTTTAAAAAATGTTACAGTTGAGGGGTACATTACTTCAAGTGGTAGTTGAAGGGCGCTATTCGAACTTTACCTATAGTTGAGGGGAGTTATTTGTAAGGAGTTATATGTAACTGACCTATGAACATTTGATTTTGCGGCAAAATCAACCACCATGGCCAAATAGTTTCAGTCAATCAATTGAGATCTATTGTGAGATTATATTAATGTAAGGTTGATGCTTTGTAAAGGGGTAATGGTTTAGAAGATTAATCTCAGGGTGTAATTGCTCATAATATTAATTATAGGGGGTGACTTTGTAACATGGTGAGAGAAAATAAATAGTTAAAAGTGGATAACTATTCTCATACATGTGAATGTGAGAGTGAATCTCAACCATTATTTTTTAAAAAAAATAATTTAATCTCAACATCTAAATAGTTTTAGTCAATTGCACATGTATGATAATGAGTTGTATTGTAATATAGATTGTAGGGGGTGATTTGTAATAGAGAGTTAAAAATGAATAGCTACTCACACATGTGAATGTAAGGATGAATCTCAACCGTTAAATGTTTTAAGATAATTTAATCTCAACCTCTTAATAGCCCTAGTTAATTACCTAGCTATTTTATAATATATACTAGTACCCTTGCCCATGCCGATGACACGACGCCAGTTTGAAAATTTATCAATAAATGAAGCAGATATTGTGGAAATGAATTAATATTTACTTATAATTTGTATGTGTTGGATATATGTACACTGGACAACGAAAATGAGAGAAAAGTCAAATACCTAACAAAATAAAACATTTTATTTCGATATTATTTCATAAGAAAACCAATAAATAAATATTTTAATTGTAACTACTGTTAAAATATGAAAAGAAAATTTTATTATTTTCTCAATAACGAAAACTCAGTCTTCTTCTCCTGGGGGTTCTTTCTTAACAACAATGGTTGGTTTGGAAACATGAGATGCAATAACTTTGTCCATTATTTCTACATACACATGACACAAAGAAAATTCAAACACATTCATTTAACCAAATTTTCTGCTTCATCTGCAAAACTTGAATCTTCCCACATATTATCATATAAAATCTAACAAGCGAACGGAGATACATTTTGATCAAAATTAATCAATCCTAAAAGCTAAAAAAATGGCAATTAAATTATTAGAAACCAATACATATGCCCCAATAAACGAAACCACAACAATGAGAAAATGTGTAGTATTCTATAAAAATAAACTTGTGCCCGTGTCGATGGCACAATGCCAATATGAGCTTGATCAATGTATGAACCGAGCATGATGAAAATAAATTAATATATCTGTAATGTAAATTACATACCAACATCCCCAAAATTAAAGAAATAACATATTTTATTGGTCGTAAAAGTTTATAACTCATTTTAAAAGAAAATTTATAACCTATCTTAAAAGAGTATAATTAAGCATCAAAAAACATTCTCTTTCTCTCACACACACACACCAACCCAACACCTGCTAATTGAAATAAACTTAAAAATGAAAATCTCCGCAAGCAAAAACCACAAAATAAATTGAATAAGACAAAGTGAACTAACAAAATACTATTTTGAAATCGAAATCACAAAGATTTCAGACCAATCAAGGAAACTAAACACAACTTTTAAGAAAATAAAAAAAATTAAAATACAAATATTCAAAATTAAAAAAGTTGATTACCAAACTTCGAAACAAAATTTTTCGGACAAAAATTAAACTGATTCAGTTAATTACGATAACAATAAAAAAATGAAAATACAAATATTTAAAATTACAAAAAATAATTACAAAATTTACGAACAATTTTTTTTATTAAAAAAAATAAATCTAAGTCAGATATAAATTAAATTGAGATTTCGTTGATTACGATAGCAATCAATTAATAAACTACAACTAAATATTTGTAAAATCGTAAAAGTCATTTTATTATTAATGAACTACTAAAAATATTATTTTCTTAAAAAATTAACTTTCAAATGGGGCCTCTTTATCCGGAATGGAGGGATTAATTAATAATTTGTATACAAAATTGCGGGTCGGACAAAAATTAAATTGATTAAGTTAATTACGATAACAATTAAAAAGAAAAAAATATTTCAAATTACAAAACTTACGATTTTTTTTTTAAAATTATTTGTATACGAAATTACGGGTCGGAAAAAAATTAAATTGATTAAGTTAATTACGATAACAATTAAAAAGAAAAAATACAAATACAAATTTTCGCAACTATAAAACTGTAAAACCTTAAAATATTAACCGTAAAACTGTAATATCTAATAGTATAAGGAAACCCAAAAGAGGGGGTTACCCAACCCAAAAGAGGTGGTTACCCAAATAAATGACAGCCGTAGGATGATAGTAAAAAAAAATTAAATCCTGACGTCTGGATAGCAATAGTCAATTACCTAGCTTCTTTATTATTATATATATCTATATTACAATACAACTTGGATTGCTCATGTGCAATTGATAAATGCTAATGAGGGGTCGAGATCAATTCATTTACCGAGATCCTACGATCCCAATTTTGTCTAGATTTCACATGTGCGAAGGGCGGTTGAACGGCGGTTGAGCAACCCATACACATCCCTTCTCACATGTTCTCTACACCTCCTCTTTTTGAATCGGTATAATTCCAACTGGTATTGTTGTCCTATTTAAGAATAATTATTTAAGAATAAAAATAATTATTTACAAAGTTAAGAAAAATACTAAAATTTTAAATTGAAAAACAGTCAATTTAAATCAATAGAAGTGATAATAATAATTTAAATTGAGTGTATAAAATATTCTTCCGATTTTTTATGCTGTTAAGAAGGGTGGATTCATCGTTTTTTGTTTAACCATTCGCATATGTTTTTTTAAATAAAATTACAAATAAATGTTTTAATTTTTTTCTCCACCGTTGACATTCTCCCATACTTGTACCGTGACATAGGCACGAGCACAAAAACTAATATATATATATATATATATATATATATATATATATATATATATATATATATATATATATATATTATGAGTCACATCAAAAAGTAAAAATAAATAAAAAATGCGTTCCATCAAGAAGTAAGAACAGATAGAGTAAATGTTTAGTTAGAAGTGAATGATTTTAACAATTTGTGGAAAGATTTAGTAGGTGTCGTGTAAGATTTGAACTTAGATTGGCTAATATTTTTAACATGTGGGCGTGTGTTGAAAATCTAAGTCGCCTATTAATGGGTCTATTGTACTACTTTTATCTCAAAATGATTGAATAAAGTATGTTATTTGGTTTTTTGTGTTCCATACCCCTATTAGAATATCATTGTACAAATAATTAATTCATTTGGATTAAGTATTACAAAATGAAAGATGCTAAAGATCATCACTTTAGGGGCTAGTCATCAACTTTCATCACTAACCACACAATCATTCTACCTTTGCTATGATGATGAACACTGATTTTTATTAATTTAAGAAAGATAATCTTTTTTTCTTATTTTTTTCTTTTTTTCTTTTTTCGGGGGTAGGGGGGAGGTGTGGGTTGGTGGAGTCCATTAACCTTGATCCATCTTATCAGATAATACTCAAAACTATTAACTAATTAAATTCATTAGATAATAATTTTATCAAAATTTAATAGATAATATCCAAAACTATTAATTAACTAAATTCGTTAGATAATGATTTTATCCGGACTTAATCGATAATACTTAATTACCACCTTTGGTGGAGAGTACCTTTTGGATGTGACAGTGATATTATTAACATACAGGGCCGGCCCTGGGGGGTGGCGGGAGAGGCTATCGCCATGGGCCCCCAATTTTTTAGGGTCCCAAATTTTTGGGTACTACCTTATATTTATTATATATATTAAAGTGTCAAAAATGTTAACAATTGATTCTCTTAATTTGTTGGTTAAGGTGCTCATGATTTAATCTAAAGGTTTTAGGTTCGAATCCTGTGTTGTTACTTGTTTTAATTTGTTACTTTTTTAGTCTGCGAACTATATATAAGTTATAATGTGTTGATAATTATAATCTAGAATAGATGATTCAATGGTTAACATACTTGGTATATTGTGAGAGATCTTGGGTTCAATTCTTACTATAAGTATTTTTTTTCCAATACTTTTAAAATTTAAATGATTTTATTTTTATAAAGGGGCCCTTTTTTTTTTTTGCCATGGGCCTCTCGAAACTCAGGTCCGACCCTGTTAACATAGTATCACAATTTAATAACAATATAAAAATTCGATTAAATAAACTTAGCTTTTTCAACTATTTTTGAAATTTCTTGAAAAACACAACAAAATCATTCTCGATTAGAAGAAGTATAACACAAATAACAAATTGAGTAAGTTTCCAATAAGACTGTTTTATATATCTTAATTCATAGGATCAAGCAACACTTCCTCACAACTCAACCCACCAATACACAGTGAGTTGAATAAAGAGTATCTATTTTATAAAAAATATCAGTAAGCGTCTTACACAAGTTTGTGTCTAACAAGTTTACGTAGAAAATAAAAACCATTTAACAAAAACTTTAGTAAAACGGTCTTATAATTATTTTTTGTAAACGAATCATTTTTACCCGATTCATCCCATGTTGATGAATTGAATCATGAGAGAAAAAGACTCCGTCTTACAAATTAAGATCCGTAAGACCATATTATTAAAGACTTGCTCAAACCATTTTGCTTATTTTTAGATTGGGCGAGATCCTCTCTCTCTCTCTCTCTCTCTCTCTCTCTCAAGGTTGTGTTCCATTCGTTAAATTATCATTATAAATAATTTTTAAGATTAGAACTACTCCGTATTAAGTAGCTAGATACTCCATACTCCTATGTTTTATCATAATTAATTAGGTCAAACCTCTATCAACAGATTAGGTAATGATTCTTACAATCTTGTTTGTGGCTAGTCTAATGCTTAGGCAGACTTATGTGCAAAATAGAGGGAATAAATCCTATAACACTTGCGTACAGTATCAAACTATAAAGAAAAAAGAAAAAAAATAGTGGAACACATAAATCTGTATATTTTTTAGAAATATGAACAAAAGAACAAATCTGTTAGTACCAACTGAAATAATGAACCCACGTCTCTTGTCTTATCCCCCTTCTCAATTTTTTCGTGTGAAAATTATGTCAATATCTCTCTAGAAAGTCAAACTAAGATCACGCCTATTCCACACCAAAGAAATCATATTTGAAAAGTGTAATTGTTAAAGAATATATAAGTACTATTAAAATTGATCATAATTATAAAAAATATTTTAAAATAATTTAAAAAATGTATTTGTTAAAGGATATATAAGTAGTGCTAAAGTTGGTCATAATTACAAAAATATTTTAACATAATCAATATGTTTTTTTATTAAATGGAGAGGATAAAGTTTAAATATTATGAAGATAATAAATATATTTTTTAAATAGACTCTTAAAGTAAAACGTCTCAAAATGATATAGTGGACTCTTTGTCCAAAAACAGATGAAGTAAAAATATAAATAAATATACTAATTTTAAAAAGATGAGGTTTTTTATAAGACTGTCTTACGGAACTTAATTCGTAAGACGAAGCCCTACCTTCTCAGAACTCAACATACTAACACACGAAGGATCGAATAAAAAGAATTTATCTTATAAAAATATATGTAAAATCATCTTCTCCAAATTTTTTTCTTTTAAAAATATTAAACTGGTGGAGTTTATTTGTTTGTATCTCAATAAAGAAGGTTCTGTTGTCTATCTATATCTTACTTTTTTTCTTCAATCCTGTTAAAACAAAAATCTAAAATACAAAAATAACCTCCAAATAACCATCCCAAAGGGCCCAAACACACCCTAAATAACATCACCTGCAAATTGAGAAAAAAACAGTGTAAGAAGACTATACAAACTTTTGAGAGTAAATATCCCATAAAATCGTCTTACGGATTTTAATTCGTAAAATATAACTTATTTTCTCACAGCTTTGCCTATCAATACATAATAAATTGAATAAGAATGATCAATATTCGTAAGATAGTCTTATCCAAAATTTTATCAACTTTTGAAAGACACATGTTAGTTTACTAAAGAAATGCGAAGGCAAAGTGATTGGTTAGCTGTAAATAAAACGTGATCAAGGAATGTTAGAGCATCACAACGGTGATTCTTACCCAATTCTTATTTGGGTAAGAACCATCCAACCATTGGGGATAATTATTATACCTAAAAAATTTCAAAAAATTCTTTTTGAAGCCAAAATAAGAATTTCATCCGAAGGAGAGAGAGAGAGAGAGAGAGAATTGCACGTGAAAAGAGGGAGGCGCACCGTTAGAGCATCCTCAATGTATAATTTCTTAATACAACTTCTTAACTGGGTCTCACTGTCACCTATACATTTTTTTCTTCTTACACACTTAAGAATAAATTTTCTCATTGTATACTATTCTTACACAACTTATTACACAAAAAATATTAAATTTAACACCATCTAAAAAAACAAAACCCTTCACACACAACCCCCCCCCCACACACACCCCACTGACAGCCCACTTCCTCTCTCATTGTAAACCACCCGACCCCTCCCTTCCCTCATTTTCTCACCTTTCCCTATGCTCTTGCAGGTTCTTATTTGAGAATTAATTTTCCCTCTCTCTCCTATTTGGCATTGAAAAATATATGCAATGGAGCATTTTAAGCAACTTCTTCATAGGAAGTTGTCTAACAATTAAAAATAATAATAATGGGGATGCTCTTACATTGCAATTGGCGCGTGTGTCACGTCGGCCACTCACTGAATTCTTGATTTTTGTTTTTTTTAAATGATTGGGTTGGTGAAGAAAAAAAGGGTTTAAATTTTTTTCTTTCAATTACCACTTACCGTGTTGCACAAAAAAAATTGGTTTAAAAAAAATTCTTATGCTTTTTTAAAAAGTTTTTAATATTACAATTAAATTATAAACGAATCAAATAATTTTACTTATAAATAATATTTAAAATTGCAATATATTCATTAAAATAAAAAATTAATTAATATAATTATAAAAAGATATACAAATGAATTAATTTACTTACAAAGTATAAAAATAAAAAAAAATAGTGTAAATAAAGTGGATGATTTAGTAATAAGATCCATATGAAACTGAAGGAAAAATTAAAATTATTGCAAAAATTAATTATTAAAATAAGAAAATTTTAAAATATATAGGTAGGAATGAGATTTAACTAATAAAAATTTAGGGAGGAAATATAATGAATGGAGGTGGCCTTAAAATAATGTGAATGTGACCTGTAATAAATATCAGTTGTGGGCTTGTGGGGGGATAAAATGGCTGCTAAATTGGATAAGAAGATGATAAGGTTTTTAATTATAAATGCTTTTGCTTTTTCTTTGTTTCACGTTGTACTTAATTGCTTTTGTACGCTAGAATATAGTAATATACCACCACATTATTCACTTTTTGAACCGGGTCCCACCTTTACCCATTCTCATATCTCACCGACCATGCCTCTCTCCCGAGTTCTATGACTTAAATATCTTCTACCACGTGGATGATCCTTGATTTTGTTTGGTGGTATATCGACCGAGTCCAGATCTCCTGTACCACTTCTGTGTATCACTGGTGTATCATTTTTCATCTCAATCATTGCATCCCAACTATTGCATCTTAAGCAATAGTTGAGATTTAAAATGAGACACCAAGATACAGTGTTTAGATCCTGAATCATATCGACCGGTGCACTGTATGCATTCCTACATGAGATATTTTTATGATCAGCCCTTTAAGAAAATTCAATTCCAATTAAACCCTAAAGAGTCATGCACTATGTTCTCAACCCTCGTCAAGACTTTGAGACGCTTCTATGGTCCATCTACTTGTTTTTAATTGAAGTCTCAATGCCACTTTATATAGGTCTTAAGAAATACCTTATTCAATCATAATTAATTCATGTTAATAAAGGAATCCTATTAAGAGTCCATTTTCAAGAATTATATTTTAAAAAAATGTTATTTTCACTACATTAATTGTTTACCAACTACATTCATTAATAATCTTTCAAGTTAATTTATTTTAGGATATAAATATTCTTCAAATAGTTACTTACTTGAATTATGTACAATTTATTTTCCGAATTTCTTTCACCTTCCCTTTCTTTGAATCAACTTAAAATTTTATTTTATTTTATTTTTTGGAGAGTCTATTTTCAAAATTATAAATTTATAATTATTTATCCACTATATTTATACAAGATAATATTATGTAGACAATAATAACCCTTATCTTTTACGATTTGAAGGTCATTAATTATATTTGTATTGGAAATGAACAAAAAAATTATAAGAATTACATAATATTTTGTTGTATCCTTGAGTAATATTTTAAAATATTATATTTTTTTAATCTAATCTACACTTTTTATTTAGTAATAAAAGTTACAATTATGACGTTTTTATAGGTTTTATAGACAAATAAATATCATATAAATATTTATTTTTAATTCTTGAACACATCTCATGCGAAACACATATTGATTAATTTGTTCCTAGAAAATGCAAATGAACATAATAATAATTATTATCTTTTAATTTTTCATATCGAGAAACAAAAAGATAACTCGAAGTGTAACTATATCATTTTAATGGCTAACTAGTTAAGGGTAGTTTTGTCCCAGTATAAATAAATTAGAATAGGTCTCATATAAGACCGTCTTACGCATCTTAATTTGTAAGACAGAGCTTCACTCTCTTACAGTTCAACCCATCAACATACGGTGGATTGGGTAATGAGAATCCATCTTACAAAAAATATCTATAAGACCGTCTTACACAAGTTTTTTCCAATAAATTAATGTAGTGAAAATAACATATCTCTTATGTTTATCATCTCCATAACATTTCTACTTTACTCTCTATATTTGATATTAACATATTGATATATGCTCAAACAATTTTATAATTATGACTAACTCTAATACTAAGTTTCACTCCCCCAAGAAGAAGAAATCAAAAGATGAACACAACCGTGCCCTAAGACAGTTTTTCTTAAACGTTCAAAATTTGGTTGCTATAAAAAAATCAAACCCTTATAAGGGCTACAAAATTCCAACCCTAAAAACTATAAAATTATGAAAATATCCCACCTAGAACGACTTAACAAAACTGCCCACTAAACAAAAAGGAATAAAAAGAAATTAGTGTTACCTAAATAAAACAATTTAATAAAACTAAAACTAAAAGCTTCAGATTTCTTTATAGAGGGGTCTTCCACCAAGAGCTGACCATCCATACTTGCATGCGCGTCACCTAGCCACTCCACGTAATACAAGTGAACCCTTCGAACCCTCTCAGCCCGTGCCCGTATGTAGTCCCATGCACGGTTCCAAGTAGCCCTTCCCATGTCAACAATAAGCTCCTCCCTTTCTCTTGAAGCACATATATCCATAGTCTTGTTCACGGCAACTTCTAATGCCCCTGCATCATTCAGTCCCATTTTAATCCCCCAACCGGCTTCCCTTTGGTTAGGTGTGCACCATTCATTGACCATCTTTGGATCGACTTCCCCTGCTGAGTCGTTGACCTCCCTACACGTATCAATATCCTTTAATAATTAGACTTTTCTTTGGGTAGAAACGGAGGGAAAACTAAAAAGAGTTTTTGAGTGTTTGAAGGGAGTTACCGTAGATACTCACTAATTTATCTTAAAACTAGACTTTTTTCATATAAGGGGGGCAATCACAAATTTTTATTTTTATTTGTGGTTCGTTTGTGATAGAAGTTTCTTGATTATGACATTAGTAATGTAACTAGTTTTTGCACCCATCCGTTAAACGCAGATATATATATTTTAAAATTAACTATATATAAACAAAATGAATAGAAAAAACAAAATTAGAAGATGAACACATATCTTGAAATGAAAATGGATCAACGCGTATTATGAAATAAAAATCAAATTATTTTGAATTTTTACAGATCAAAATTACTTCAAACCTTTCGCGATTTTGCAAGTTTGTTTTAATGTTTGCACTATCTTGTTGCACCTTGTGTATCAATGTTCTGGATATAATGAAATATTATTAAAATGATATCATGTACTTAATTTGGTACTTGTGAATCATTGTGTGTTGTATATGAATCATTTGACATATACATCTACTAAATAGTCGGTAGAAGATGTTATTAATTATTACGATGCATGAATATACATCAATATTTTAACCTTTGAAATCATAATAGGATAATTATATCTAATTTCGCAAGTTTAATTTATTAATAAACATGATTTTTATATTATAGTATTATGCAGCTATTTCAAGAATTATTTGTCATTTATGTGTCTCTATACACACACACACACACACACACACACACGAATATGTAGTAAATAGTTTACCAAAAACATGAACTAAATTTGCACCATTTGTTTTGGATGTATTTGAACAAAAAAAATTTTTATAAACAAATATGATTAATTAACCTTACCACTATAAATTATTTTTTATTTTTATTTTACTAAAAACAGTACTAAAATTTGCACCATTTGTGTTTTAAGTACTTCCACAAAAAAAATGGAAATTGATAAACACATATGGTAAATTAATTTTAGCACTATAAAATATTTGTAAAGTGTTGAAAACAATAAAAGTTATATTTTTAAATTAGATAATTAATAAAAGAGAAAATCGGAATATATAGGAGTATAAGTTTTATACTTATCTCGACATCAACAATGATCAACGTCATAGTATTTTCGATAAAAAATAATGTGAATATATCCAAATGACTAAATTAGATTTATCTTTCAAAATTTTAGAGACTACTTTTGAAGGTTCACTAATAAGTACTCCCCCCGTCCCTAAATTATCGCCCTAGTTGACCCGACGCATAGACTAAGAAAAAACAATTTACTTGATTATTTATATTGGTTTAACGTGTAGTTTCCTTCAAATCTCATGTGTATATGACTCATAATTAAAGTAGTGTGAAAAAGTAAGTGTAAAGTGGTAAAAGTGATGTTCTAAAAAGGTAAGTTTCAAACTTGATAATTATTTTGGAACGGACGAAAAATGAAAGGAGAATGATAATTTATGAACAAAGAGAGTATCAAATTATTAGAGAAAAAGGGAGTTTAGTACCCGTGTTTAGGTGAACAAAGAGTTTTAGGAAATGTATTTTTTATATATAAGACATTAATTGTTATTAAATATTGTTGATTATAATAATTTTATGAAGATCCATTTTTAAAAAGTTAATTTAGACGGAAAACTATCATAAATCATAGGGCTATACGCTTTTTATATTAGATATATAGATAAGACAAGTTATTATCGAGATGTCAAAGTCAAATTAAAGTCATGTAGCTACCTTAGGGAAGCCATGCATGCGGGTCTATTAAATGTGAGGCACATGAGTTAAATTGGTGATCATGAGTATTTGAAACAGTCCCAACCAAGTTAGGTAAGATTGGGAAGTTGTTCTAAAGGAATTTAAGAGGTTTAGAAGAAGAGATTCTAGTGTCATAGATGATGTCTAGGCTATATTTCCTTTGGTACAAACAAACACCACCGTGAGATCAAACTTGGCTATCTCCATTTCTAAGAAAAAACTTAGTTGAAAACTTTGATAGCTTCAGAATTGCAATGTTGCAAAGGGTTTGAAATTAGGTGATTGAATTAAAAACATTAAGCCACCTAGCAATAGACTCAAAAGAAGTCGATTCCAAAGTGTTTAGACATTATTGGTGATCAATGAATCCGATACTCTTCCCGTTTTGAGCAAAAAATCATCTATTTTATTTTAATATGTTTCACTTAAAGAATTCATTTTAAAACATTAAAATATAAAAGTGTTATTTTATTATTAATAGATTACTAAAAGTGTTTTCTTTCTTAAAAAAATTTGATTTTCAAATAAAGACTATTTGCTCGATGCTCGGAACGAAGGGAGTAATTATTATTGTATCACTATTAGCATTTCACTTATCAATCAAAATACTCCATTAAAACTATTTTATTTGTACCTAATGCTTATATTAGGGGTGTACAGCCGAACCATCGAACCAAGTCGAACCAAACCGAACCATGCAGTTTGGTTTGGTTTCGGTACAAGGCGGTTCGGTTTTGGTTTCCAAAATCTAAAAACGGAGTGGTTTGGTTCAGTTTGTGGTTCCTGTCTCCAAACCGAATCGAGTCGAGTCGAACCAAACCGAGGTGAATATTGTTTGATTATTAATTAATTATATATATATATATATATATATATATATATATATATATGATATACCCGGCCCAAGCCGGGTCACGAGCAATGCACGAGCAAGCCTCACGTGCCAATCACGAGCACAATGCGTATGGAGCCCACAGCCCAGCGAGCAGAATGATAAAGCCAGCGAGCAGGCAACAAGAACTCACTTAGACTGGCTGACAACGGCCTTACTGTCCGACTGTGGGCCATACCTGTGCATCATGCGTGCATAGCAAAGGAATCAGACTCATCATGTCAAAACCTGGTCGAGCATTTGGCCTTTGCCCGCCTCGACCGCCTCGAGTGGGCCGTACTGACCTACAATAAGTTCGAGAGCATTGCAGTAGCAGGCGTGAGCCCCGCCGCCCGGGCATGCATTACACTGGGAACGCCGGCGGCTTGCTCACCAAGACAAGTCGAAGGTTTACATGTTTAGCGAGAACACTTGCCTAATCCACTCCTACATCTACGCGACGCCTTGTTTCGCCTAAAATCCGGCGGATTTCCTCCGATTGACTCGCCAGCTATGGAACCGAATCCTAGACCGGATTCAATCACCTTGGAGGCCTATAAATACCTCTCCATAATCATCAACAAGGTACACACACTTTCTTGAGCCTCGTTATTCACAAATTGCTTTCAAACTTAAGACGCGTGACTTACTCTCACGCCGGAGGGTTTCGCGAGGCCCCCGCCTTGCATTTCCACTCGTGTGTTCTTGTGTTCTTAAGTGCTCGGGGAAGACGATCCAAAGCCCGATATCCAACCCATCTCAAGGACGGCCCAAGCTGTGCATTTTGCCACATCAGTTTGGTTCCGTTGCCGGGAAAGAAGTTTCATCACTTCCTTCTAAATTTTTCTGATAAAAACTTTTAACTTTTCTCTATTGCAATGGCTGGAAAGGGTAGCAAGACCATGCCACCGCAAGCAATCAACGCCGCCACCACCAAGTTGGGAACAACCTCCACCGAGAAGACCGCACTCCGGTGCAAACCCGAAACCAAAAGTGGGCGCCGGGCATGCAATCCGTGGCAACGAAGCCATTTGTGGAGGGCAATCTCCCAACATGCCGCCCAGAGTCGCAACCAACACGATGCCAGTGGTCATTAATGAGAGACGTGATGCTCGCCACAAGATCTCGTGATGCGCTCAATCGCCAAGAGAAACAATGTGGCGGCCACATGAATCTTCCCTGACAAAATCCCGATCAACAAGCAGGCCGCCTGCAAGTTCAAAGTGAATATTACAAGTAAGATGTTGTCTCAATTAGCAAATGCCGCTTGGGCCATGCCCCTGCATTGCGCTTGCCAGATATGGTAATGCCTCGCGCTTAGCAATCAAGACTGTTGGAGGCATGCCTCCCAATGCCTCGCTTCCAAGCAGACGCATGCCTCTATCGCCCACATACCGTCTGAGAGCGGAGGTAGCGATAAAGCAGTCGACGACCCGGTGGCAGTCTGCCACCACACCATTCTCACCCAAGAACACCATCGACACGAGCACCATACGCGGGAAGAGAGTCATGGCCGCCGTAGGGCCCGTGAGAGTGCATGAGGTAGAAGCACAAAAGTATAAAGCCCGGCGTCACACAGAGGTCGGATCTCACGCGAGCCCACTTTCGCCCGCATGTACGTGGTGACAATCCGACCCCGCCCACTCTTCGAGGCTAACGGTGGACGGGAGAAACAAAAGATGGAGGCCATGAAGGACATGGCAAAGCAATGGTCGATGAAGCCGCCAAGCCCGCTTGGGGCTATTGCCACCGAGGCGCCTTCACTCCAAAAGATGAGAACGCGCCACCCGCGCAAGGAGTCATTTTCCCCGGTTCCGAGAAGTATTTCGGGAAGACGCGGCAAGCGATTGGCTCGGATCATTCGGCGCAAATCCGAATGGTCACAGATGTAGAAGCCCTTAAGACGCGGGCATTCGAGGGAGCTCTCCAGAAAGGCGCAAGCACTGGGTTAGAATTCCCAGGGGATCCATCGGGAGCCGGGCGATGCTCCGAGAAAGTTCCCGGAGGAATTCGCAACGCGGGCCCGACTCCCAAAAACCGGTTTGACCTTGCCAAGATCAAGGGGGTGATAATGAATCATACTGGCCGCTTATTTGAAAAGGTTCGAGGAGATGCTCGAGCAAGTGATCGCAACCAAGTGACCTGTAGTAGATTACTTTTTGCTATCTCAACAACACGGTAAGTGGCACTAAAGACTATGCTAGCGATGAACCCGGGGGCCTCAAGGCGTAATCGGCGGCAAGTTCACACCTCTTCTCGCTCAACCGAAAGTGTCAAGGCCGACAAGGCCAAGCATAAGGACAAGGCTCAAGGCGCTGCCACGCCTGACTCAGAGTCCTTTGGAGGGCAACAACCGCCGAGCAGATAGGAGGAAAACCTCCAACCCGGCAGAGGTTTAGAGAAGCTCGGTTACCCCTAAACACTACGCTGGAAGAGATCATGCTCCGGTGGGAGATGCTCGCCTATCCCTTATCCTCTCGACCCGGCTCGCTTATACTGGACAACACAAAGTACTGTGAATACCACCACGACCGCCACACCACCGAGAATTGTAACGCGGTTGGCCAAGAGAGAAATTCAAAAGTCGATCAATGCGAGCAAGCCGACCGCTTCAAAAAGGATCGTGTGGAAACAACGCCAATAATGATCAAGGAAGACCCAAGAGGAAGAGGTGGCTGCCCTCGCGATTCGGGGGTGATAAACATGATTCAGAGGAGCTCCCCGCCCAACACACATCTCTGGAAGCATATATATTCCTTATCTAGAGGCGGTCAAGCTCCCGCAATCAGGAGCGGGGAGGCGCCCAGCATATGTTTTTCTCGCGGCGGTCAAGGCGAGCACTCCATTGGCATCCGAAGGCGAACCTCTAGTTATTTCTTGCCTAGTCAACAAGCTGGCAGGTTCATAGAGTTTTGCTAGATACGGGAGCATGTAGGGACATCATGTACTACTCCTGCTTCAAGGGATTGGAGTTTCCAGATACCATGCTCAAGCCGTATTTGGGAAAGCTTGAAGGCTTCACCAATCACCAGGTGGGGGTTAAAGGCACGATCGAGTTGGAGGTATTCATGGGTGATGGGGCCCAAACACGGATTGAGATGATCACATTCTTGGTGATCGACCTAAAATCGGCATACAAGCTGCATTTTAGGTGCTCAAAGGCAATGGCCAAATTCGGATGGTCACCTCCATTCCCCACCGAGAAAGCCAAGTTTTATCTTGAAAATGGAGTGGGGATCCTCAATAGCAAGCCAGAGCAATGTGGGAGTATGTCAGGAAACTTCGGAGGAAAAACAAACAGCGATTGTGGACATTCCCGATCGACAGATGCGAATCTGATCCCTAAACCGATGTGGACCTTCCCGATCGGACTATCGCAATAGCTTCTTGAACCTACCGAACGTCAACTTCCATCAACAATATCGAGCTCGGGGAGACACATGAAGCGGCTGAGCCCATGGAGATAGAGCCTCCCGAGCAAGCTCCAATAGAGCCGTCCGAGCAAGCTCTGGCCCCAGGCTCTTCTAGACGCAAGGAGAAGCGCCCCAAGTCACAAGACATTGAGATGGACACCTTGCAAGTCCGGGATGAGCCCGATATTCAACTGACGGAAGGCGAGTTGAAGAGGTCATTATCAATCCGGCCTACCAGAGCAAAAAATCAAAATCGGGAAGGCCATGCCTCCCGGCTCGGGAAGGAGTTGATTGAAATTTGAGCCGTTGAAAACGACAAATGGATGTGTTCACCGCTGGGCAAATTGAAGACATGAGGGTATCGGTGAGAACATTGCGCCACGACCTCAATGTTGACCACCTTCGGCCCATCCATCCACGGCCCAAGTCAAGAGCGTTCGCCCGAGAAGAATAAAAAGCACAATCAAAGCGGAAGGTCGAGCTCTAAAGCGGACATCATTGAGGAGATTCAATACCGACTGGTGGCTAATGTGGTAATGGTCAAGAAGGCCAATGACAAATGGCGGATGTGCGTGGACTTCACCGGCTAAACAAAGCTTTCCAAAAGATTGCTATCAGTTGCCCGCATAGATGTCTTGAGTCGACTCAATAGCAGGGTTCGAAATGCTCGGCTTCTGGGCCAGCGTACTCGAGGTATCACAGTCAAAATGAATGAGCAAGACAAGGCGAAACGACCTTCAAGGCGGCGGTCTTTATTGTTACAAAATGCCGCCGGTCGAAAAATCTTTGGAGCCACTTACCGGTATGGTCAATAAGGTTTTCGGCTCTCGGATCGGGCCGAAACATGGAGGCCTACATAGATGACATGGTCATCAAAACAAAGAGGCGCGACCATACTCTTGACTTGGCGGAGGCGTTTGCCAATCTGAAGCACAACATGAAGGCGAATCCGAGCAAATGCGCTTTCGGTCAAGCGAGGGGAAGTTTCGGGATTCATGGTCAACAGTACGGTATAGAGGCCAACCCGGAGAAGATACAAGCCCTACCGACATGGAGCGACCTTGCATCAAACATACCAACAGTTGAATGGTAGGGTCATTGCCTTAGGCGACTTCATCTCGGTCGGTGAAAAATGCCTCCCTTTTCTTCAAGGTTACAGCGGCAACAAGGGCTTCGAGTGGAATGCGGAGGCGTGCCAAGGCCCTCGGCAGCTCGGGGAATACCTTGGCAAACCACCTCTCCTCGGTAGCCGGGTGCCGTGAGCCTTTATTTGTGTATCCTAGCGACACGGAATGACATTTGTTTTAGTTAGGGAGGAGAATTAGATGTTCAAAAGCCTTGTACTATGTATCAAGGCCCTCGGTCTGTTGAGGTCGTTATTTTAATGTAGAAAATTAGCTTACTCATGCATCATAGGCGAAAACTAAGGGCTTTACT
>CM028378.1:155753027-155870654 GCA_013146195.2 Codonopsis lanceolata
AAACCAAATCAAGCAGCTTCGTTTTTATTTTTCCAAACCAAAATCGAATCGTTTGAATTTAAAATTGAACCAAATCATCTGATTCAATTCTATTTGATTCATCAATTCAATGGTTCGGTCTTACACCCCCTACTAGTATTAGTAAGGATTTCTAAACATTCTTAATCAATGAGATGATTAATCGTTTGAAGGAGATTCACAACTGCAAATTTCTCCAGTTCTTCCCTGATAGTGTTCTCAAAAATGTATTTCTTGAGAACACTATAAGGGACAACCTAGAGTTGCTTTCTCTACTTAGATATAGAAATCTTCTTTAGAGTCTTGGGATTAGTGATCTTCTGATACTTGGTACCACTTTTGAGAATGTTCTCTTTCTTCTTCTTCTTTCTCTCATCCACCTTGTTCTTACTAATCTCCTATTTGACCTACGTCATCCTCTCCTTGTACGCTTTCTTCACCTCCTTCTGCCTCGCCCTTTGCTCGAACGTTGTTCCTTTCATGCTCACCTTAACAGCCGATGATCGGTGAGTCCTTGGATGCTTCCACTTTCGGTCAGAAACTCTGCCAGCATTGACACCGTTGTAAGTAGGATTTCCAAACACCGGTTTGTTAGGATCTTCTGAAGAAAGAGCTGCTAGCCTTTTCGATGGAGGAGGAAGACCAAAAGTTTCTTCGACTTCGGTGTCGTCGACATCCATAAAACCCCCTGACATCACTGGCGTTCTGCACTAAGGTGTTGTACCTTTGTTGTTTTTACTTGTAATTTAAATTTGCTTATAGTTATTCATTATTTAGTTTTATGCTTAAGTGGTTAAATGAGACGTGTACTAGTTAGCGGGACAACTTAGTATAAAACTTAGTTTTGGAATATAATAGATTAGACTTTATATCGCAACATAACTGATAGCCTTCGGCAGACCTTCAACATCACTCATCAGCAGTCTTCACCAATAGACCTTGTCTACCTATCAAGATCAAAGATTTTTTGTATAACTTAAAACATGGATCAAGAATTCCAACTCAACAATGTCCATGATGGATTATCTTCTCAGATATTCTATCTAGAATATATGTTAAGTTTTTCTCATTTGACTTTTTGTATCTCAATCACCGTCATGGTTTTAAAACTCGGCCTAGGCGGTCGCCTAGGCGCTGGGCGGCACCCAACCGCCATGATTTCCTTCAAATCGATCAAAAAATTGCCGACTTGTCGCCCTAGGTGTCGACTAGTCGTCTTAGGCGTCGACTACGCCTAGCTCTGTCGAATTGATTTTTTGAAAATTTGTGAGATTAGATGGTGTCATAGAAGAGGGATTAAACGAGAAAAAAAAATTATGAGAGAATGAAGCTGGAATAGGGGACAGGAGAAAGAAGAAAACAAAAGAAAATTGAGAAGGAGAGAGAAGGAAAAAATTATCCTTACCGTTTCGTCAGAGAAAGGAGAATGGGAAATGAGAAGGGGTGACGGCTGAGTAGTGGAGTAGGAAAGATAAAACCTAATTTTTAAAGATAGCCTTCTCTCAAATTGTATATATATGGCTTGACTTTCAATACCCTAATTTCTAGGAATAATTGCGGGCCGGTACCATTTCCTGAAAATATAACCGCTCAAGTTTTTTTAAACCGCGAAAGTCTACTTTCATTAATTTCTTCCTTAAATGCCCCACCTCCTCCTCGGTCCTTCCCTTCTCCAAAATTCCATCGATTCTTGGTGAGTTTCTGCTACTTGCCTTCCTTACAAGGAAAAATCCATCATTTAAATGCAATGGAATGGAGTAAATAGACCACAAATGGAACAAACATGAAACACCACGCAACTATTATATGGAACGAACAACAGAGAAAAGAAATTGCCATGGCAATTGACGAGTACAATTTAATTTCTTCAGACACCTCTGTTCCAATACTTGGACAATGCTACACTTGCAAAAGAAAAAAATTTGTATATTACAACAATCGACTCTCACATCATAGGCAACGATGCCCACGTCATAGGCAACAACGCTCACATCAGAGGCAACGATACCCACATCATATGCAACGACGCCCACATCATAAACAACGACGCCCAATCTCCAGGTGGAATTGCTTCTATGAAATGAGCTTATTTAGCTTGTAATGATCCACATAGAAACCATGTATAGAAATATAGAAGAGCCCTTGTAAAAGATGACCTTAGTCGAGATTCTTGAAGTGACTAACAACTTTTGCAAGACAAAGGAAATTGGATATGAAGGTTTCGAAACTGTATATAAAGTAACTCTGCCTAATGGGAAAATAGTTGCAGAAGCTAAGTAAGGCCAAAAGTCAAGAAACTCTTAGAAAGGTAAAGCACCAAATTCGAGTCTTTGCTTGGGTATAGTTATATTGGCGAGGATTCTGAATTCACAAACAATGTTTATGAGTAATAAAGTGGTTGTAATTGAGGAGAGAGAGAAAGTGGGTGGGTGTAATCAAAGAGAGAGAGAGAAAAAAAATGCAGAAAGAGAGATAGACATCAATGATGATTGAGGAGAGATAAACAATGACCTTCCCGTTTCTAACATTTAATTTGTACACCGCGATGTAAAAAATTTTCATTACGATGCCTAGTTTTTACAATACGACACCCAAATTTACAAAGTGATTCCCAATTTTTGATTTAAGCTCCTAATTTTGAATTGGGATGCCAAATTTTTGAATGTAATTGAGGAGAGAGAGAAAGTGGGTGGGTGTAATTTAGGAGAGAGAGAAAAAGGTAGAAAGAGAGATAGACATCAATGATGATTGAGGAGAGAGAAACGATGACCTTCCCGTTTCTAACATATAATTTGTACACCACGATGTACAAATTTTGTATTAAGATGCCTAATTTTTACAATACGATGCCCGAATTTAAAAAGCAACTCCCAATTTTTGATTTATGCTGCCTAATTTTGAATTGGGATGCCCAAATTTAAACTGTGGTTTTGTCAGCGCGTCTTTCTTTCATTAAGGGTATCTTCGTCATTTTCCTTTGTAAGTGCCCCATTTTTAACCGGATTAGCACCACTGAATGGCGGGGTGGTTTCAAAACCTTTTAAAGAGCGTGGAATACATTCGGCCCCAATTGTGGACTCAAAATATAAACAACAGGGTCGTCATCTTTATTTTAAGGATAAACAAAGAAAAACCAAAAATACCAGATTTGCAAAAGGGTTTGGAGGCTAAGTTAAGAGTTGGGAAGGGATTAGGCACCCAACTCGCCCTTTCGGACTCAAAATAGGTTTTTGGCTAAATATGATCTTTTTATAAACTTAAGGCAAAACCCCTCATTTGGTCACCCAACTTTTCAAAAACTTGCAAGGCGGCCACTGCAAGTTTAAAACTTGCAATGCGGCCACTGAACATTAGATAGGCTGCAAGCGAGCCCATTTTTTTTCAATAGATGTTATGTTCATCCGTTAAATTATGTCAAATATCTATTTTGCCCTTCTAAATAGAGTTGACTGTTGAAAGGGTCAAAGTGCAATAAAAAATAAAACCAAATAGCAGACCTAGATCCAGACGGCGGTGAGCTCGTCATCATCATCATCAACATCAACATCCAGCTTTGAAGATCAAAATCTAGATCTGAATCTCCCTTTCAAAACCCCGATCCATCAATATTCAATCATAAACATTCATCATCTATAACAGCTATTACTGAAATACTAATAAGTAATCACTACATTCTTGAATAATACTTAAAATATATTCCGTCATCTTGCAGTCAAATCAACATTTCCAATCTGATTTGCACAAGAACAGATAGAGAGAGAGAGAGCTTCAATAATCATCGATTCCCATGTCTGGTGCATCTATAACCGTAATCTTAACCTAATTAATTAACCACAATCCTCGACCAACAGATCCGTGCAAAGATCCATTGAACTTAAATAAACCTAAAATCATGAGGATGGAAGATAAACCAGATGGCGGCGAGTTCCGTCCAACTGGTGAGGATCTGGAACACGAACCAAGGATATGACGATCCCGCAAGTACCGACCGAGAAATTTGAGCAACTATACACCATCGTGGCCAAATTGAGAACACTGCTTAAACTGCCAGACGAGCGGCGAATATTAACGACTGAGAATGCGGGAGTTCCATTTGAAGCGTCGGATTTGAACGAGAGGTAGCTACTAAGTAGGAAATTCACTCTACCAACCAGAATATCCTTGATGTAGCCGATGGCGTAGGTTTCAATGGCGACGCCAGAAGTTTTGTGGGCGATGAACAAGGGGGAAAAGCAGAAGAGGAACTTTACGTTCCAGGTAGGAGTTCTCGCCGTCGACATTTTTTATCTTGGTTCGGAGCTTGGCTGACAGTACTCAAGTGAGTGTGTAGGATTGCAACCGACACAGTTTAGCTGACGACGGCTTCAGAGATTGAGCGGAAATCAAGGTGATTTCGAGGATTTGGGTCTTTGTCGGGTCTCCCATGTGAGTAATTAATTTTCTTCCTGATCAATCAGAATGATCAAAATGCTTAGTTTTTGTCTTTAAATTAATGTTGTTGTTAAATTTTCGATTAGACCTTGTTGAATTTCTAAGTTCAATTGGGCCCATTGAATTTCTAAATCACATAAAGTTTTAGAGGGGCAAAATAAGAATTTTAATTAAATTTAACGTCTTTTGCTAACGTCCGTCGGAAAATGGGCTCACTTGCATAATAACATTTGTACAGTGGCAAGAATGATAATTTTTAACTTTCGGTGGCTAGGGTTCACTTTGGCCGAAGAGTTTTAGTGTTTAGGGGAGGTTTTGGCATAGCGAAGCTTCGGGGTTGGATAAAAAAAAACTGCGTAACTTGACAACGTTCTCTCCGTAAAACTCTTTGTAAATTTTTTTTTTTTTTTTTTTGCACTGCGGAAGCCTCGTATTTATAGGCTAAGATTGGGATTCCTTAACAGCAAAGGAAAAACCTAATATTTTCTTATGTGCTTTAACGGCTTGAATCCTACGCTGAAGGAATTGCACCAAAAGCAAACTGCAACGGTAAACAGGAGTTCTGTAGGTGCTGTCGGGGGGAGTATTGGGCGTCGCCGGGGGACTCTTTTGGGCGCGGCGCCCATAATGGGCTACGATCGCTCCTGTTTGTTATTTCTTCCGTCCTTTTGCATTTTTCACCATGTAATTTGACATCCGTTAGTCTTTTTAACAGGTCTTGATATTTTATGGCATGTCATAAAACATGGGTATGAAATTGAGGTGTCTACCCCCCCCCCTTAAAAGTGTACTGTAGCGGTTTAAAAAAATTATCGTGGACTTTTGCGATTATATTTTGGAAAAACTACGGGCCGGTCCACTTTCCAAAGTTTTTATTCGCTCCAGTACTGTGTTTTTTTTCAAACCAGAAAAGAACACTTTTTGGGGTAAAAAGACTACGATACCCTTAATAAGTATGAGGCGCGCTATGAAAATGAATCGCGGTGCAATAATTCTATTGCATTAATATTTGCACTACGATTCATCAGTTTAATTTGGTGTATTGATTATTTGAACTGTGATGCATCAATTTTATTGCATTAGTTTTGTACCGCGATTCATCAGTTTAATTGTCTAGTCTATTTTTGCACCGCGAGTCATCAGTTTAATTGTTTAGTCTATTTTTTTCACCGCGATACATCAATGTTTAAAGTGTGATACATCAATGTTTGTAACGTAATACATTAATCTGATATTTTTGCACCACGATATAAAATCATAAAGAACAAGACCACATTATCCACCTTCTTCTTCCATCTCCTCCGCTGTAAGCATTCTTTTTCATTCTCCACCAGACTCCGTTTCGCTTTGTAACAACGGTAATTTTCGAATCCAATGTGTTTACCGGAGCTATTGAAGACGACGATGATATTTTCATAACCATATTTCAAAACATGGCCTTTTGCGATTAAAAAAAGAAATGTGGACTTTTGAGGTTACAAACTTTGAAAAATGGACCAATCAGAATTTTACCTTAATATTTTCTCCACATGGGGCCGACCCGAATTTCTCCCTAATTCCTAACTAGTTTATTAGTTTTTTGGGACCAAAAAATTTTAGTTTCTCAGTATCACTAATCTATGGGTGATAATCGGGCCGGTACCTTTTGGTAAAAAGTTAACCACTCCAGTCCACTATCTTTTTATTCAATCAGAAAAGTATATTTTTTGGGGTAAAATGACGAAGATACCCTCAATGAATAAAAGACACGCACACAAAGCACCACCCAAAATTGGGCGTCGCAATGCAAAATTGGACCTCGCAATGGAAAAGTTAGGTGTCACAATAGAAAATTTGGGCGTCGTTTGCCAAAACCGAAAATGCATCGTTTCTCTTTCCTCATTAATATATTTATCTCTCTTGTACCTTTCTTTCTCTTCTCAATTACACCCACCCACTTTCTCTCTCTCCTAATTATATCTACTTTATCCATTAGACATACTCCATCGCTTGCAATTCGTCCACCAATTGAAGTTTCTCTTTCGGATTTTGTGGCGAAGATGAACGAGGAATTCGTCCTAAGATAATTCCAAATCAAGAAGTGGGTGTGTTGGTCATGGCAACGACGCCCAAATTGGAGGCAACGACGCCTAAATTAGAGGCAACGACGGACACATCATAGACAACGATACCCAAATTTGAGGCAATGATGCCTACATCATAGGAAACGACATCTATATCATAGGCAACGATGCCCAAATTGGATTTTCCTACAAGTGATTTCTTCGGCTTCTACCCACCTGTGATTCCATTCCATTCCATGTGATTCCATTCCTTGTGGTTCTAGTACAAACCGAACACTTTGATTACAACAAGATAGAAACAGATGTTTAGCACAATTATCTTCCCAATGGACAGATGGACATATATGATTTTAGGAAGAAAGAGCTTCAAAGGGAAAATGAGATCAGGAATGATTGAGATTTTGGAGAAGAAAGGACGGTAGGAGGAAGGGGCATTTAAGGAAGAAAATAACGAAAATGAACTTATGCGGTTGAAAAGAAAGGTACTTAAGCGGTTATAATTCTAGGAAATGGTACCTGCCCGCAATTATTCCCTAATCTATTACTCCTATTAGTTATTACCGATGGTTAGCCCATCTAGAAGGGGGAAGTGGGGAGAATCAGAATAGTACAATACACCCCCTAAGCTTTGGGCATTTGCTATCTATTTTTTCATTGTCATATATGGTCCCTTAAGTTTAGAAACTTACAAATAATCCCAGAATCCCTAAATTCAAAATTCTTAATTTTTTTTTTTTGTATATTTTTCAATTTAAATCGATTTTACAAATTCACACATCATAGTCAATATGTTTGACGAAATTTCAAAAATAAGAATTTTGCAAAATTTCAAATTTGTAGTTTGTTTGATGTATTTTTGAAATTTACACTAAAAAGCCAATGACTACGGTAATTATGTCTTAATTTCTAGTCCCCGACTATTCCCCTAAACGCTAGGCGCTGGTATGGCGCCTAACGATTTTTAAAACCTTGATCGTCGTGTAGTACATGGGCGAATTAATTTAGATATCCTCTTTGGTGATTCTAAACAGAAAGACAAATAACCTATACCGTTTGACACATTGACTTTTGTAGCAATTTCAGACTGTACCAACTCCTGCAGGCATGAAGCACTTTCGACTACAGATGTACCTGCTCCTGACCATGATTATTCCGATATTATACAAAGAAGACTCAGATCAACAGCTTTTTGCATTCAATGCATTCAACCTAATACAATGGTTGCTCTCTTCCCTTCTTCCAACAGTCATAAGGATTCTCTCATATAAATACCATCATTGAAGTTGAAGAACTTAATGCTCTAAGAATATTCAACAACCTTCAAGTTCTTATCTTCACTGCATTCAAGAGATTCTTAACAGATCCACAAAGTATCTAACAACAACAAGAAGCTGCTCCAAATCCTCCAATCATTTACATTCATTTGATTCTTTATTGTTGTTTCATTAACTGTTCTATAAGCACTATGATTATTCTGTCATAATCATACCACCCACCAAACACCAGTCAAATATTTTTGTACACGATCCATTAGTGATTTCTGTAATAGAACTTAGTGGAAAACATAGTGCATAGTTAAAATTCAAGGTTGACTGCTTTGGTGGAGAACGTAACACTATTCATAGTGCGAACCATCTCAAAATCATTGAGTTCTTTATTACTGATTTCATTATCCCCTGCTGCTTATTTCTTTAGCACCGTGATTCCTTTAAGCTCAACTCTTTGAGTACAACCAAGTCTACCGTTAGTTCTTAACAGCAGACTTGGTCCATATTTCCTGTGTACCTTCCACTACTGAACTCTACCTATAGTTACAAGTATACATTTCAAGGAAATTATCTCAAAAGTTTATAAGTGTAACTAGGTTATTCAATCCCCTCTTCTAACCCTGTATTGTGCCCTTTGAGACTAACAGCATTAAAAAAGTGACAGGCCTGCAATTTGGCCGTGTTAATAAGCCATGGAGCCCGTGTAGTGTTTCAAAGACGAATCTTTTTAGAAATACATATTTTTTAAAATGTGTTTTTTTTTCAAGACTCAATATTTTTTTTATAAACGTGTTTGAATTCTACGGTATTCCAATATGTTATTTTTATAAATTTAGTAGTTGTCAAAAAATAACATTGTTGGGTTTTGCATGGAGCATTTTCTCACAAAGGTCCAATTTGCAATGTTGAATAACACTGTCATATTTCAGAAGTAGAGTGTTACTATAAACCTCTATCGATTCACAATTGTTATCTATTGGTGCTTTTATAGCCTTCCTTCTAAGACTTTTACCAATCCCATAAGCTCATCAGTACCTCTTAGGAGTGCTCTTTTATCTTGAATCTTTAAATGCTTGAAATTGAGCAGGAACTCGAGTCCATAGCCATAGGAATTCATCTGCAATGATCAGTGATCTTAGAACATCCCTGGCAAACCCCGAATAATTAAGGAGTTTGTTAATGTTGGGATGCAAGGTCTTCCAACAAGTAATATTCCATTTGATTTGATCTTCGAGTATTCGCCCATTATCTCCCGTACCCCTACAAATGTGCAAATTCTCTTAGAGGCCCTTTTAGACGAACTATAATACAAAAATCCGCATGAACGATTCTGAAATGACAAAAAATAAAGCTCAATTACATGTCTATGATGATATTGGTTGCATACCTTTATGCATAAAATATCGTGTAGATCACCGACGTAAGACTTCAATTGCAATTCGTGATTTTCCTATAAATTGAATGGTGTTTTTTCACAACCATTCTATTTTGTTTTAGTTCATAACTAAACTCCAAATTCAAAGGAGTGTTTTTTGGTTGATATATTCAACTCTTTATATTAACAAACAGACCAGTACAAGAGCACAACCAAAGGTTCATTCTCCTCATCTTATTGATGGAGTTAAACTTAAGTTTCCTTTATTGACTTCATATCGTCCGTCCGAGGATCTCTAATCGCGGCAGCTAGAGGTTTGTTAGAAATGTGATGTTGAATGGTTTATTTTGATGAGTTCCATTTATGAGACCAAAGTCCGAATTAAAAAGTATTGTGAGGGTGAATGAACAAACGGTCTCAATCCATGGGGTTACAAAGTGATATTTAAATGAGTTTTGTTGTTATTCCATGTGGGATAGAAAAGCCATCCTTGAGTGGCATAAATAGTAAATACTAGCATGTTTAAGAAACCCTTGTTCACCTAATATGTCAAGGGGTTCGAACCCACGACCAACCAAACCAAATGGGCTCCTTGATGCTATCCACGGATCCACCCAAGAGCCACCACCACATGGTTAAAATGACATTCTTGGTAGGGGAAACTCAAGTGGTTCTACTTTGATATGTTTTCAATCTCTACATTTTTTTAAAATCAGAAAAAGACGTTTTTGGCGACGAAAACACTATGATACCCTTAATGAATCGAAGGCGCGTCACGGATCACTCACTTAGTGCATCGCGTTGCATCAATTTAGGCATCGCAATGCATCAATTTAAATCACGTCAGTCAATTTATGCATTGTGATGCACCCGAATCACTTAATCAATGCATCGTGTTGCACCAATTAATGCAATGCGATGCCTCAAGACATCATCGAATATGTATCAATAGATGTATCGCACTACAAATCATAATAAAACCAGACTTTCATATACCTTCTTTCCAGCACACAATCAATAAATGATTCAAAATTAATACATATTTCATGCATCTCAAATCCAAATCGATACATCATGATTCACAAATGATGCATTGTGATTCAAAATTGATGCATCCCAATTCAGAAAGAATGTCCAACAACGAAAAAATTATATTAAGACATTTCATCAAACAATTTACATGCATTGCAACACAAACACGAAAGTAAATCTTAATTGTGAATACATGACTCTTCAATTCATGGAGACTCTTTGCTTTGCAACATTTAACTAACAATAATAATTACTATAATGAGGGGTATTAGAATATAGGTATATATATTAAGAGAAATGTTTTAACTAAAGACTTCTTCACAACAACATTTGATAAAAACTCTAACTAATAGGTATGGAGGAAAATGACTTGGGTCGGCCAAAAGGTTTTACGCAACAAGATAGAGATAAAGTCTCCAAAACGTCTTTCCTCTCTGTTGGGGTTTATCTCGCTTCCCCCCCTCTCTCTCGCTTTGTATTTAGATAAATAACTCCAACAAGTCTATCTCTCCTACAATCCTTCTCTCGCCGCCGGTAACTTTTCATCAATTTCTTCTTTTGAAGAGTTTCATTCTTTTGAACATCACTAGAGAATTATTCCTTCTCGTTTTGCTCTTCCTTTTACTACGGTTAGACTTTTCAGTTTCTTGATTAATTTATTTGTTATAATTATGCTTTTGATTTTTGATTTTAGTTTTTGTATTTTCTTTCTGGATGATAATATATTGATAACAACTTATTGGTATTTTTTTTTTAATTTCGACAATAATTTTAGTTTTAGTTTTAATTTTTTTTGTAAGTTTTTATCTTAGTTTTGGTTTTTGTTTAGACAACTATTTTAGTTTTTAGTTATAATTATTTCTTAGAAAGCGAAATGAAAAGAAGCATTTTATTCTCTCACTGCTACAGAACTATCTACGGGAATTTAAGCGATTTCGGTGATTGACTTTTGATTTTGATGGATGATAATTACAAATTTGCTTTAATTTTGGTTTCATTTTCATTTTTTAGATAATACCATGATTTTTAATGATCTATTGGCGTTGGTCCTCACAATTTGTTTTACTTTTTAATTTTGTTCATTCGATTATTTTGATATTAGTTTTATTTGTTATTTATTTTGGATTTTAAATATAATTTATGCTTTATTATTTTTATTGATTCCTAGATTTGTTTTATGTTTCAATTTTGGTCTATGGTTCTTGATTAACAGTTTTGTTTCAATTTGAGCTTTTGCTTCTATTTTGATTTTTTTTTAAAAAGTGATTTTGACTGATTATGATTTTTTGTTTTGGCATCGATTTTAGTTTTAGTTTAGATTTTTGTTTGAGGTTTTATATTGGTTTTGATCTTAATTTTTGCTTTTTTAACTGTTATTTTATTTTTATTAATGTTTTATTTTTTTAGTTATGATTTTATCTGTGTTAATTTCTTCAATTTAGTATTGATTTCAAATTTCAAATTTGATAATTGCTACTCGGTATAAATTAGTTTTTCTTTTATTTTGCTCTTGATTTTAGTATTTGATTGTTTTAGTTTTTTATTTCAATTTTAATTTTGGTATAGTTTTTTTTAGTTTGATTTATTATGTATTAACCATATAAATAATTTTAATAAATTAAAATCTCTACATGTGTTTAAATATTATTGCTTACAAGCATTACTAACAAATATGTGTATTTTATGTATTTACCTTACTTTCTTTTTAACTATTACAAGAAAAAATAATTGAAGACAAACACAACTATTTCACAAGTTTGAAAATGTTTATTGATCATGTCGAGATCGATAGAGTAGTTGACTTAGAATGACTTGCAAAAAAAATTATGAATCATATGAAAATGGAAATGCAAAAAGTCTTTAGATAGAAGAGGAGGGGTGGAAGAGAAATAATAATTTGGTTCTAATTATGTTATTAATGAGACATTAAAATGACAACCAATTTCATTCATTTTTATTCATTGGAGTATTGAATATGTACCCGTTAAGAAAACTTTAAGAGGAAACTTTAAGAATTCTACTAACTCATGTAACCTTAAGAATTTTATATATTAAACATTTACTTTTTATTTGAGTAGTAATAATAATAATAAAGTGAATATGATTCATTACTTTTTTAATTGACCAACCTTTTAAACTTCATTTTATAAATTTGTAAGTTTTTAGCAATTCAATTAATTATTCAATGACATTGAAATGTCATATCATATTTTAATTAATATATTTATATCATATAGTATATCTTATAAAATAAGTATGTATCATATTTAATAAAATTAGTGAGAAAAAAATAAATAATTACCCCGTGTAGAGCACGGGTGACACACTAGTATAATGAAAAACAAGAAGAACAACAATAACATGAGATGAATAAGTAAGAGAGGGAGAAGTTAGGATGGTGAAAACAAAAAAAAATGTAGTTTTTACCGTTCTTTTTCACCACCAAACTCCACACTCTCTTTCCTTTTCATATATATATATATATATATATATATATATATATATATATATATATATATATATATATATATATTTATTTATTTATTTATTTATTTATTCATATATATATATATATATTTATTTATTTATGTCTTTGGGCGGATGAATTAACAACGAGGGAGAAGAAGAAGAAATTTACATCCTTTATGAGATTGTGCATTATTAAAACAATTTCATGAAAATGAACTTTTCTGATTGGAAAAAAAAAAAAGTTAATAAAAAAAAGAGTTAATTATGCAATTGAAAATTTGGGAAAAGTAACTGGCCCGTAATTACTCAATTCTTTGAGGGCATAGATTTGGATATCGAGTATCACAACAAGTCATCTTCCAAAACGAGTGTCTTACATAATACAAAAAGTCCTTTTTTTTTCAAAAGGAGTATTCATTTTCACATTTAAAAAGAAAAGTTTAATTATTAAAGAATATATAAATATAATTTGTGAAAAGTCAAGATCCTTATATAATAATTAAGAAACACTCCCTCTATTTCACTTTCACCCAAAGAGTCTGTATTTAAAAAATCTGATTATTAAGGTGATATATTAATATCATTAGAATTAGTCATAATTACAAAAATATTTAAAACATAAATAATATACTTACAACACAAATAAAAAGTAAAGATGAAATGTTATAAAATTTATAAGCATAGTTTTTTTTGGCAAAATCCCTCATTTGACCACCCAACTTTTAAAAAAACTTGCAAAACGACCACCGAAAGTTTAAAACTTGCAATGAGGCCACTGAACTAAATTAATGTTGCAAGTGTGCCCATATTTTGGACGGTCGTTAGCTCTACCATTAAATCATAGTGAAATTCACATTTTACCCCCCTCCCATTTAAATAACAATTATTCTCTTTATGTGATATTAGAAACTCAAAGGGGTCTAACTGAAAAAAAAATATACATGTCATTTATGTAAACAGTAAGGGGTCAAAATTATACATGTCATTTATGGGAAACTCTTTTGTCTGAATTTGATGCTTCTCATGGCCAAGACTAGTCCCAGCTTTGGTAGATTTCCGACGACGTAGAGGACACTTCGCAAACCCAGATCCAGCACCTAATTGTTTGCCTTTCGCAAACCCACATCAAAAGCCCCAACCTTTCAACCTGTAGTTTGTTTCAAACTCTCACAGATTCAATTATTGAGAGCGGAGCTAGGTGAAGGGCGAACTGGGGCTTGGAGGCAGCGATTGGGCGTACTGGGGGAGAAAGCGGCTTGCCGCCAGCGTGAACTGAAGCTGGCAAAAGAAAAGAGGCGGTACGGCACTGCCGTGAATTGACTGGAGTGGATGGTGAGCTAGATGGGTGGTGATCAACAGCAGATGGAAGGGTTGGCAAAGGAGGAAACCCAAACTGATGGAGGACGGCTTAGAGGGTGGCGGACTCGTTGGAGAGGCCCGAACTAGGACAGTGGCACAAGGAGGAGATGCACAAAGAGAGAACGCTGGGCTGAGCAGGACGGTGGAGCAACATCGACAGGTGGTGATGGTTGCGTGAGGGGCTATTGCGATGGAGTGTGTGGCGGTGGTGAGTGGTGACCTGCGAATGGAGTGGGGGGCAAAATTACCCTATTACTCTATCTCATTTAAACCCATTACCTCTCATTACCTTATGTTTCAATTGGATCCCTTTGGATTTTTAATATCACATAAAGAGAATAATTATCAATTTAAAGGGGCAAAATAGAGATTTCACTTAGATTCAATGGTGGAGCTAACGATCGTCCACAATATGGGCACACTTGCAATATTAATTTAGTTCAATATGGGCACACTTGCAATATTAATTTTGAACTTTTGATGACCACCTAGTAAGTTTTTGAAAAGTTGGATGGCCGAATGAGGGGTTTTACCTAATTTTTTACTTAATTTGGGGGGTGTTTTATAGTATAAAAACATAACTTTATAGTATAAAAAGTTACGGGCCAAAATGGACAACGGGGCCAACTTGCTTTAACCAGACCCGACCATATATGAAATACTAAAATAAACAAAAAATAAACTTCCTAAATAAAAGAGTATTTGTAAGGAACTAAAAAAGTACACTCACATCCTAAAAACCTCATTTTGTACAAGTAACACAACAAAAGTGATTTTTAATCCATATATTTATTAAAAATTCTACACCATAATTGTAATTATTATTTATTGTAACAAACAAGAGTTCATTACTTTAGCACGATACGAAGTGTTACGTTTAAAGACTATAATATACTCCCTCCGTTTCTGAATAATTAATTTTCTTTCTTTTTTTATCAATTTCAAAATAATTGTTCTCTTTCAAAACATTCTTTTAAAAGAAAAACATTTTTACCACTTCATCTTTATATTTTCTACATACTTTTAATTATAATCATATACTCCATCCATTTTAAGCAAAGGTTTCCTATTTGAATGTTATTTTTAAAAAATAAAAATAAAACTTTTAGTAGCTCATTAGTAATAAAATGTCACTTTTATGTCTTAATTTTTTTTATAATGGACTCTATAAAAAAATCTCAAAATAAAATAATAGACTCATAGCCTGAAACAAATGGAGTGATCAATTACACCCTTCTGTCCCTAAATTATCGTCTTAGTTAGCCCGGCACATAAATTAAGAAAAAACAATTGACTTGATTATTTATATTTATTTAATGTATAATTTCCTTTAAAGCTCTTGCGTGCGTATAATTAAAATATAGTGAAAAAATAAATATAAAGTGATAAAAGAGATGTTTTAAAAAAGTAAATTTAAAATTGAATAATTATTATGAGACAGATAAAAAAGAAAAAAAAGGACAATAATTTAAGGATGAAGGGACTAATTTTTTTAAACGGTGTGCAATGTGAAAGGTGACGATTATTCTAAAAGAGAAAGAGTACAAGGATCATCTAGAACAAAAACCATTGATTTGGTTGCATAACGGCTGAACATCATTAAACATTTATTTGAAAAACAGAAAGAATACAAGGATCATCTAGAACAAAAACCAATGATTTGTCAAATAAATATTCGACACTTCAAATGTAGCCTGAGATAAATTATTGCGGAAAAAGATAATATTGAACAACATATAGAAGCAATAAGTAATTAGACAAAGACAAAAGGGCGAACCCTTATACTAATTTCATAAACGATTTATTCCATTACCAACCATATACTTCCTTCGAAGCAGGCTATCGTCCAAATTATCTCAATAATAAAAAAAATTATTAAACCACAAACTAAAATTTTATATTAGCTGTGTAACGATAACGAATGGCGCCAAGTCTTCCTCATAACCTTGCAGTGTGTTGATGTCGCTTCAAGATAGGCTGCACATATTCACAAAAACCTTCCGGCACATCCGAATCATTTAGAGGGTCTTGCCATGCAGCTTCATAGAGTTTCGGGTACACATTGCCATCATAGCGACCAAGAATCGAACTAAGGTAGTGGTCAGAATAGTTAAAAGCATCAACAAGCGCAATCGCATTTGGACGGACCTAATAAACAATCATGTCTTACAAATCAGTATCAACAAGAGTTAACATTCCAACTATAAACAAATTTGTCTAACCTGAGCATACAAAGAACTGAGTAGTTCATTTGCGAGTGATGTCTGCTTAGGAGTGACATAGCCAGTAGCAAGGAAATCACCTTGATGCTTGTGAAGAAGAGACAATGCATAAACATAACAGAGCACCTCTAACATTTGTTTGACACCCTTTCCAGGGATATCCTGTTTCAACTTGTCAAAGAACCTGCACAAATAGGATGACCATTGCATAAAGTAAGAACCTGCACAAACAGGGTATTCCTGCTTTCACTGATACACAGGCACATCTTTCGTATTTATTTGACGGGGAAGACACTTAATGCACTAGGGGGACACTAAAAATAGGTATTCCAGTAAATGTGAATACTTCATCCAGTATCAATGATGTCACACACAGAAGCAAGCCATCAACATTTTCGCACAAAATTCAGGACAATGCTGTCCTAGATTCAATCAAAATTTGAGGAATCTAGTTCAATGAGTCCAAAAATACATACGAACTAACCTACGGAACTTTTCATTGTAGGATTGAGAAGGAACTCACTTGGAAACAACAATCAATTGGCAGTGAGCAACTGACGCCTCCACCAAATCCACTGATAGCTCGGCAAAACCTACACCAAATAGAATTAAACATCCCATGAGAATTATTTCAAGTCAAAGCCTTGAAAGGAATCGTTTTCCTGCCAACAATTTCATATTTTCAGAAACTTTAAGTAAACACCCCAAGAAAAAGTTAGTCATTTGATTAGGTACAAAGGCTATGAAATTGGGGCTACAAACTTTTTATTCTATTTTGTGTAGGATTCGGTAGGATCAAAAGGAGTGGGGAGGGAAAGGGAGGATGAGGGGTAGGCTATGAGGTAATATAGCAAACATAATTGACACACAGATCAGAATTTAAATCTACCAGACTTTCCAACCTGCACTAAAGCTTTTTGCCATCCTCTCTAGTGACTTGGCCCATTTGATGACCACAAAACAGTTGGCATGCGCCTATTATGTTTGTTCTTGTCAGGTACCCCAAAACACTACATGTTATGGGGACTTGACACATCAACAATGGGGAAAACAATGGATAAGTCACAATTGAGACAAAGGAGATACCATCATCAGGATCTGAATACTTGCTCAATTTCTGAGCACTAGCAATAACCATTCCAGCAGCCCTTGCCTCAAATGCCTCCAATACAACAGCAGGCTTTAGCCAATCCTCAGCTGCAGGTCATAAAAGTACGAAGATCATCAAACTATACATGAAGGTGCACAGGGAACTAATAAAAGATAGAGAAAAAAACAATTTAAATGTTTTCTGAAGTAACTAATAAAACATATAATTAAGCCTACTTTAGGCAAGAGTAAGACACAAATAAGACTCCCTACAGTTTATAAAGAACTAGCAGCCTTCTATTAAAAAGGTGCTCAAGAAATAATTATGTAAAAGGAGAAGATACCTTTTTGAACAGTACAACTACTTTGCATCAGTTGTTGAATGCGCCCTAAATATGCAGTAGTTCCCACTGGCTTCTTTCCAGACCACACCTGAGCAATTGTCTTTGCAAGAATCCTTGCAACCTACAGAGAGATCTTACAGTTAAGGGGAGTATACACAGCTTTTAAATCCACTATAAAGAATGAGTATATATCAGATATTGGGGAAGATTATGGACCAATCACATCACAAAAAACAAAAGTTACATACAAGGGGGAAGATCAGCAGAAAAACAAATTTAATGGAGTTAAAAAAAGGCAGCCTTTTAAGCTTGAGATATAGCTTGGCTCCTCTTGAATAAAGCTTTTAGAGTTGGTAGTCCCGCTTGCATTTGTTACTTCCCCTTAGTATTGTGCCTGCATATGTTGACATTCTGTTTGGTTCAAGACACTCCGACAGAGGCACATACAATTATCACTCCACATGTGAGCAGAATACACATGAAGGTTATAATATCATGTGGCAACAGATGCCATTGATATACTCCATAATTAACCTGAAGGCATTGTGTTTTAAGCTTCCTCTAGGTGACACCAACTAGGCATATTTTCTGGATGCAAAACCAAAAATTCATGCTTGATCAGTAGATATGAAAGATAGTTTGCTGATCTGTAACTGCAACTGCTATTCTACCATCATAAATGCTCAAGGGTGAATCCAAATCAGCCATCCCAAAATAACCTCTTTTGCTAAACACTGATTTAATGCAAATGAATGAAAGTCAAGTTGTTACAAGCACAAACCTGTAGCATCAGCACAGTATTATCTCCTTCGTATGTACAGGCAGGAAGATAAACTGCTAGTAACTCAGGAAGCCCACTGCTACACAGGTACCCATGACCGCCACATAGTTTGCGACATTCCTCAATCCCATCCTACAAGATAGCATAAACTAATCACTGAGCCAAAAGGTAATAGTTAACACTTCAGAGTAAATATATGAGCAAGAAATTGTCACTAGATCAAAAATGCTGACCATATGAGTTCCTTAAACAGTCAAGTCATAAAAAAATAGATATGACCATGGTTAACAAACGTGTCCAAGTTACAAAAGCTCAACTTGTTAGAAATGTGACTCACAGCAGTTACGGAAGTTGTCAAGGACTTCAACCCTGCTGTACAGGCATGAGCCTCTGGCAATGTTGAGAAGTCACTGGCTTGCAGCCTCTGAGTCACATCCGTGTACAGCCATTTTAACCACTCACCAACAAACCTGAAGGCATAAGCAGAGGCGAGCAAGGGGAACAGCCTACTTTGCTGAGTTTTATAATCAATCACCTAAAAGAGAAAATATAAGAAAATATTTATTCTTTCATAGAGAAGATATATCAAAATATAGGATAACATATTCAAGCAAAACCTTAAACACATTCAGCTAGCCACCTAAAACTTATGTTATCCAAATTTCACAAAAGATTGGATTGAATAACGTCTTTGTATTTCAGTTTAAGTATACGAAGATTAGATTGACTAAGTAGATGTTTTAGTGCATTAAGAAAGAGCTGATGCTAAAGCATGCCACAGAACAGAAGTTGCCAACCATTGTAGAACACAAACTATTATAGTCAATCAACTTTATGGAATACCTGGGTCTCAGGCCCACCATTCTTTCCACCAAATTGTCTACGAACAGCACTGTATCTTGTAGCAATACAAACAGCCCGAGACAAAGCAGAGGAAGCATCACTGACAATAGTTTGCCTAACATAAACCATGGTTCCATAGACCAACTGTCGGGGTACATCAGATTGCACATATTTGCCTTCTCTTGTAACTTGTGAGACCCTAAAATGTATAAATGGAATCTCAGCATACAAATGCTAAATGAAAATTAGGGAAGAGTAAAATTAAATTCAACACATAGAAATCTTAAAATATTGAACACTGCCTGGTAAAATATGATGTCAGAAAAAAAAAGTAATACAGATTTGACCATACCTCATCAACATTTGCATTCTAGGGATACGTACATGATCAAATCTTAATACACCATTGTCCATGGTGTTGTATGCCCCATTACCAAATTTCATTCCAATATCACCAACAGTTACGCCAGGAAGAGGTGAATGATCCTCCAAGCTCCGTAGTTGGACAATGAAACCTTGCATAGTAGGGAAAAAGAAGAATATTAGGAATTTCCCCAAACAGATATTTAAGAATTCAGAGCAGAAAGGACAGAAGAAAGTGCTCTATAGTTACCATGAATTCCATAGTCTTGACCATCAGTTATAAGGCGGGCATAAACCACAGCATGAGTAGACATTTTACCCAGTCCACCAGGCCACCACTATTGACATGAGCAACGTAAAACTCATGTTAATGCTTGTTGACTCGTGATTACATATTGGAAATGCAAAAGATTAACAGAAAACTACAGAAGAGACATTTGTGCAATCATACTCACTTTGCTAGAAGTCAAGGTAGGACTATGAATGATAAACTCATCAGTTTGGGGATCAAAAGTTGCAGTTGTTTCAAGACCTTGTACATTGGAGCCATGACCAAGTTCAGTTTGTGCATAGCAGCCAATAATTTGCATCTTCGATGCCAAAGACAACCATTTCTGTTGCTGTTCATCAGTGCCTGAACCTCTAATGGCAGGCACAAACATTCCCTAGGACAAGAAGAAACAGTAGCAGACGATAAATAACACTGAGACCATCACCCAATCTTGAGAGCAACTGAAGTAAAAGAAATAACCGTTTCTTTGACACAGTCAAGAGATAATGCTGATTCGCAAAAGATAGGTCAATGATGCTTGACACACTGCCCTACCAGAAAGGAGAAAATGACTTACCCAATGAAGATCGGTGAAAGCAGGTTCATCAATATAAAACCTTAATCTAGACGCCTCTTCCTCTGACACAATAAAATCACACAGCTATTTCAGATTATAAAAGAGGCTGAGACAAGTTTTATAGGAATAACTACTCCCAAACCTACTTATATTATAAACTGACTTGCTAGCTTAATGTCAAGACATACCATTTAGATGACGATCAACAACCAGCTTCCATGCATACGCTGCTTTTCTAAGGGTATTCTTGAACAACTCCTTTCTGGCTAGCATAGGCCTGTTATCCTTCCGAAAGGCCTAAATCCATGAAAAGTAAACATAACTAAAAAGCAGATAAAGAGAACAATTTAAAATTAGAAAAAAAAATCTTACAAAATGGAAGCACTTAGCTTCATACTCTTGAAAAATACTTTGTAGCCTTAAACGAAAATTGGAATGGAGACTGATTGTGATTGTAATTGTAATTCTATGTCTAAATGCAATAATCCTAAAACTAACAGAACATATACAAGGCAACCCACTCAAGGCTACAAGCGCAGATGATTGGTATCTTGAAGGTATAACACCATTATCCAAACAAACAACAGTTAAAACTTCAAACAGTAGCTCCCTATTCCACATACAGATCTCACGGTTGACTTTACATAGGTAAACTTAATTAAATTTTGACTGAAAATATCATAAACTTCCTCGTCATTATAGAATTATCGAATATAACACTTTCAATCCATAGTATTTTCAAGAATTGAAATTCTAGTACCTAAAACAGAATAAATGTACATTCGATATATGCTCGTATTGAAAGATAGAAATAAATTTAGGGAGTGAGTGAATAATACTGGATCACTGGCGACGAGCTTGGAGATGCGATCGGCAACTTCAAAGGCATGGGGAGAACCAGCCCAAACAACCTTCATGGCATCGACATCGAACTCCGTCTTCTTCCTTTCTCCGGCCAAGTAATCCACTCCACCCTCCATTCTCAGTTCAAAATCCCTAGAATTGAATTCAAAGGTTTAATCTTTAAACAATGGTGAATGATTGTGGGGAAAGCCGTCAATATATGTAGGAAGATTATAAGTGGTCTGGAGGGGGAAAGACAGGAAAGATTTTGTGGGTTTGACGAATATTGTAGTTTTCGATGAGAAATTTATTGATTAGTAGGTAGGTGATGAAATCCGTTTGCATTTCAGACGGTTGGGATGACATTTGCATAGACGCCTTGTTTTCCTTTTTCCAGTTCCATTTCTTGTCACTTTGCACGTGTTTTTTTTGTTTTTCAATTTCTTGAGTTGAATTCTTCTTTTGATTGAGATTCTTAAAGTTGTACCTTGTACGTACTTTGGTGTTCACATTTTGTAGATTAACATCTAATACTCAGTTTGGTATTTGGGTTGGTCAAAAAATGCACGATTAAAATATTGTGTTTTTAGTTATAAATACGACAACATTTGAATACGTTATCATTGCAACTAGATTTTTTGTCCGTGTCTATGATATGATATTAGTATGGAACGATGTCAATATAAGACGATGTTAGTATTCAAATAAATCAATATAATATATATATAAAGCTAGAATATAACTATTTCATCAAATAGATTTAATAGCCTATTTTTTATGAAGGAAAAAAGAAGAACGAAGGAGTACAAAGTTTAAAAAGAGAACAAAAAAAAGAAAAAAAAAACTAAGCCTGAAAAGGATGGAAGAAAGCCGATTGAAATAAAAACGTAGGAAGAAAAACGTGAATAGGAAACAGTTAGATTAGGTTAAGATAAAAACAATTTAGATGAAATTTAGGAAGAAAAACGTGAATAGGAAACGGTTAGATTAGTTTGAGATAAAAACAGTTTAGATGAGATTTATATATGAGATAAAAACAGTTTTGATTATATTAGAATCTTCGACAGCCCCGATTCGTAATACGTGTTACGAAATAAATTACACTGCTTGATATAAAGTAAAAATAATCAATCTCGCTTCTTATCCCACCGAGCTCTATCAGTATAAGAGATTTCGTGCCGCGTATGGCACCTGAGCAAATATGGGACGATATCGCATGACGATGTCAATATAAGACGATGTTAGTATTCAAATAAATCAATATAATAAACAATTTAAAATTAACATATCTTGGTAACCATTTAAAATTAACATATCTTGGTAACCAATTCAAACAATATGATCATCCACAGTGGAATAAAAATGTAAAGTTAATTTGGTATTTTTTTTGAGGAAAACAGGGGCGGTACCCTGCTATATTTTATTAACCGATAACACCTAATTTTCACTTCTAATTAAAATGTTCAAAAAGTGGACCGAACCGTATTTTTTTAATAAATGAGTTTTAATAGATGCTCATTATCACCGCCCGAACTTAGATACTCCTCAAATTGCATTTACTTTAATGCAATAACGTATTCAGGGCTTTAGTTGAAATGATTTTTTGTGATGCTTGTTGGTAAATGGGGCCAACCTATTCACATCTCGCTCATCTATGCACGTGTTATTAATTAAGCATCGTTGTCTATACCCACTTATCTCGCTCATTTACTAAATGACCTCTACATGAAACCAACCGATTAATATAGAAAGTACTCCAGGACCTAAATAATACTCAAACTAATTAACTATTCCCTTCGTTTCGAATAAAAAATCCCAATTAGAAAGTTTTATTTAAAAAATAAATAAACTTTTAGTAGTTCATTAGTAATAAAATGATAATTTTATTCCTTAATTTTGAAAGTAACTCTTTAAGTTTAAAGAATAAGTCATGTCCAAAAATAAATATCCATTTTTAGTTTATTTACAAAAAAATTAGAATTTGGCATTTAGGTCAATGTAGCAAGACATATATTTGAAGAGAGTTGACTTTTAGATCATGTAGTAGCACATATACTTGACCAGGTATGATTTTGGCTATTCGTAACAATAAACATTTCATCTATAAATCAATAATGGTCAGAGAAACCTAAATACCAACTTAATTCAATAAAAAACTTTCTATAAATCTAAGGTGCACGGTTTAGCATAGATAGATACTTGGGGTTCCTAAGGCATTCGATCCGAAGTTTTGCCACCATCATTGCGCCAGAAAGATAAAAGTTCCGAGTATCCGAGTCTTGGAACGGTTTCAACAGGGACATAAGAAGCATTTAACCAGATGAATTCATCTAGTTTTTGAACATCAACAATCACCCCGCGGGAACTGTTCATGGAGAAGGAGAACCGTGCCTTCATTGCAGCGTAGTTCATTTCATCAGTTGTGAGTTATTACTACTCTTGAGGTCGCTGTTTGCGTGCTCAATAGCAGAATTCCTCACTCGAACATAAGTCACAAAACAATAACGGATATTATTCTCCACCGCGGGTAAAGATGAGTACGATGGACGGAATACAGAAACATCAACAGGAGGTATGAAAGTGTCACAGTCAATGCTCGCCTCAATCTTAGTCAAGTGGATTGCATCACATCCTTGACCATTAAGTGCATCCCTGCACCTCAAAATAGAGACAATCAGCTTATGTTCCCTAAAATTTTCAATGATGCAACATCCTTACCTTAATATCTCGCCACCTCCTATAACAAACACTTTCTCTATCGACAAACTATATGGTGATGCAGCTAGCAGTTCCAAAGACTCTCAAATTACAGCCCGGACACATCATTGAAGCTCAAATTCTTTTCCTGGACATAGAAGACAAATAACTAACCCAAAACAAAATTATAATTGCTGCAGAACTAATCAAAAACAGATCCATTACTGAGAATATTGAAATAAAAAACATATTGAAAATATGTCCAGCAAAACAAAAAGACTACTAACAACCGAGAAGAAACTTTTATAAACCAAATATATAAACCAAATTCTTTGTTTTGTTTCTGGTTAGTATTTAGATGCCACTTATCAAAACAGATTCATTATGCTGCAGGGCTAATCAAAAACAAATCAAATAAAGACTCTCAAATTACAGCCCGGACACATCATTGAAGCTCAAATTCTTTTCCTGGACATAGAAGACAAATAACTAACCCAAAACATATTCATAATTGCTGCAGAACTAATCAAAAACAGATCCAATACTGAGAATATTGAAATAAAAAACATATTGAAAATATGTCCAGCAAAAAGAAGAAAATCTATATAGACAACAAACAACTACAAAATTAAAGTTGGGAAGAAAGAGTTGAAGAAAAAGAACCTTTCAATTTTCGGGGATAGGAGAGTGAACCCAGATAAGATGCTCAGATTCAAGCAAAGATGGCATCGTCGTGGAGTAGTAAGGGTAACCCATAGACATCCGATTGAAAATAGAAGTATGTATGTCACCAACACTCGTGTTCATGGATAAATTACCATCTTTAACCTTCCATTGAACTTCATAATGTTCTTCTTTCTCACTTCTTACGATTGCCAGATTTGGCAAGTTTTTCACAAAAAATTCCAAGACAGAGTCTGCTGTCGCTTGCTGTAATTGGATCGTAGCAAACGCAATCCAAGAAGTAAACGATCAATCTCCACATCACGAATGTTCCTGATTGCAGACTTTGACGCTCAACCGTAAGGGTAAATCTAAAAACGAAACTTGGAAGAATTAATGAAAATGAAGAGGATCAATTCAGTGGAATCAGCAGCCCACAAACACATACACACACAAAAGAAAATGAATGCAGAGGACTCGGTTCGAAATGAAAATGAAGAGGATCAAATAATGCAGATGCCAACCGGATCAAAAGATGCGCCTTCTGTTAACTTTTCAAGAACTTTGTTCGCCGATAATATTATACAAACCTCTATGAAACTAAAGCTCCAGTTATTTCCAATTGATGAAGGTACACAGAGAGCCTTGGAAATGGTAGGTACTAAGAAACAAAGCAAAACATCTCGCTTTTGAAAATGCGCAAGTTATTTCTCGTATGCTTTCTCGAGGATTATTTCTATGTAGGTGGACTGTGATGAGCATAAGGGCGTTTGCAGGCAAATATGGAGTTTCGGGTACCCTACCCTCCGTTGCTTTTCCAAGGGATCTTTGGAGCCAAAAAGTGAGTCTCTGCAGGATTCTTAGTTTTACATTTGGATCCTTCTCCCAACCTTTTGCACATATAAACATCTATTGAGATGCACCTAAACTTCCTAGTTTTACTTGGGTCCTCTCCTACCTTTTTGCATATAGAACATATATCTTGAGATGTCTTTGCATAAACACGTGTGCACTAAAAAATTGCCTAAATCGATACTAAGTCTAAAAAAAAAAAACAAAGGCAAAGAAAGCAATTTTGAAATAATACTTGCAAAATAAAGTGAGAGCAAAAATACTTAAAAGAGAATCTATTACGAGAAAATCTACGCAAAGACAGGATAAAAATACTTAATATAAGACGCACTCAAAAGGGAGAGAGAAACTTAGAGAAGCCCCGACATTCAAATAATGGGACTGAAATCAATGTAGAACTGTTACTAAAACTTAGGATGCCTTAGAATTTGTTGAGATAGACACTACTCATAAGAGGAGAATGGTTGGCATATGAGAGAATATTGAATTTTGGGCGCTTTTGATTGCATACAAATATGTGAAACATGACTTATCAAAAAAAATGTGAAACTCGATTGCTACAGTTCACGCCATAGCTTGATTAATAGCGGAATTAACTGATGAAAATATTTAAAAGCGAATAACCCCAACAAAACAGTTGCAACTGGCAATCGCATTAGGATTACCCCAAAGGCAAATCGTGATAGGTCTCAGGACCTCATAGCTGAGTAGAGTGTTCACTCTGACTGATACTGAACTCTTAAATTGATATCCAGCCTGCTAACCATCATTTAGCTAGATAATCCTTCTAGTATTTAATAGCCTCGAACAGACGACCATGATGACTGGAGTTTAATATTGTATGCAAGATGCCTATCCGATGCCAAGCTTCATCTCTCGTCAACGTAAGACCAAAACAAATATTTTCATATATGTTTTATTCTCAAAAATGGGCATTTGAAGTTGTCCAATAATACTGTAATTTAAAGATTTACCTTGATTTTACAATTTTTGAATTTTTATATGGGTTTTGGACTTCCTTTATTGTTAGTAAAGATTTCTTAGTTCCATTTACATATTTCCCCTTTCAATGTAGGTGGTATTGGGAACACTGTTGTCTGTTGGCAGCATTGGTCCCTGTTGTAGGTTTCAATGCGGTCATGACATCAGAACATTTTGCATCATTCTTGGTGAGCTCCCTGCAGATGAAGGGTGATGTTTTGGGAATTCTTATTGGCACATTGATTTTCTTAATGATATATTCCCTCCGTTCCTATAAAAGAGTACCATTTGATAGGGCACCTGAGATCTGACTATGTTATTACCCTTAAAGTTAATGTGGTATGTAGATGTTACTTCTTAATTTTGTTAGAACCAAGGACAAATTTGTAAAAGTAACATAAAAGATGCTCTACTTTTGAAGTGGACACTTTTTCGGGAACATCCAAAAAAGGAATAGCAGACTCTTTCTTAGGAACTGAGGGAGTAATTATTATTGAGTGTTAGGCCATTTATATGGGAGTGGTGAAAGAAACGAAACATCTTTCCATATCGGTTTGAACAGTCAGCTGTATTCGTGTTGTTTTACCAGGTCCGCAAAATGTTCTGCAACTTGCTTCTACTTATTCATATGATGGTACATTGAAGGCCTGTGATAGTACTGATGAAGTACAAAAGCACTTCTGTTCTTTCATAGAAGTTAAATGGCTTTAATATTAGTACATTCTAAGGAGCTCCACCAATATACAGAAAACTATGGAGGTGTCATCATCAGTTCACCAACGCCCATATATACTTCTAAGTACAGAAGGGGTTAGGAATTAGACTACCTAGAACAATACATGCAATAGGCTATTAGTTTAAACTCAATAAGGCGACCCTTTAGACCTCGAACTGCGTCAGTAGACACTATTAGGCTATAGGTACAACTGTTAAATTGAATCTTGAATATTGACAGACCAAAACTTTGCCTGATCCTAACAAACACATCAAATCAATCACAGCAAATCAATCAAAGAAAAACTCACTCAAAAGAAAGAGAAACTCACAATTTGAACAATCAAAGAGAGAAACTAAACGAAATTCGGTCGGTCACTCAAAGCAGCAGCAGAGAGGCGATAGGGAGGGAACCAATTTTGAAATAATACTGCAAAATAAAGTGAGAGGAAATAAAGTGAGAGCGAAAATTAATCAGATTTCAAGAAGATGAAATTATGTAAATCAATCATAGCAAAAAAGAGAGAAACTCACAAAGCGGCAGAGAAGAAAGAGAAGAAACTCAGAAATGGTCACCAAAGCATAGAGGCGATAGGGAGGAACCAACATTTCGCGAGGCGAGGCAGCGGGACGAAGAAGCAAGTCCAAACAAAGGATAATTGTGGGAGAATGCGTGCGATAGGAAGGAACCAACGAGGGCACGATTGGAGTGAGGATTTCGGCGGGGACGAAGAAGCAGGGTTTTGCAGGAAAAGATGAAGACTCGCTAAGAGGAATTGGAATCGCAGAGGAAAACCCATTGGAAGAGGACTCCGAAAGAGTTGGGAAGGATACGCATGGAGGAAGAAGGGTTGGAAGAGGACTCTGAAAGAGTTGGGGAGAAGGGAATACGCACACAGAGAAAGAAGTCCAAACTACCCCTCGCACATGTGAAACGTAGATAAAATTAGGACCGTCAGATCTCGGTAAATGAATTGATCTCAGCCCCTGATTAGCTTTAGTCAATTGCAAGTGTGCGAGTATGAGCTCTATTGTATAATAGATTGCATTCCATAAAACAGATCGGGAAAACTACCAAAAAGTTCCACTGCAAATAGTAAGCTCCTGTAAAACGGTCTTATTGGTTTTAATTGAGATAAAGATGATTTATTTTATAAAAAATATCTGTAAAGCTGTCTTACTTAAGTTTTTGTCCACTAAAAATTATATATCCAAAAAGTTTCAAAAATAATTCTCATATCCAAAAAACATCAAAGTTAAACTTGTGATACCAAAAGGTTCAAAACTTAACGTTTATATAACATCGTTATTGGTATAAGGTTTTCAAATTTATTGGAAAAAAAACTTATATTTAACTTCAATAATATTAATGATTTAGTATTTCAGATAAAATAATAATAATAATAATAATAATAATAATAATAATAATAATAATAATAATAATAATAATAATAATAATAATAATAATAATAATAATAATAATACTCCCTTCATTCCAAAATTATTGTCCTACTTTCTTTTTTTGTCACTCATAAATTAATTGTCTTATTTGAAATATTCCTTTTTAGAAAAAACATTTTTACTATTTTATCTTTACTTTTTTATTTTACTTTAATTATGAACCGTATACACATTAAATTTAAAGGAAACTACATATCAAACCAATATTAATAATCAAGCCAATTATTTTTCCTTAATTTTTGTGTCGGAACAAACAAGACAATAATTTTATGAACGGAGGTGGTAATATTTATTAACAACTTTAATAATAATAATAATAATAATAATAATAATAATAATAATAATAATAATAATTAATAATACAGTTATTTGTTGCTTATTTGTTGTTATAATCATCATCATCATCATCATCATCATCATCATCATCATCATCATCATCATTATTATTATTATTATCATTATTATTATTATTATTATTATTATTATTATTATTATTATTATTATTATTATTATTATTATTATTATTATTATTATTATTATTATTATTATTATTATTATCATTATTATTATTATTATTATTATTATTATTATTATTATTATTATTATTATTATTATCATTATTATTATTATTATCATTATTATTATCATTATTATTATTATCATTATTATTATTATCATTATTATTATTATTATTATTATTATTATTATTATTATTATTATTATTATCATCATCATCATTATTATTATTATTATTATTATTATTATTATTATTATTATTATTATTATTATTATTATTATTATTATTATTACTCCTACTACTAATGTTACTACAAAAAATTCATAATTGTGTAAATGGTAAATTTTTAAATTTTTAGTATGAAAAGATTAACTTTAGATTTTATGAATTAAATAGTTGTTTTGGATCATTCGGAATAAATTTTTTAAAAGATATTTTTTGTAATATTTAATAGGAATAGTGTTGATGCAGACAATGATAATAATATATTTTAATAATAAAAAAATTATTTTTCTTATTATAATACTAATTATAACAATAATTATTATTGTTATTATTATTATTATTATTGTTATTATTATTATTATTATTATTATTATTATTATTATTATTATTATTATATTCAATGCAATTCTTATCATCTTTGTTATAAATGAACAGAAAAATACATTTTCATCCAAATAAAAGCTTTGAACATAACGACATTTGTAGACACGTTACGTTTTGAACTTTCTAGCATTAAAATTATAATATTCATTTTTGGATGTTTTAAAAGTTTTGACCATTTATTACTTTAATAAATATTAACAAATACTCGCTCCACTCTTAAATAATAGTCTTTCTTTCCTTGTTTGTCTTTTTCAAAATAATTGTTTTCTTTCAAAACTTTCCTTTTAATGAAAACACACTTTATTCTTATTTTTTCTATATACTTTAATTATGGTCACATCCACAAGACCATTAAAGGAAAGGAAATCACATATTACACAAATATTTATATTACGATCAAATTTTTTATGTCAAGCCAAAGAAAAAGAAGACGATAAATTACAAACGAGAGAAGTACTTGCAGCCAAGTAAATAACTAAATAAGGCATTTACATTTGTCTATAATTGAATGAAGTATTTACAAGATAAACCAATTAAATTGAGGAGCATTAATTATTACTCCCTATGTTTTCTAAATAATCGTTCTCTTTAACCTGACACATCATTTAAAAAAAATTGATTGTATTATAAATATTACTCCCCACGTCCCAAAATTTTTGTTCTGCTTTCTTTTTTCGTTCGTCCCAAAATAATTGTCTTGTTTGAAAAAAAAAATTAGTGCAACACGTTTACCACTTTACCCTTACTTTTTTCTTCCTACTTAATTATAAGTCACATACACATAATCTTTAAAGTAAACTGCACATCAAACAAATATGGAATAATTATGGGCCGGTACCATTTTTTAGAATTGTAATCACCCAGGTACCCTCTTTTTTATTAAAACCACATAAGTCTAATTTTACAAAATTCTTCCTTAAATGCCCGTCCTTCTACCGAAACCTGAGCCAATGGTTTATGGACATAAAAAAAAGTCTTGGAAAACGAAAAGGTGCTTTGTGAACATAAAAAGACTTGGAAAATGAAAAGGTTGAATTGGAAATATGATAATTTTATTGATGATACAAATTCTCATCCCTCTCGCAAGTTGTGGTTGGGTTGGGTCTCCTTCATTCTCCATTCTCCATTCTCATTACAAAGTCAGTCAAGTACAGACATGCTACGAGATCTTCAATGTTCAACTTTCTGCCTCCACGCAGTGACAAAGTCAGTTTCATCAATCTTTCAACTTCTCGCGTGGTCAAACCGTGGTTAACAAAGATGTTGTACTCAATCCCGAAAAAAAAACACTTCACTTAGCAACGGTGGTTTTCGATACATCGGAGAAGAACTTCCTGAATCTTTCCTTGTTTTTCAATTTCAACAATTTCCAACGACGCACCAATCGAAGCCAACAACGCAACCTGTAAGTGTTGGGAATATTGTTGAATAAGGGAATTAATATGTAAGTGTTGAAAATATTGTTGAATAAAAGATTTGACGCGACGAAAATTTATCATGCAAGATGTTTGTTTTGATTTGGTGGGTGTTTGTTTAGTTTACTGGTTTCATCTTTTCTACATAATTTTATTTTGAATTTTGGTTGTTGGGTTGGTGGTGGGGAGAAGAAACATTGGAGATGAAAATGGGAGAAACCAATTTTTTTTCTTTGCGATGCCCAAATTTTGGGCAGTAGCCTTTGCATTGCAACGCCCAAAATTTTGAGTGATACTCAAAATTTTGAGCGACGCCCAAATTTGGAATGTCTCGCCTTTCCTTCATTAAGGGTATCTTCGTCATTTTCCCTCCAAAAGTGTACTTTAGCGGTTTAAAACAAATATATGAGACTTTTTTGGTTGTAATTTCATCACATGGGACCGTCCCGGTTATCACCCAACAAATATTAATAATCCTATCAAATGTGTTTTATTAAACCGTGCGTCAAGTCAACCTAAACGATAATTTTGGGATGGAGTGAGTAGTATAACGTGTGGTTTTCTTTAATGACCTTGTGCATGCGGTGATAATTAAATTAGGTATAAAAAAAATAAGGGTAAAGTTGTAAAAATATTTTTCTAAAATAGAAAGTTTTGAAATAAAAAAAAATATTTTTGAATGAATAAACAAAAATGAAGACAATTATGTAGTAGTGGAAGGAGTACTAATTAATGACAAGCATAAAAGGGTATAAATTAAAAATCTATTAACTATTACTAAAACAGAAGCCGCTACTACCGCGTGGCGGCTTTCAGTGAAAAGCTAAAAAAAATTAAAGAGATTTTGTGTTGCCACGTGTCACCTTCTTATGAAACAATAAAAGTTTTTTTTGTCTAATATTGTTTAATTTAAAACTAGATTTTATCTTATTTGACTTGACTGAAACTCTTCAATTTTTATCTCTTTTCATTTCCCTACAATTTGATTTATACATGTTACTCACGGGATAATTATATGTTGATTGTTTCTTCTATTAATCTTTTAACTATATTTATTAATCATTAATTATTAATTATTAATTATTAATTACTACTCCATCCGTCCCAAAATAAATGACGTTTTATAAATTTGAATACAAATTAAGAAATCTATAAATAGACTTATTTCTCATATTTAAGTGCATTTATTGTTAACAAGTTGTATGATTAATTTTCACTTTCCTCTCAATACAAAATTCAATTAGATAGTAATTAATATGGCAATTTTGACAAAAATATGGATAATGTTTTTTTAAAAAATCTTATAACGTCTTTTATTTTAGAAATTTTATTTTTCTAAAACGTCATTTGTTTTGGGATGGAAGAAGTACTAACAGAAGCCACTGTTGTGGCATCTTTATGTCAAAATGATCAATTTTAACAAATAATACTAATTAATTTATATCTATTAATTATTAATTACTTCATTTTTAAAGTTTTTTTGGTATTAAAAAATCTATACACAAATCTTTCAATTACTCATTCATATGATCAATTTCTATATTTACCTTATTTTACTTTTATTCAAAGTATTCTAATGAAAATTTATAATTACTTATAATAAGTTTAGAAAATCATCTTATTATAAACAATTTTGCAAAAAAATATTAAAACAGTACATCCCACGGGTATTAACGATCTATTAATCTATTAATAAATACTAAAAATGAAACCGTTGCTACCACATGATAGTTTTCTATAAAATGGATGCAACGTGTCAATTTTGTGTAAAATGAGATTTTCTTTTTTGCTTTGATGTAAAATCTTCAGTGATTTAAAATACAAGTTTATCATATTTAATTTATACAAATTTAACTTGATTGAAACTCTTCAATTCTTATCTCTTTTCATTTCCTTGCTATCTATCTATAGCTATTACAAAAACAAAAATCGCTGCTACCACGTCGTAGTTTTTGTGAAAAACTAAAAGTTTTAAATGCATTTTGTGTTGCCACATGTCACCTTTGAAATGGTAAAAAAAATCTTTTTTTCTAAAATCGATTAGTTTGAGATAAAAATCATAAATCTAATTAGTAATTAGATAAAATAAAATTCCTAAATTTAATTTGATAAGATCGATAAAATAGATTTATGACATAGTTTTGTGAGAAACTTTATGATAGAAATTTAGGATTTTATTTTTATTTTTTAAAAATACCGCTTAATTAAACTAGATTTTATCCTATGTAATTTAGACAAGTTTAATTTGACTGAAACTATTCAATTTCCATATATTTTCATACTGTTTAATTTATAAAAATTATCCACGAGACAATTTTAAGTTAGTTGTTCTTATACTAATATATATTTATTAATTATTAATTATTAATCTATTAATTATTTATTAACTATTATTAAAACAGAAGCCGCTTTTGCCACATTGCGACTTTCTGTTGAATTCTTTGTTTCCACGCGTCACCTTCTTGTGAAGTTGTAAAAAAAAAATCTCTTTTTTTTTTGCTGCCAAAAATTAAAACCGGATAGAATTTAAAACTGGTGTCTACTTTATATATGCTAAAAGTGTTTTTTTTAATTATCTTTTTATGCCAAAATCGGTTAGTACAAGATAGATTTTATCACATTTGATTTATACGCGTTTCACTTGATTAAGACTCCAATTTTTCATGATAAAAGTGTTTTTTGCGGATCACATTTGATTTAAACGTGTTTTACTTGATTAGGACTCCAAGTTTTCATGATAAAAGTTTTTTTGTGGATAGATTTTATCAATTCTCATATATTTTAATCTTTCAATTACATATTCATATGATCCATTTTGGATATTTACCTTATTTTTCATTTTTTTTCAAATTATTCTAATTAAAAATTTAAATTATTTATTATAAGTTTAGAAAATCATCTTATTATAACAACATTTGTAAATAAAAAAAACTATTAAAATCATGCATACGGTATTAATATATCTTTATAAATTCTTTTTTTTCTGCCAAAAATTAAAATCAAATAAATTTTAAAACTGGTGCTGCATTTATACATGATAAAAGTATTTATTTTCTTTTTTTTTATTTACCATTTTTTGCTGTCAAAATCGGATAGATTTTATTACATTTGATTTAGACGTGTTTCAATTGATTAAAATTCCTTGATTCTCATGGTAAAAGTTTTTTTTTAATATTTTTTTTATCATTTTTGCTGTCAAAATCGGATTTTATCACATTTAGTTTAGACAAGTTTCATTTGATTAAAACTCCTCAATTCATATGAATTTTTAGTTTGATGATTTGGTGTGACATCACGCTTTTTTTATTTATTAATTATGTGGATATATTGTTGTTGATTGTTCATTCAAATAGTTTGCAAACTCTATCTACAAAATTAAGTTTCAGAAACAACACTTCGTCTACTGTGCATCGTACGGGTAATAACCTAATAAATTACTATTTGACAATGCATTTAATAAAAGAACTCTTAAATATGAAACCGAGGGAGTAATTTTTTCTTGACAAGTCAAAATATTATATATATATATATATATATATATATATATATATATATAATGGCTAATGTACATAACATATTTAATTTTCCGTCTAAATCCACTTACTAAAAATAGATCATCATTAAATAAGTCTAACCTTCAAAATCTATATTACATTTAATGTTAAACTTTTGCTTTGGGAATTAAAAATAAAAAAATATCAATGTTATGGTCAATATCTCTTCGCATACTTCTTTAAAAAACTCTTCATTTTCCGTTTTTTTAAATCAAGTTAATTGAATGTAACAACTTTATTTGTTACATTGTAAATAATGTTGAATAAATGTAGAAACCAGGAGCAGCCGAAACATCACATGAGTAATTGAATTACTCAATTTTTTATTTCGAAAATCAATATAAATTATAGGAAATCCGTTCACAATCATATCTATATATATATATAAAGCTTAGGTAGTCTAAAAATAGTAATTTCCCGCCAAAATTTGCATCCCTAAAATAGTAACCCCTATTTATAACAAATATTTAATGAATCCAATTATTAAATAATACAAATTCAAATACTTATAACTCCTAGAAACTAGAGCCATGCATTCATTCATTGCTTTGTTATCCAAACACAACCTTTATGTATACAACCGTTAGTTTCCATTGTTGCCAAATAAACTTCGAAAAATCATGGATAACTTAAGAAATTTCATCAAGTGAATCACAAATACTACAATTAATTCTAACCGAATGACTAATCGTGTATATATATATATATATATATATATATATATATATATATATATATATATATATATATATGATTTTTTTGTCTACGTCACCCGATTAAAAGTTATTAAAACAAATACTTCCAATGAAATCACAAAAAACTCACAACTCATTATAACTAAATGAAATATATGAATATTTTTTTGTCTATTTCATCGGATCAAAGTTCTTAAAAGAAATATTATGAACAAAATTACAAATACTCATTATTGATATTAAATATATGATTGACCAACAAAAATATAGAGATTTGAAATTTTGTTATCCATTTCATCATATTCAAATTTTAAAAACATCAAAAGTTCATCTATGCATGATTAATTATAAATGGTCTAAAAAATATATCGATTTGAAATAAATAAAATTTTACAAATACTTCAAGAAACAAGAATTATATAATGGTAAATAAAAAACGAAACAAACAATATAACATAATTTTCCTCTAACAAAGAGGAAATGTTTCTAAGTGCAAAGTTATATATCACTTTTAAAAAAATGAACCGACCATTTAATCATGAACAATTGATTTGCCGATGAAAAGTAATCAAATTTACATCAAATTGCTGCCCAAGCATTCTCACTTGGAAAGTTATCTTGATTATCCTCCTTCATAGAGTTCTATATTTTCGAGGATAGAAATGGGGAGAGGATAATGAGTAATGGGAGTGAAGAAGAAAACTAAAATGGGAGTTGGTTTCATAAGTTGTTAATAGTTTGTTTGTTCTTCGTTGAGAGGGCAATGTTGCTAAAATAGATATCATGAGAAGAGGTAGCGAGACCAAAGACAAAAAGTTTTAATATATATATACTCTAAAACAATGTCGCTTTTAATATCCGTGAGTGCGAAGTAATAAAGCCAAAAGATTAAATTTGTCTTTTTAATTGTTATTGATTATTGATATTGAAATGAGCCATAAACAAAGCTTAAATCAAGATAAATAGAATTATTTGAGTCAATTTTCAATCGATCATCGCAATTAAATTTGTTTAGAGTAAGTTTTGTCATTCAATTAATATGTGTCTTTATGAACACGCCGACCCATTTATATTTTTTGGTCTTTTAAAGGTTTGAAAAGAATATGGTAAAAATTGAGGATATTCAACCGACTATGCTTTTTAATCGGAAAAACATCTTTGATGTGAAAGGACGAGTATACCTTTAATGAATCGAACACGCTTATGATAAGCATCAATTCATACATTGCCAATTTGCCATGCATGATTCAAAATTGTGTAATTGTCATTCTCATTCCATAGTGCATCACGATTTTAAATCGATGTCTCACATTCAAATGGTCTCTTTCCAATTCATAACGATGCATTGTGATTCTAAATTGATGTATCATGAATCCAAATCGACGATCGCAAAATTGATACAATCGCGATACACATTTTTTGTATTTTCATTTTAATTATTTATTTAATTTTCATAAATTGTAGTTATTCAAATTTATTTATTTTATTATTGTTAATCAACTGACACATATATATTTCTTTATTTTCATAATAATTTTTAATCAAATGAATCAAATGATATTTTTATACTCATTGAAATAATCTCTTCTTTTAGTTTTGTTTTTTTGTCTTCATTTTGCTTGATTATAATTTAACTAAGTATAATTTGATTGAAAAATATATGATAACGACGGCATAAAACTAGTTTGTAAAAACATAGAACAATAGTCTCCAAAATATCGCATTTATTCATGTTAGTGAAACAGATCAGTCCAAGCAAGTTGTAATGGGCGATGAAAATCTGATTAGTACAAGTTTACAATGATATATTTTTATTTAAGCGATTCTCCTTAATTTATTATTTTAATTTTTTTTCTTCTTTATTTTTCTTATTATATTTATGTATAATTCAGTTGAATAAATATCTTACGTGCTTTTAATGCACGAGTGCAAAAACTAGTTTTATGATATTTCTGCTTTCATATTTTTTTATAATAATTTACATTGAAACGAAATATTGTTTTAGAAGAATGAAAACAATTTGTAAAATGATGGAACTTTGTAAACTAAAGGGTAAACTATGGAAAGTTAAAAATTAAAAAAAAAAATAAATTGGGGACAAGTCGAAACTATGGAACTTTTTAGTTTATTACTTTTGCAAAATTTGTTAACGGCCAAAGCAAGTTTGGTAATCAAAATAATATGAATTCAAATATGGAACGCAATTTTATGCTAAAAGTGAATAAAAGTCAAAGAAACACTTTTGGTCACCCAACTTTTTAAGAATTTACATTGTGGTAATGGTAACCAAATTCTCAATTTATGTACCTAGGCCACTGTTCTAACTTCTAAGTTTGCGACCATGTTTGGACAACATTTTATTTATTTTTTTTTAAGTGAATTTGAAATCTCTATTTACCCTTACTTCCAGCTTTTAATATTTCTAAAATATCTTTATCCTTATCTAGTTCTGGTAATTACAATTCAAAACTCGTTAATCCATCCGACTCGATCTTAAAAATTATTCGACCCAACCCAATTTGTTAACATTTTTAGGTCGGAATGGGTAACACGTTTCAACCCAAAAATATTAATGAGGTTGGCCGGGTCGGGTGAACCCGTTACCCATTTTGACCCGCTAGTTTTTACCCTGTAAATGTATGGATTTTTTAGGGAAAATTTGTGTTGAGACGGGTCGACCCGTTATCCGTTTAAACCCGACTCATTTAAACCCTACATATTTCAATTTGTTTGATATTTGAGTTATAATAAATTCCGACTCGTTACATGTCTCAACTCAACCCAACTCACTCAATTGTCATGTCTATCTCAAATCTAACTAAGTAATGGGGTGAGTGTAAAGATTTAAGTTCCTTTCTAAGATATTATAATTAGAGCTACGATATATAGTTATACTACTCTTTGTTAGATCAAATCTACTAAATATTTTACACCGTTAGATCAAATATGGTATTTTCTAAATAATAATGTAGATATTCCAAAACACCACCAACTTAATCATCCAACGACTCTAACACTAAAGCTCGTATTAATAACACAAGCTCTAGCTCGTAATATCATTTGTCTTATAGTTATATACTCAATATATTTTAGTGTTAGCACCATCAAATCAAATTTATTTAGATCTCAAGATCGTCACATCAAATTTGTTATTTCTTAAGTATAACATGTACATTTCAAATCATCTTCAACTTAACCATCGAACGACTCTACAACTTGTCGAAAGCTTGAGCTCACAACATTATTTATCTATTTTTTATTGTTTTTCAAAATTATACACGTATAATTCTCATATGAATATTTTTATTTATTTTTAAAAGTAATAAAGCACGTAATTTAGACTTATTTTTAATGAAATTATGAAAGTTTTAATAAAGATATATTAGTCCGTACTTGTTGATTTGGGATAAGGATAAAGATATTTTACAAATATTAAAAGCTGCAAGTCTAATTAAAGGGTAAAATAGAGATTTGAAATTCACTTAATAGGTACAGTAGCCTTTTTACATAAAAATAAGTTAAACCTATTTACATCCATTGGTAGCTATAAAAATATTTAATTTAGTAATAAATCATTGATTAAATTCTAAATAAATACTTTCTTCATCTCAAAAATGAATGTTCATTTTTTTAAAAAATGTTCTACGAGTATCCATTTTTTTCATAATTGTAATAATTTCACATTTGCAAAATATAATATAATATACTACTAGCATTGATTAATATAATATAATAAACTACTAGTATTGATTAATTTGCAAATTGCAAGGGTATATCATGAACACGAGTATTTCCCTATGGAAACAGAACTAGTCAATTTGAAAATCCTCTCCATCATCTTTCGTATGCAAAATACCAATATAATACTTCTTCCGTCCCTAAATAATCGTCCTAGTTGATCCGACAAACAGTTTAAGAAAAAACAATTAACTTGATTATTTATATTGGTTTGATGTGTAGTTTTCTTTAAAGGTCATATGTACGTGGTCCATAATTAAAGTAGAGTGAAAAAGTAAGGATAAAGTGATAAAAATGATGTTATAAAAAAGTAAGTTTCAAACTGGACAATTATTTTGAGACGGACGAAAAAGGAAATGAGGATAATAATTTAAGGACGGAGGGAGTAATGAACTTCATCGGATGGGACTTTTGAAACTTACTCAAAATATTGAAACTTACTCTCCAATCTCCGTACATTGGTTAAAAAATCGTATTAGATCTACGTATCTTAATTCGTAGGACGAGCCTCACCATCATATAATTCACCCCATCAACACACGGATCGGATCAATAAAATTAATCTAATATAAAATACATGTAAAACTGTAATTTCTAAGTTTTTACTCAGAATTTAAATCCAAATCAAATGAAAATAAAGATTTTCTTCATCCTTGGCAGTTGGCAGTTGGCCCTGTCACGGTGATATAATTACTCATTAAACCTTCTCCACGTGCTCAACCTCAAACCAAACAAACTACGACTGGCCAAAGAATCAACTACGTGGCCGAACAATGAAGTCCACCAAAAAGGGTGTTTTTATATGGTGCGACACAGTTATAACATCTCCAACTGAATGCCTGAGCTCAATAAAAATGATCAACCTCAAAACTGGAACTCAATTTGATTTGACTTGCTTTTCAAGCCTAGAGTAAACTATGATAAAAACAACACTACAGTGTCAGTATGAACAGAAATGCAAACAATTACAGCAACTTGGAAGATATAAATAATATTATCCCGAAATTAGGGTTTATACAGAATTCTGCTATTCAATGTTGAACTTCATGCAGTGCTATAGTATAAACAATAATGTATTACCAATGGAGAAACCCAAATTTGACTGGCTGTTTTGTACTTTTGTTAGGTAGGAAAATTTCAGACTTGGAGAACCCTTAATTCCACCTTCATATGTTAATCAAGCTGACAGGAATGTTACAGGAAAAATACCAATAACTTTTCAATCTGAAAAAAAAGTCAAAAACCAGTGAATATTTCTCATATCCAAAACCCCAAATTGTGAAACTGTAATACTAGGAAGTTCAATTCTTTATTACAAGTAAGAATATCAGCATATAACACTAAATGTAATTTTTGACATGTATAGAAAGGTGTAAAATCGTATGTGTTTGACCATATTTTGATCAGCTCGTATGCGACTTGGGTCCAGATCTTCCACTTTGACTAATACTTGAAGCAAGCATTTGTTAGATGTAGTAATCACTAATCAAAGCATTTCCTCAGGAAAATAATTTCAGCAGCATGCGCATTATTGAGAGGAGGACGAATCTAGTTGGAAGATTTAGCTCTTTCAAAAGCATGAGTAATACCTGTCATTCAAATCTCCTTAATGGAACGCAATTGTTAACCGGTTTTATAGTCTCGATGTCAAGATCAAGAAACATGCTGATCTTTATGGACGTGTTAAACGCTTCATGTTTCTCTTTCTGCCAAAATATTCTTTAGCAAACTCCTGAAGGCTGCACACATAAAACGGCCACATGATGTACATTGGGCTAGTGACGTAAACCGTCACCATGACAAGGAGAAAGTCACAATAGTTGCAATCACACTTTCAGCCTGAGCATATACTGTTCTTTCTCATCATTTCTACGCTCTCCGCAATAGTTGATCCGGCAGTCCCAACAAAGCCAAGAGTGGCGCAGCTGCAAACAGTTTCTTCTACCTGGAGAACTATATCAGGTAAATGCGTGTTACAGAGCTTCTCAATCCCATCAAAAGTTTTAGGAATAGATCTGAACTTCATTCCGTGTCCAGCCTCTAAAATTTTATTTGCAGCTTTTCTTATCAACTCATCTTGCTCTCGCAGAACAAACAACTTAAAAGAATTTGAATCTGCTGCTAAATCCCCCAAGAAAGTTCCAGTCCAATTACTCATGGGAAGATCGGTCATCAAGAAAATATGGATCGGCAGAGGGCCTTTTTGCCTTAAAGATTCTAACTTCTGTTTTAAACCTAGAAAAGTAGCCTTCCAATGGTTCTTGAATTGCCCATCTAAAAGCCTAAGTTGCGCACAAAGAAAAGGTGACTTAATTGTCTGAAGAGAGAACTCCTTACCCGCACTTGTGATTTCAGAGACAAAAGGAAGAAATTTAATCTTTTCAATCAGATATTGTACTCTATGGTCTCTTGGAGCTTCATGGATATCAATGTATGACTCTGAACCCTTGTATGGGCCTGTGAAAAGGCTTCCAAATGCTAGAACAGTGGAAGATTCAGCGTTAGAACCAGGACCTAGGGTATGATATACATCTTTCCTTCTCCTTACAAATGAAATTCTCTTTTTCTTCTTGAGTTGCTCATCGAGTTGGAATGAATCCAACGCTCCATCTTTACCCTCATTTTGGAATGTCCAAACTGTTGATCTGCAATCTTCATCTGAAGCATATAAACACCCACTTATGCTACCATTGTACCCAGAGAGTACAGACCCACACTGCCTTAGCTTCTCAAACAAACCAAATTGTACAAATGAATCCTTAATGCACGTGAAGTCTACGTCAACATCGCACCATAAAGATGCAAAATATCTCAAGTCTATAAATCGAACTCCTGAATCGGACACCGAGGAAAGATCGATTATATCAGCCATGGACACATATCTGCAATCATAAACATTAGCAATATAGACCAAGATTAGGCTTACGATTTTCACTAAAAACTACTACCAATTTATGCACATTCTTCAGAATAAGGTAATAATAAATATAAAACCGAGCAGAGTCACATACTATATAAATTATAGGGCAATCCAACAGTTGCTCAGGAACTCTGCATGCGAGTATGAGAGAGAAAGAGGGAGGGAGAGAACTAAAGAACACCAACAGAAACCTAGAGATAATGTTTGGGAGTATAGCATCCACACCATGGAATTGCAGTTCAAACAGTGCATTTTTAAGATAAATTTTACTTGAATTCTAACTTATCAAAAAGGAAAGGGCAAACAACCCAAATGGTCCCCGTACTTTTTGGGTTTCACGGTTTTGGTCCTTGAATTAAATTTATCAAAATTTTCCTCCCTGTACTTATTTTTTTCGCAGGATTGGTCCTTCCGTCCAATTCTGTTAATTTTCTTCTGTTAAGTCTAACCACGTGCATATCACGTGGTTTTGAGTTTGACCAAGGGTAAAATAGTCATTTTAGTGATAAAAGTTCAGGGACCATATGTGTATTGTGAATTGATGGGTTTGGTTTGAACATTTTGCAGTTAGATCCGAGTTTCTTTTTCTTTCTTTTTTACTTTTAAACCCATTAACTTCTACACATTCTGAGTTTCTTCGTGTAATTTCTTTTTCTTTCTTTTTTCTTCCTTTTCCATTTATATCTAAGAAATACTTTTTACAAGCTTGGATCTTATAAACTTTCTTCCATTTGTATATTTTTCGCTACGTTTCCCCCAATTCAATTTAGGAAAGATGAGAAGAAAGCTCGAATTGTTGTCATGGTGCTCAAATCGGGTTTGTGTTTTAGAGAGAGTGTGTGAGAGAGAGAGAGAGGAAATTTTTGGGACTTTGACTCTGATTGTGATGAACGACACGATGCTGTGGGCGAGATTCACCGTAGCCAGAGGAGAGGTGGATGGAGCAACAGGAGGCGGAGGACGAAACCCTGCCTTCGCTAATTGGTAACATGCAACCAAAATTGCTGACATCATCCAAGGGTTCGTCATGCTCATGCTCGGGAGAGGACAGCGGTCCAGCCATTTTCGATGTGAGGTTGAATTTGAATGGAAAGATTGGGGGTTATGTGGTGCTGGAAGTTTGGAAGAGTATGAAGTAGAAAACTAGGAGCTTTGATTGGGAGATGAAGGGTTGAAAGTCTGGGTTGGGGATTTAAACTCTCCTTTCTCTCTCATGTAAATTTCCTCTCTCTCTCTCTCTCTCACACACACACACACTCACATAAATTATATTTTTTGTTGAAAATGATTTAAATCATGTTGGTTAAATTTAGATATGGTGCTGCTAGTTAAATGATTTGAGCAAGCGGCTTCTTAAACTCCGTGCCTCCGCTCCTTCCTTCTTAAATTATTGGAATTTTTTAACTTTCCAACTTTCATAGATTCATGCCCAGAACATTTACTTGCTTTAACCAACGGAATTGACCTTTTTAGCCCTGGCCAAAGTCACGTGACACGCACATGGGGAAACTAAACCAACGGAATTGGACGGAAGGATCAATTGCGCGGAAACTCAAAAAGTACGGGGACCATTTGGGTTGTTTGCCCAAAAGGAAATATTTGCTCACAATTCCTATTCTACGGAAAGGATTCCATGCTCCCCAGTCCCCAATAGCATAGAGTGTAATCTTGAGAAACAATAGCAATTGTCCAACCAAAAATATGATAATTATAGAATAGACAATAAATCACATACTATACACACATAAAACATTTGTTCAAAAGTCCAAATTATACATTCAAACATACATGAAGACACAAACACAAGCGCACAGATGCTGAGATGCACGCCCGATGTTTCTTTTCTTGGCTTTAGGATATTTGGCATAACACCTCCCATTTGTTCAAAGGTTGGTCATTGTGTTTCCATGAAGATAAGTGTTCTTTATGGTAAGTCTTCAAACATGCTATTCCAGTTGTGTTACTTGTTAGCATCATTTGGCAGGGTAGTCAATTGCTTTTTCAAATGTGGCTGCTGCAGAAACCATGGATTCAACAATTAGATGGAAAAATGATGTAGGCACATTTTGGTAATGCCTTGAAACTAAAATCTTCATAGACATCTCCCTAGGACCTATTCCAAACATAGTTTTCTCGCTCTTTGGGCAGTTAAAAGCTGTTATCTACTGTTTCTATTTATGGTTTGGTGCTTCAGGAATAAAACAACATGAGATTATCCTTTTCAATTCCCACTCTCTTATCCCAGTCTTGAAGAGCATATCATACTTGGAAACCGATAGTTCTGTCATATTGAAAGCCAAAGCTAGCCTCTCTAAGTTAGACTGATTGAGTATTTGATGTGAATCCCGAATCAACAAGCTGTCCCAAGAACTAAACAGCCCTAATATTATTCGAATTTTCTTGATAAACAATTCCCAAAACCCTTACAAAACCCTAGCCGAATTATTCAATCCCTGAACAGCCTTAAGCTGTCCAAAATTCTACCAAGAAACAACTCCCTAATCTGCCCTCAAGTTCTTGAATCTAGCCGACAATTGAAGAACTCACAAAACAGCCCAAAAACTCTCCTTAAATATAAAAACGAAAATAACATAAAATAAAAGATAGATCGGATTCACCAATTAACCTTCACTCGCTTAACATAAAGAATTCCGTTTGATTTGATCTTCAAGGCTTCACTCACCTATGGAAGAAGAAATCGGTAAAGAGACACAACCGTGTTCATGAGGCTTTTTCTTTCGAAAACTAAAATCTGCTTTATTACTTGAAAGTAACTGCCTTATAAAGGCTACAAAGTAAACCATAATTCTACTTACCAAAATTAAAGTCTTCTTAACCAACTAGGAAACATAAAGAAACCCTAATTCTAATAAAACATTAAATCCTAATTTAATACAGATTTTTCCTAACTTTAATTAATCCTTAAGTTGAAAAGATTACGGTGGCTGGCATCCTTCCCAAGCCACATGGCTGCTACCACCTTGCATGTCGTGCCATGCAAGGTCCTCCCCACATATTCCTCCTTTCCACGAACCCACTCTAGCCGGCCCTTCACACCCCTTCTTGTTGTGACTCTTGCGAACCTCCCTTCCTAAGCAACATCTCCAACCCATGCAATTGTTAGTCCCCAGCCTTTTAGTGTTGAACCAAACACCCATGTTCTCTTTAGCAGTCCATGATCCGTCTTGAAATCCATTGCTATCAAAACCCAGGACTCTTAGAGCTCATTTGACCTTGTAAATCCAGCCCATAACTCCCATACCCTTCCCAAGAGTTTCCTTCCAGTCGTGTGCCCCCTTAGTCCAACCCAAATCCCTTCCACTAAGTGCATTGGCTGCCCTACACGTATCAAAACTCCCTTCTTTGAAAAGGATTGTCCTCAATCCTTGACCCTTTTCTTCGACGAGCCACCCTTGTTTAGCTTTGTTCCCTTGCCTTTCTTCATCCCCGACTTCAACCACTAACTCGCGACCCATCATTCTTGCCTTAGTCCATGCCATCTACGCTGGCAATTAACGACTTCCATGCTGTCCCCTTTGAATTCTAATTCACACACATTAACCTTCATTGCATGTCCTCCACTACCTTCAACCTGTTGAACAGTCCCGAACTTCATGTCTTCGTTTGGATTAGCTCCATATTTTATACCTTGTTTCAGAAATCCCTCTTGCATGACCTCACCTTTTCAAGTCTGCTGCCATCTTCCCACTTCTGCCCACACTTAATATTTTCCATGGACGTAGCCCCATAATTTCCATACACTAAAACAGCCCCAACCTCGTGACCCTTGCACAAAACAGTCCCAAACACTATACCTTGATTAGAATCAGCCTCAAAGCTTTCGTCTTCTATATCTTGCTCTAGTCGTCTACTTCGCGTGTTTGCCACATTGAGCTTGCTGCCACCATCTAATTTCTCCCCATGTCTAAGATCTACCGGAACCCCCCCCATATTTTATGTTTCCTAAGACAGCCCCAAAACCAATGCCCTTTCACTTACTAGCCAACAAGTTTGTTCTTTGAGACAGATTGTTGAGGATGTCCTTTTGTTTGAGAGCTGAAAATCTGAACTTTAATTGCTCCCCATCTCCGTTATCAACAGCTTGCATAGGTTTTTTCTCTTGCCCCGAAACAGCCCCAAGCCGCTTGTAAACCCATACAACCAACCTTTTTCTTAAAGCAGACCCTATGTCCACTTTATTTATCTTCCGTTCAACCTTCCACGGTGGCTTCAACCCGTAAGAGACCCATGATGGAGTATCCTCACATTTTCCCTCCCTCACCATGCAAACTATCACGAGAATCTGTCCATGTATACAAATTAGAATTGTAAGGCAATAAACCTTCAAAACTGAGCTCAAAATCCAAGATGCACTAGGATTTTGGACACCCAAATCATACGGATCGCTGTACACATGCATTAGCTTCAATTCTTCCTGAACCATTTTCAATTTCTCCTCTTCTAACGGGTGGGATTCTTCACATCTTGACTCTTGTACTTCTTGCGCTACTAGTATCAACAAAGAACCAGCCTTGGTTGCTTCCTCCACCTCTTCTTCGCTAGCCTTCATCTGTTGTTCATGCTTCTTCTCCTTCTCGGGTTCTGGACCTTCTACCTCCTTGATTGTAGTGGATGGTTTTAGTTTGAACTTCCTTCCATCCTTTGTAGCAATGAAGGTATTCTGTCTCCCGTCATGTACAACAAACCTGTCAAACTGCCATGGTCTCCCCAAGAGTATGTCACAAGAGTCTATGGGAAGGATGTCACAAGTAACTTCCTCTTCAAAACCTCCTATAGAGAATGCAACGGTAGTCTGTAAGGTTACCAAGACCCCTGTACCTTCGTGGAGTCCGTATAACTTGTAAGGGAAAGGGTGTGCTGAAGTCGGCAACCCCAACTTGTCGACTAGGGTGATAGATATCCCGTTGACACAACTCCCTCTGTCGACGGCTATTACACAAACCTTCCCAAGGACCAATCCGCGGGTCTTGAAGATTCTTTCCCTCTGCACTGCTTCTTCCATGATCGATCACGAATAAGAATTCGTAATAGTACAGCTGTGATACCACTTGATGTGAATCCCGAAGCTCGAATCAACAAGCTGTCCCAAGAACTAAACAGCCCTAATATTATTCGAATTTTCTTGATAAACAATTCCCAAAACCCTTACAAAACCCTAGCCAAATTATTCAATCCCTGAACAGCCTTAAGCTGTCCAAAATTCTACCAAGAAACAACCCCTAATCTGCCCTCAAGTTCTTGAATCTAGCCGACAATTGAAGAACTCACAAAACAGCCCAAAAACTCACCTTAAATATAAAAACGAAAATAACATAAAATAAAAGATAGATCGGATTCACCAATTAAGCTTCACTCGCTTAACATAAAGAATTCCGTTTGATTTGATCTTCAAGGCTTCACTCACCTATGAAAGTAACTGCCTTATAAAGGCTACAAAGTAAACCCTAATTCTACTTACCAAAATTAAAGAATTCTTAACCAACTAGGAAACATAAACAAACCCTAATTCTAATAAAACATTAAATCCTAATTTAATAGCAGATTTTTCCTAACTTTAATTAATCTTTAAGTTGAAAGGATTACGGTGGCCGGCATCCTTCCCAAGCCACACGGCTGCTACCACCTTGCATGTTGTGCCATGCAAGGTCCTCCCCACATATTCCTCCTTTCCACGAACTCACTCTAGCCGGTCCTTCACACCCCTTCTTGTTGTGACTCTTGCGAACCTCCCTTCCTAAGCAACATCTCCAATCCATGCAATTGTTAGTCCCCAGCCTTTTAGTGTTGAACCAAACACCCATGTTCTCTTTAGCAGTCCATGATCCGTCTTGAAATCCATTGCTATCAAACCCCATGACTCTTAGAGCCCATTTGACCTTGTAAATCTAGCCCGTAACTCCCATACCCTTCCCAAGAGTCTCCTTCCAGCCGTGTGCCCCCTTAGTCCAACCCAAATCCCTTTCACTAAGTGCATTGGCTGCCCTACACGTATCAGTATTGAAAGTCTTTTTTTCCCTACTCCGTCATTGTTCCAAAAGGACAATGGATCAAGTGGACCCGCTCCTCATGCCATTCTCAAACTAAATACAGATGGACCATCAATGATCAATGACAGGCAATAGGCGTGGCTTCAGGTGGTGGAGTTCTGAAAAGTATTCTGGCCTTCTCTTTCTTGGTATGAGAAAGAATCAAAATGTTTGCAGAGGGTAAAGCTCTCTGATAGAATATCTTTGTGATCTCAGTTCTAATTTCACCTGGATCTTATAGAATATTACTCTAAAACTATGCCTCCACTGTTCAGGGATCTATCTCCACCTCCCGGTGTATTAATTATATGGTTAGATCATGTAGAGGTTTGATGACAAATTCTCAGTTTCCATAATTTTAGAAAACCAGCAATGATTTGCAGATCAATTGACAGGATATGCTCATACTCACTCCAGAGGCAGAACTTTCGATAGTAGCCAGGAATTGCCTAGTCTGATAGCTTCTCGTAGATGATGCCTATGGATTGTTACATTTTTAGACCTCCATACCAGTTAGGCTATATCCTTCTTTTGCATAGGGACAAGGCTTGATTTACTCCCATAATCCTGAATTTATTTTCTTCCCATGTCTGAAAATAATTAGCTTTTGGCAAAACGCACTTTTGGGCCACTGTACTTTTCAAAACATTGCAATTAGTCAGGCGTCAAAATTTTCGATCTCTTTATCTTACATGTTAACCCAATTTTTGGATGGACGTTAAGTTTGGACGTTAACTTAGGTTAAATACCTATTTTGCCCTCATCATCAGCTTCCACGATGATCATCTTCATCATCATCCAGTCAAAAAATCAAAGAATTGCAGATTGGTGATCATCTTCATCATCATCCAGTCAAAAAATCAAAGAATTGCAGATGACAATGGCAAACTCAAATTAAACCCAGATCTAAAACAAAAATAAAAAATGAACCAGATACAGTCAACACTCCCAATTTCTCAATCTCCCACTCTCTTTGAACCGATCCAACAATGGGCTGTGTTTCGTCGACATTGCTGAACCAGGACGATGAGTTCAGTCATATCGGTGGGAATGGACTCTTGACCCTCGACCCACCTCCTTCAGACCACTCCCCGACCGTTCCCCCCACCCCACCTCCTCGATTCACCCTCGGCTCTCTTTTTCCGATCCCCCTCTCCGAATCCAGATCCCTCCATCCCGAGCCACCGGAAGTAATCAACTCATGGGAGCTCATGGCCGGTCTTGACTACACAATCTCCCACTCTCTTTGAACCGATCCAACAATGTGTTTCGTCGACATTCTTGAACCGGGGCGATGTGTTCGGTCATATCGGTGGGAATGGACTAGGCCACCACATTGTGTCCCTCACCTCTACCACTTATTGCCTCTTGACCCCAACCCACCTCCTTGGTTCGCTCCTTGCCCTCACCCGCCTCCTCGATTCACCCTCGGCTCTCTTTTTCGATCGAATCCAGATCCCTGTAATCAACTCATGGGAGCTCATGGCCGGTCTTGACTACACCAATGAAAGCTTCCGTTTCTCTCCCTCCTCCTCATGACAGCCCTTCCCTTTTAGAGACAACTTTGATAAAGAAAATTCAAGCCCTAACAAGGTCGGTTATCCGTAGGGCGTCAAACGATGTAGTTGTACAGAGTTTATCTCCCCTTGATGGGTTTGAAAAATTATGCCCACCAAAGGGAGAGAACAGAGTGGTGATCGATCAAAAACATTTAAACCCAGATCTAAAGCAGAGTTTTTTTATTTTCGTTTTAGATCTGGGTTTAATTTGAGTTGCCATTGTCATCTGCAATTCTTTGATTTTTTGATGATGATGAGATGATCACGGTGGAAGTTGATGATGAGGGCAAAATAGGTATTTAACCTAAGTTAACGTCAAACTTAACGTCCATCCAAAAATTGGGTTAACATGTAAGATAAGTCGTCTGGCGCGTCGAAAATTTTGACGTCTCAGTGGCCTAATTGCAATGTTTTGAAAAGTACAGTGGCCCAAAGGTGCGTTTTGCCTTAGCTTTTCTTGAAAAATGTAGTCATCTGCTCTTGCCTTGCCGGACAATAAGGAATCTCAGGAATCGAATTCTGTTATGCCTGTATTCCCCTTCATGCTGAAATTTTGTTCATTTTTAACACATTATGTCTAGAGGCTCTTCATCCTCCAGTAAAGTTTCGTCATCCTAAACATGTGAAATGGATTTCTTATTATCATAACCTGACATTGCAATTCCAAAGTTTAATACAGATGGTACTTTTCTGGATGGCATAGCTACCTGAGGAGGGGGTGCTCAGGGACTTTGATGGTTCTTTTATTCTGGCATTCTATCATTATCATGACACTGGCTCTAATATGGGAGCAGGCACAAGCTTAAGCGAATGTTTCCATTTTTGCTCCCAACCTCACTTGCTCTCCTTCTATGTCGCTTTTAACTCTAAGTTCCTGCTTCAGGCTTTGAAGGGCTCCACTTCAGCTCCTTTGTCATTTTCCATATTGTCAGACAAGGGAAAGTGCACCTTCCATCTTCAGAGCCGATATCTCATGTTCATAGAAAAGGCAGGAAAGTGACAGATAGGTTAGTAGCCCCGCCCCTGCGCTTACACATGGCAGCTCCAGTTTTTCAGAGCAGTCGGGATATTTCTCAGGAATCAAGTCAGGTCCTGTAAGACATTTTTATTGGGCAAAAGGTAATAGATAGTTTCCACTGTGATTGGCATCCACATTAACCAGTAATTTTCTTTTGCTATCAGTGAAATTCCATCCTGTTAAAAAAATAATATAGAATTGTACATGTTTAGAATGTAGGTTTCATTCAGCTTAATCCTCTAGTCGTAGCATCTCAATTGAACGAAATGGTGATCTTTCGGCAACTGGTTAGAGCATTCCTCCATATGTTCGTCTCCAAGGGTTTCCCTTCTTCGAGATGCTCCTCAAACCTAGGAAGGGAGCCCTATTTTTTATATTTATTGATGTGTCTATAATCTATATATACCGTATATACATAATCTTTTCTAAATGTACAAATTAAACAACTTTTACAGGAAAAATTACAGATTCAAGCTCATACACAACACGCATATGTAGAAAAATTTAACGGTTCAAATCACACATCAAAACACACACACACATAATTATTCCTACATATATTAGAAACATTGAACTGTGAAAATTACACAGTCAAACACACATACAGGAAGATGGAAACTCAAATTCTCACTTACCTGCGACCCTGGATGAGCTCAATCACATGATTCCAAACCGAAAACCGAAGCTCCTTAGGATCCGAAACCCTAAACTTGGGACAACTACCGAGCACAACGGCATGGTGATCCAAAACCGGCGGCACAATCAACGTCCGGTTTAGTATCGCCGCCATCATTAAAGCATTTCTGAACTCCGAAAGCTGGTTGCTGAACCCGCTGTGAGGCGCGTACCATAGAAACTTCTCCCCACCAAGTGCTTGTAACTTGTCACATTGGTCGTATTGGATGGTTCTGGAAACGGAGAGTAACGAAATGGAGAGGGGTTTATAGGAGAGGAAAAAGAGCAGGGAGAAAATGAGAGTGAGGAGAGATATTGAGAGGATTGGGGATTTGTGTTGGGGTTTCCTCTTGCATCTAGTAGTAGTGGGTCTGTTGAAATTTGGAGCTTCCATTTTTGCGCAACTGTGCCTGCAAAGAACCGTGGAGGAACCTCTCAATTCTATGGTTAATTCAGTTTACGCCATACTTACTGTGCAGACTGCCAAACATGTAACCATGAATTTTTAGTTTTTATTTTTTTGCAAAATCATAGGAAAGACCAACGTACTAGTATTTAAATTAATATTGATCATACTTGACTCACTATGTATTAATGAGTAGAATTGTGACTAAAATTATAAGAGAGTGGGTTCTGTTTTACAAATTATGATATGTTAGATGATCTCTCCCAAGAGACTTACTCTTTGTTTTCTAAGTTAATGCAAGCACATAATATAACTTCTACTCTCTTTGTCTCAAAATTATTGTCATGTTTAATTCAACACATTAAGAAAAAATAATTAACTTAATTATTAATATTGGTATAGTAGGTAGTTTTCTGCATGTGGCACATGATTAAAGTAAGAAGAAAATATAAAAATAACATGGTAAAAATATTGTCCTAAAAAAATATTACAAACAAGACAATTTTTTTTAAGATTGACAAAAAAAATGGTAATTATTTTGGGATGGATGAAGTATAATACAAAATCAAAAATAATATTTACACAACACTTATTCCTCATCATGTTATAATAATAATAATAATAATAATAATAATAATAATAATAATAATAATAATAATAATAATAATAATAATAATAATAATAATAATAATAATAAAACTCCCCATGTCCCGAGTAAATATTCTTATTTTCTATTTTGAAATGTTCCAACTAATCTTCTTACTCCCTTTTGGTTTACAAATTTTCTACATTTCTTTCCAATATACCACTTCATTTAATACTATCAACTAGGGAAGTTAATTAATTAATGTGTAGAGAGAAAAAGAGTGTAATTGGTCATAATTAATGAGAGAGCGAGAGAGAAAAAAATGTAATGAATATTATTGTCATGACACATTTTAATATTTTATAGCTGATTATTTATTACGTTTCTTAATCATTGTGTTTTGTCAACTAAGAATATTTATCCGAGATAGAAGAAGTAATCAATTAAAAGTATGGGGTTATTTGTACCCCCTCATCCTTCAAACACACCCCTCATTATGTAAACTTCCTATTCTACCCTTCCTCATCTCCTCCCTTCCTTCTCCACTTCTTAGTTCTCACGGCGGCAACCTTGCCCTTTTCCTCCCTTCCTTCACCATTCGACCTTCTCCTTCTAGTGACCCACCTATGTTTTTCGCTTCTGTTCATCCCCGTCTCTATTCTCTATGTCTCTTTGTTTTCCCCTTCTCTCTCCTTTGTTTTCCCCTTCTCTTCCACCTCAATCCTCTTCCTAAACCATGGCTGCCTAACTTGGCGAGATTTGTGTTCGCCTGCAGTGTCTTGGTCTTGGCGAACACCAATGTTAAGCTTCATATCATTTTTGAATCCCTTTTGCCTTCTTCAATTTCAACAATCCCATATCTATTATGTCCGACCATGATTGGTTGAATAACCAAGTGTTATTTGGCTAGGGTTAACCGAACAACCTAGTGTGTTTAATTATCCCTAGTCGAACATCATTGGGTCAATTTTTTTTCCTTTTGATTTCTAGTGTTTGGTCACGGTTGGCCGAATAACATTGCAATCAAGGTCGAACAATAGAAATCAAAAAGAAAAAAATTGATCCGGTGGTGGTTAAAGAAAGAAAAGGAAAGAAAAATAGATGGATAAGGAAAAAGAGATCTCATTGCAGGTAATGGTGGGGACGAAATTTTTATTGAGAATGGAGGGAGTATAACAGTGGTGGAAGGAAGGGAATAGAGAGAGGGAAAATGAAATATTGTAGGGAAGGGAGAGAGAACAGAGATGGAGGGGGAGGAAGAGAAAAGGGACAAAATGTGAGGGAGAGAGGGATGACGTTGTAGGGGTGTTTGGGAGGTGGTGTGTTTAGATGGTGAAGGCAAAATGTGAAGTTTATTGTTTATAGGGGTGTGTTTAGAGTTTTTTTTGGGAGGGGGGGTCCAAATAGCTCCCCCTTAAAAGTAAGGGTAAACTTCAAAAAAACCCCTTTAACTATGCACAAACTTGGAATTTCTTCCTAATTTATTAACTCGAGTGAGTTAGTCCATTGGACTCACTTAAGCTAACGAAGGTAAAATAACATTAAAAGACTGTCATGCCCTTGAGTTAAATCTATTTTAAAAATACAAATCTTCTTATATTTTCTGAGTTTCTCTACCAGTTGCACGCCATTGATACTCAACTCTTGATGGCAATCTACAAATCCGCTTCTCCCAATCTTTATACAACGAATTTCAGCAAAACATCCCATCAACGTTTTGATATTTTGATTCCTTTGAACGCATGCACAACTTTCTTTATCTCCGGTCTCTACTAGTCATTCCCTTAACATAAGTAAACCCTAATTCACTAGTCGTCATCACTAACCATCCCTTTCATATCTTAAAAATGCTTTTACTTTTGAGACCCATATGTTCACTCTTTCTCCCCTCGCATTTCTTTGACATATCATCAAGAAGTTTAGATGAAGTGTATATATGATTTGATAGGAGTAATTTAGTGTGGTATTTCGTGTTAATTTTGTGCTAAATATTTGGGCAAATATTACACTTCTGGTGGTGCTTTGTGTGTTTGATGATATTGTAGGTACATGGGGGAATTGTGAGAGAAATGTAGGAAAATGTTAACTTGAAGGCAAAATGATAACATATATTGTGCATAGTCATGTGCTAACTAAAGTTATGCTGAAGCGAACAAAGAGTGTCGCGTGAACACGTGTTATTGTGAATAAAAGGCTAAATTCCAAGACTCCGACACATTCAACATAAGTTATTTTAGTTTGGGGAAATTAGGATACTTTTAATGTCCTTAAATTAGACTTAATAGATTCCTTTTTAAAGCCAAAGACTTGTCAGTTTTAGGTCTTGGACGTGGCTGTTGTTTTTCCCTAAAAATTAGAAGTTGGTTCCTTCTAAAATCTCTTAACACATGTAATATATGGGGATCGATGGATTGTTCGCAATTTTGGAGATTAGGGAGACTACTCTCAAGTAGCACCTGGAAGGTGCGAAACAGCCTTGGAAAAATAGAGAAACTCGCTGGAATTTGATTTTGTAAGTTTTCCTTGAAGTAGGGTTGTAATTAGTTTAATTCTCCGATCAACGAACAATTGAAGATTCATTATTGACTACTGTGGATCGAATTGGTGATTAATCTCATTTATTTGTAAGTATTTGTTAGTTCTCTATTATTCTCGTTGTATGAATATGTTGATTAGTTAATGTTTAGGGCCCGATGTAGACACCATAATTTCGTACCCCTGCGCTACGATGTCCTAAAAAATATAATTTACAAATTAAATGGACTAACAAAAGTTACTTCCATTACGTTTCAGGGTAACCAAGACTTAACAGAGAAATGACCAAAGTTCAGATGAGTGGAAAGTGCAAAAGAAAAATTATGAAAATGGGAAGAGGGAGCCGCGCCCCAGGCTAAGGGAGCCGGGCCCTCCTACTTCATTTTGTCTTCAGCGATTAGTTATGCAGACGTCGTGCTTCGATCTTCCTCTTCAACAGAGACCTCTGGTTGCCCATCCTCTATTTCTCCTATAAATAGAGGCCCTCAACCTCTCAGTTTCCACACACCAAGACACCAAATCCTCCTCATCTCCTCTCCCTTTCGAAGAAGAGCTGTCAGCTTCCTCTCCTCCCTTGCCCGAGCAAGCGAGCCTCCTCTCCCCGCCCAAGCGAACCGTCCTTGCTCCCAGTAAGCCTTCTCTCCTCGCCTAAGCGAGCCTTCCTTGTTCACTGCAAGCCTTCAGCCTCCACTCCTTGCTCCAGCAAGCCTGCAGCCTCCATCCTTGCCCCATCAAGCCGATAAAAAAAAACAAATACTACCGTTACACTGCCCAAATTCTGCAAAACAAAAATATAACAACAACAACAACGAAAAAAATACTTTCTCTCTCGAACTATTATTCTGTTCCTGCTGTTATTTTAAATAAAAAAATGTAGATATTCATATTATATAGGCTTGTAAATACTATCTGTATATAATGTTCTAATTAGTTTCTTTTCTATTTATATTTTAAACATAACAAAATTATAATACTTTATTTGTCCCGTTAATATTTTAGAAAATAAATATATGTTTATATAATGTCAAAAATAGTTGTTATTATGCCTAGATGTTATTTAAAATAAATCTCCTTTATTTTCCATTATATATATATATATATATATATATATATATATATATATATATATAATATTTTTCTAGACTAAATGTACACATAAAATGAGCATGTTTTAGCAAACCTAAATTATGAGACCGAAAGGGCGAGTTGGGTGCTTAACCCCTTCGTAACTCGTACTTAGCTTCCGAACCGACATTTTCTAGTATTTTTTGTTGTTTTCTATTTATTCTTAAAATAGAGGTGGTGACAATGTAAATACATTTTTAAAGTCCACAACTAAGCCAAGCGTATTCCGCTCTTTTAAGTTTTGAAACCTACTCGTTTTCACGTAACGAGGGCAGGTTCAAAACGGGGTTCTCACACCCGGATATTAATTAACAATTGATGAGCCCAAGATTTTCACGAATTTTCCCTTGAATTTTCTTTTATTTTGTGTCATTTTTAGTTATTATGCCTTGGAAATATTATTATTTGTGAATTTGTGCTTTAATGTAAATTTCCAAGGATTAATCGAGTATTCATGGTGTTTAGCACGAAGTTTGAGGCAATTCTGGGCTTTAAAGTTGAATTGCAAGTCATTCGGCTAAAGTCCGTTGAGTTCGTTAAGAGTCCAAGGCAAATCAGACTAAACGGCAGTTAACTGAGCTAACTTTGGACCAAACTGCAAGAGCTGGCAGGGGAAGGACCCTCAGCGCTCATCCCAGAAACAAAAGGGAGGTCGGTATAATTTTTGGGATCTACTTCATGGATTAAGTCTGCCCGCTCCATTCCAGCCCATTTGCCCGCCATTTCGCCCACCTCCACTCACATTCCAGCCCACTTTCACCTGGCCAGACCCGGAAACTCCCACCTGGATCCCCTATCTCGAAGTCGTGACCCAGCTCCCCATTTCCTTCCAATTTAGTCCCCATTTCTCCTATTCTCTTCCTAAACTGCCCCTACCTCCATTGCCTTCTCTTTTAATTCTCCAGCAGCTCTTATTTGCAAAAAAGAAGTCCTCATTTCAGGACATTGCTCCCAAAATGGGGCACCAGCCCCATTTACACCAAAAATTCTTCATTTCCTCCATTGATTGATCACCTTTGAAGGTTTGGAACTTCAAATCAAGAGCCAATGATGCATCTACAAAAGATTTCAACCTCGGATTCGCGATTCTTCGGTTTAATTCTCCCAACTCATATTTTGAGATATTTATTGCATTTTCTTGGGTTGATTAATTTTGTAAATGTTGAATTGGTTTGTGCTTAACTTTTATATGGAATGCAATTATTTTTCTATGTCCAATGTAGTGATTTAATTTAATCTTTCCCTTTATTTAGTATACATTCATGTTTGGTTATTATTTTGTGAATTTAATGTTTTTAATTGATTCACAATTAATTAAATGATTTTAGAAATGCCTAGGATCTGCGAGAGCTATCTTTGTATTTCAGACCAATCAATGTAATAGTTGATGTTTTGTGACACACACCGATAGCCATTGTGAGACTTGGTTTGACACGCGATCAAACCACCTTAGCCATTCGCGAGGTCGGGGAAGTTAGGGTTGATTATAAGATGCGAGAGCCCGTAGTTAACCAATTTTGTTGTCTCGGCTACCAATATGATTTGTAGAAAAATAGAGAGAATTTCTTTTTGCGAAGTATTACCTATGTGATTGGTTATTATTGTGTGTTTTTCATGTTTTTAATGGCGTAGCGAACCATTAGATGATCACTAGAATTATAGGATAAGATGCGAGAGCCCGTCCTATTAATTCTGAAAATCACAATAATTGTTTGCGTTACGTGAGACCGAGAGGAGATCGTGCGTAGATAGTCATTTGGTGCTTGTTTTGACATGCGGCTATTTTATCCTATGTTATAAGACGCGAGAGCCCGTAGCTAGGAGTTGTAGCTAGTTTTGCTATACATTGCGAGAGCTCGTAGTGAATAAAATAGTGCACCCGACTGCCAAGATTTAAGTTAAAGAAAAGTAAAAAGATGATTAATTTAAGCACTGACTAGACTAGAAATATTGCACTCCTATCTTTTTATCTTGATTTGTTGTTGCCAAACCACCTACGCAGTAGAGTAGATTTAATTGCTTTCTTAGTTTTTTTTATATATTTTTTTAGTTTTTAATTCATTTTCTTTTCGTTCAAATATAATTAGTTAGTCTAACTTTGGTACTTAGTTGAAGTGAAAATAACGTACATTCTCTGTGAGATCGATAACTCGTACTTATGTACACTTTATTACTTGATACGGTCGGGTATTCTAGCCCGAGTTGTGTTTTTGCACACATCAAGTTTTTGGCGCCGTTGCTTGAGAATGATTTAATTTTTACTCATATATGCTAATATCGATACCAAGCGAAACTATTTGTATTTTGAGCATGTTTTTTTAATTAGTTTACTTGTTTTTGTATTTATATGTTTTGTATATTGAGTCGATTTTTGAAACCCTCCCAAGTTTGTAGGTTTGTAGGGAGGTGTATATAGTGCCCCCACACAAAAAGATTTTCTTTTATTTTTATTCCATAATTGTGTTCCTATTTTTTTTTCTTTTGAGCCTGATTTGATGCAGGGGTTTAGCGCTTCATAGTAGGTTGCTTGTGGAGATTCTTGGAGTGGATATTTTCGGCCCGGACTCTTTAAGAAATCAACTTTGAGGGAGTTTTCTTTCCTTCCCTTCTCCTTTTACTTTAAGTTTAGGGAGTATGATATGGTTGGTAAACTTTGAAAATTCTGAAAATTTTGAGCTTTATATGCCCCGATTGTTTATGCTTTGATCACTTGTCCCTCCATCTTGGCGCTCTTTGAGTTGTGCTTGCATTATTTTCTAGAAGTCAATTTTGAGATTCCTATATGCATAGTTGAGGATATGTTTGTGATTCATGTAGCATCACCTCATTCATGATAGATAATGCCTAAGTATTTGTTGAAATATTTTTATGTCTTGCTTTAGTGATAGTTGTGCATGTCTAAGAGTACCATATTGTGAGTCTAAATGCCGAGAGTTATGTTTTGATGATTAAAAGCTTGGTTTAGGCATGTGTGTATGACAAGCGCATGATATATGTCATCTTTGGACCGTTTGAGCCATTTCTCTATCCTACCCATTTATTTCACATTAATCCCTAGTGTCCCCGTTGAGCTCATTCATAGAATGGTGTGTGCCTAGAGGACACAATAACCATCATTCGACTTCATTTCTTATACCCGCATTATCCTATCCCATGAGCCTATACACTTTTGTTGTCGCCCTCCAAGAGAGCTTGATTTGGAATGAATTATCATTTTTATAATCTTGTAGGAAAGTGTTGCTTCATGGAAGTCTTGTGCTTGTATTGATGTTGATGTTGGTGTTTGAAAATTGTTGTTGAATGGTGGTGAAAAAAAATGAAAAGAAAAGAGCCCCCTTGGAAAGCAAAGTGAAGTGAAAAGAAAAATCAAAAGAAAAGAAAATCAAGGGTGGCCACAAAGGAAAAAAAATGTCATTGTTCTTAATTTTCTCAAGGAGATATAAGGGTGGAGCTTAATTGTTGTAGTAATGGAGACACTTTTTCAACCCGGAGTTTAAAGTTTAAGGGGTTGTTGAAGTGAGGTTATGGTATTTGAAGAGATGTGCTTTCATGAAGCTAGTCACCATGTGAAGACTTCAAATTTTTTGCTCTCTTGACTTGCTATATTATCCTTCATTTGTAACCCAAACCTTGGCCTAATATTACAAGCTTGGAAAGTCATATTGATATTTTCATGTCATATGTTCTTGTCTTGCCTTGTGCTATTTTTGAGTTATTATGCCTTGGAAATATTATTATTTGTGAATTTGTGATTTAATGTAGGTTTCCAAGGATTAATCAAGTATTCATGGTGTTTATCACGAAGTTCGAGGCAATTCCAGGCTTTAAAATTGAATTGCAAGTCATTCGGCTAAAGTCCGTTGAGTTCCGTTAAGAGTCCAAGGCAAATCAGACTTAACGACGGCTAATTGGGCTAACTTTGGACCAAACTACAAGAGCTGGCAGGGGAAGGACCCTTGGCGCTCATCCCAGAAAGAGAAGGGAGGCCGGCACAATTTTTGGAATCTGCTTTTTGCATTGTCGGCCTACCAGTGGAGCCACGTGTCACCTGCACGTTCCATCCTCCAGCCCTAGCTGCCAGTGTGTCTCCTTCATGGATCAAGCCTGCCCGCTCCATTCCAGCCCATTTGCCCGCCATTTCGCCCACCTCCACTCACATTCCAACCCACTTTCACCTGGCCAAACCCGCGAACTCCCACCTGGATCCCCCATCTCCAAGCCGTGACCCAGCTCCCCATTTCCTTCCAATATAGCCCACATTTCTCCTATTTTCTTCCTAAACTGCCCATGCCTCCATTGCCTTTTCTTTTGATTCTCCAGCAGCCCTCATTTACAAAAAAGAAGTCCCTATTTCGGGACATTGCTCCCAAAATGGGGCACCAGCCCTATTTACACAAAAAAATCTTCCTTTCCTCCATTGATTGATCACCTTTGAAGGTTTGGTACTTCAAATCAAGAGTCAAGGAAGCATCTACAAAAGATTTCTACCCCAGATTCACGATTCTTCGGTTTAATTCTTCCAACTCATATTTTGAGATATTTATTATATTTTCTTGGGTTAATTAATTTTGTAAATGTTGAATTGGTTTGTGCTTAATTTATCTATGGAATGCAATTATTTTTCTATGTCCAATGTAGTGATTTAATTTAATCTCTCTTTTTAATTAGCATGCATTCATGTTTGATTATTATTTTGTGGATTTAATGCTTTTAATTGATTGACAACTAATTAAATGTTTAGCTCTATGACATAAACCGATACTCACATTTAACTCAAATTTGTTTAAAATTTCCTTGGCAATATCTTCATAAGTCCAGTTATAGTTGTCCCTAATCCTAGTAAAGTAATACTTGGCTAACCACTTTGATGTCAAATGTCTTGACTTAATGTTATGTACACACATATGCACTGGATTCTAGGACCTTACTAAGAAACTATGTTTATTATGTTCTTTGCTACCCCAAATCCTCCATGGACAGACTGCAGAATTTACACAAACAACACATATCCTAACTTTTTCATTCTTAATGTACTTCAAGTCATACCCCTTACCAATTGCATAATTACTCAGTGCTCCTTTGAACTCTTCAGCATTTGTAAACTCTAACCCAATCTTGAATTCCACATTTTTCATTTCACACTTTGGGTTGAAAGTATGTCTTCTAGGTTTCTTTTTCTTCCTATACCTAACAGGTGCACTATTATTGTTATCACTACCTGGTTCAATGGATCCTAGATTGGAGTTACTAGAGGAAGCATGTAATTCACTTTTTACTTCCCTCTCTTCATCAGAAATTAGATAAACACCAGTTTTCTTTGCTGCACCACCATGCTTTTCATTTGTATTTTGATTATCTATTTCTTTCTTACCTACATTTTCATTTGCATTTCCATTATCAACTTCTATCTCACCTACAGTCGTTTCATCACCAACATTTTCATTTGTAGTCTCCTTTACTCCCACAATTGTTATTTGTTTTTTAAAAAGTTTTCTCCTTCTGAATTCAGCCAACTCATCATCACTAGTATCCAAGTCTTCTCCATTCAACTCATACTCAATTGACTCTTCCTCATCCATGTCAGCAAAATATGTTTCATCAGAAGACTTCATTATTTTCAATGCTCTAATTCCCTTCAACCACTTTTTTTCCTCTTCTGCACTTCATCAACTTCTGTACTGTCATGATCATCAAACTCTGCCTCTAGCCAATCCTCATCATTTGGGACACTCTCATTAATCCTATCAGTTATCTTGTTAACACTTACTGGTACACTTTTACTAACCCCATCAGTTCCCTTGTTAACACTTTCTGGTACACTTTTACTAACCCCATCAGTCCCCTTGTTAACACTACATGGTACACTTTCACTAACCCTATCAGTTCCCTTATTACACACAGCACCAAGATGTTCATTTATCATATCTAGTAAAACACAATCTTCAGTAAGCAAAGTACTTGGGTTAAAAACCATGCCATTTAGAGCCACTATTCTAGGCATTTCATCACATATAGGTGTATTTATAGCATGTTCAACAAACATTGCCTGTTATCTAGTATTGAAGGGAATATCCTAATGATCAAGGTATTGTTGTTGTTTCAAGTTGAGACTTGGTGAGTACCTGGTAGGTTATCACGTGACTTGTGATTGGATTGGTTGTCAACCCATACACGGCTTGACCCATAGTGATTTGAGGTCTACTAGTTAGTAACTATTTGCTAGCTAGGGATTCATGAGCTATTGTTTTGCATTGTTATTGGTCGAATACATTAATAGAGTATTAGCATTGTGTAAAATGATTTATATATCATTGGTGGATCGTTAAAGGTATGAATATTTCATACTTGGTATACCTGCATTGTAGATCCTTGATCAACTCAATCATTTCAACCACCTCACTGTTACCATACATTCTCTTAAACCCAAAATCTAAATCAGTGCCAGGAACCTTGTAGTACAATGCCAACACATTTTGATACTTCATAAAAGTACAAGCAGACTTATTTATCTCAAAAAAGGATATTGTGTCAGTATCCTATCCATCTATTAAATCCACTTGAGCCCAACATACTTAAGACCTTCCTTATTACAAAATTTGTCACCGTGATGCAAACTAATGACAAAATTGGGCCTTCTGCATAACAATGTATTTTATTAGCATAATGTTTGGGGGCCTACAACCATATTTGTATATTGCTAACAATGAATGTCCCCAACTAACACGACAAATGATCATGACTCACATATAGAGTCTCATTTAAAAGGCCTATTTGAGACCACATGTAACAAAGGAAGTAAACAAATAATAACAAACAAATTATAACACGCAAAGTAGATAGGCAAATTATAATACACACACACACCCACTTACATCCAGTGCAATAAGGAATACAAGCATCGCCATAAAGCATAATAATACATACATACATATTACAAAAGTCTATTCACAAAATATAATAAAGAAATGAAGAAAGGCTCGCAATGTCGGGACCACATGGACCCTAACCATCTTCATAAAATCAGATTATAGCGAAACTAAGGGCAAAAAATAATAATCATTTCTCTACATACAATATTATTGAATTCAATATAACAAACCTTAACAGAAAAATTTAATAAACTCGAAATATCATACAATATTACTGATTCAAGTCACGAAACCCTAACTTTTACATCAAAAATTGCTCGAAATATCAATTACGGATACACATACCTTGGTCGTCCAACTTTATACAACCTTTTCTCTTCGATTTGGTTGAACAATTGCTCAATTACTTGATCGATCTCAAACACTAATCAACTTTTGAAACCCTTATCACTGTCTGACTCTCTCTCTCTTGCTAATATGTATTTGATCTTTTAAATTTTATTTTTTTTTTTTTCCTTTTTATATCTCATTTAGACATCAAGACAAAACAATTATATATATATATATATATATATATATATATATATATATATATATATGTTCCATCTCAGTTATGTTAGCCACGTCTACCAATACCCATCAGCATTACTAAGAGTATAAACACCATTTCCATTGGTTTTAAACGACAAAAAACAGACATTATCAAAGGGACTAACCGTGTACCCAAAATTGAGTTCAAGTACCAAAATAGGAAGTGTCAAAGTAGTTGAACCAAATCAACCTAAAGTGTTAAGTTTAGGGACCAAATTATATATTAAACCTCTTTCAAATTTAGTTTCAATTTAATCTTTTGTTTATTAGTAGCTTAGATAAAAACCATTGATCGCAACTTTTATTTGTTTTGTCACAATTACGAAGGATATAAATATGACGATCCATGTGGATACGATCTCGACTTATCCTACACTCGTTATTCAGAAGTGAATAAAATTAATGTTGACGGTTGGACACTCGTCAATCACAGTCATGCAACATCAGAGGTGGCAATGGAAAACTATTTCGAACCAAACCCCCGTAGGTTCTTAAATAACTCAAGTTTTGATTTACAGCTAAGCCTATTAATGGATCAGATTTTTATCATAATTCGAATCCGAGTTTAACGTTACTTTTAGGAATGAATTGAGTTTTCAATCCGATTACTCGATTCTAATCCAAACCTGATAATATGAAACTTAACAAATTAGATTTTGAATTAAATTGTTCCGATCCGTTAACAACACTATCCGATCTAGTATAAGAAAATAGATTAATATTAAACATATAAAAGTCCTTATAGTGAGCTTTTAGTCCTAAATCATTACTGTTTTTATTAATTATAAATTCTTCTGCGATCTATAATATCTTACTAACATCATTATTTATGTTTGTGTAAGATGAAAACAATAATTTTTAATGTTTATTCGACTTTTAATTAAGCAAAAATACCTCAATATTAATTTTATTCAGTACTTTAATAAGGGGCAATAAAATCAGAATCAGAAAATTTAGGATATGCATCGAACTTTGAAATATGCGAAAGATAATCTGATGTGATTCAAATCGGATAATCTGATGTGTAAGTAGTGTGTTGTTGATGCCTTGACAGTAACTACCTAATGTGGTGGTGGTTTTCGTAGTAGTAGTGGCGGCGGCGGGTGGAGTGGTACTATTAAATATTAATAACAAATCAACTACATTCTTTATTCTTGTGTTTCCTCGTTAGATTAGCAATATTGCCAATCAATACTTCATGTTGAGCAACCCTTCCAATATCCTTTCTCAACTTAAATAATGTGTCTGTCATTAATATCAATTCTCTCAAATATTGGTTTGTATGAATGAACTGATGGCATGGTGGGTCTTGGCCTACAAGACCCAAAACCAAATTGCTTACCTATAGGCTATAATCTATATTAGATAGCCAAGAAGATATGATATAGGTAAATGAAACATTCCCTCTTTCTCTCCAATTTCCAAAACTAGAAATGTTTCCTCCATATATGACCATCATCTTCTAGTTACAACTTACAACATACAACTCAATCATGTCTACCATTGGTCTTGGGGTTGTGACATTCAATCCATTAGCATCTTTGCCCCACGTTTGGACAAGTGTTTCAAGTAAGTTCAATGGCGTGGCACCTTCATCTCCTTTAGAGGCTATATCTCTCGAGAACATCGTATGCTCACTTTTCAGAATGCCAATTTCATTTTTATAGTTTCTTCCCTCCTCGTGTACCTCCAAGTCCAGTCTCAAGGACATGGTAACAACTCTCCCTTCCAAACACACCCTAAAACAACTAATGTGGCTTGGCATACGACACTAAGCAAATATTTTCGTTAACCCGTCCAAATTTAGCAAATGCAGCTAGACGTGGCGTGACTATTTTTGGTTCTTTATTAGTGGCATCCCTAGCATCAACTTTATTACCAAACTAGGTCGCACCAATTCTATACCTAGTATACATCTTGGTTTATGCATCAGAGTTGATGGAATGGTTGCAGAGGAGATTCTTTGTGGCTGAAATTGAAGAAATAAACACACTTCCATGTGACTATGACATTCCAAAAATAACTTGACAAATATTTTTACCAGATATTCTCCTGTTCTAGGGATTCTGCCATTTTCATTTATTAATTTCACCTGATACCATCTGAGTTGATATTAATGTGAAAATCAAATCCCTAGTTGTCTCAAATTTAAGTAATTTTGGAGGAATAACACCATATTTTGTTTTAATGTAGAATTTCCCTAACTTGATATCTACAGACAACAGTAAGGTGGAGCCATCCAAGTTGTTTTAACACAAGTTTTCCCATGTTGTTTTAACTTTGATATATCATTCTTTTTAAATAACTACCCACAACTTTGCTAAAAGATAATGGGGGGTTAAGTGTACCATTACTCCTAATACTTTTCCTTTTCTATCTCACGTCTCTCTCTATTTTGACTTTTCTTGTGGTCAAACAAATTACGACATTGTTAAGTAATTTTTGGAGGGTAAGAATATAAAATTACTTTAATTCTCAAACTTCTTATTTTAAAATTTAATATATCAAAATTCATTTGATTTTTATTTCACTCGCTAAAACAAATTTAATTCAAAATGCATAGATTCATTGCGAGTAGGGTAGGCAACGAGTAAAAAATGGGTGGAATTCGAGCCGATCCGTTTTCAATAATTTTCAACCTCTACGGTACCCACTTTTTATTTTAATCGAAAAAAGACACTTTTAGTGTGAAAAGACGAAAATGCCATTAATGAAAGGAAAACGCATGTGCATCAGGCACGCGGTGCATCGCAAAACCAAAGCCGATGCATCACAATTCAAGCACATAATGCATCACAAAACCAAAGCCGGTTCATCGCAGTTCAAGCACGCAGAGCATTGAAAAATTAAAGTTAGTGCATCACAATTCAAGTTGTGAAGGGATGAACTTGCTTCAAAGGCTTACAAGACCCAACTTTCATAAATTAAGACCGAAAGTTGCAGAAAAAATAAAGATTAATCTCAAGGCGTTTCAATAAACAATGAAGATGGAAACTTCTCATTCCAATTGGTTGCACCGCAAAATAAACCAAACCTCATGTCTCTTGACGATGCATAAATTTCCAATTTCAAGGCATGATTTTGATGCATCAGAATTCCAATTGGATTGATCGCAAAATGAACCAGACCTCATGTCTCTTCTTTCCTGTACATAATCAAACAAATGATTCATTGATGTATCTTTGATTCACAAATGATTCATCGTGATTCAAAATCAATGCATCCAGATTCAAAAACGGTGTCCAACAACGAACAAATTTATATTCAAGCGTTTTATCGAACAGTTTACATACATAGTGTTGGTCCACAATGATGCTCAAATAGGCTAGGGGGTGAATAGCTTATGATGCCAATTAAAAAGTTTTCTTCTTGTATTAAAAGTATAGGTTTTAACGGCATAGGCAGTTAACACGATGAGCATGTCTGATGGTAACACGAAACAACAGGCTTGCTATTAGCCAAGTAATGAACTCTGCTGGTGAACTGCCAATAAATCAAAAGCCTGTTTGAAGGAGTTTAAGCAACGAAAATTGTAAGGCTTAGATTCAGAGAAGTATTAAGTCGCTGTACACGAATATATGTTCAGAACAATAGCACACTTAATCCTTCTTCCAAATACAGATTTAGGAAATCATTAGAGAATTGATTTTCAAAGAATAAATCAATTTCTGAAAGTTCATAGAGAGGTAAAGATTGAATAATGAAAGATGTGTCATTTGAAAGAACTTCTGAATTTATTCAAAGATAAATTACAGAATACATCAACCTAGACTCTCTATGATTTATTTATGTCCTCGTCGTTCCAAATCTTAATCTTTACTTAATCATTCATAGACAAATTCTTAAGTAAGGAAAACAATAGGATACGAGAACGAGAAATAGATATGAGAAAACAATTTTCAAGGTCGTTCAGATAAAAATTATCTGAACGGATAAGTGCAAAGCAGTCGACCTTCTATGATCGTCAATTATTGCACAATCAACAACATTTGTAATGGAGTACAAATCTAAAGATATGAATTCAATGTATACAAACAACTCTTCATTTTCCTTAGGAAACATCTGAAAATCTATCTTCAAATCGATCCAAGAGCTTGACCTCTAACTTTAGAAATAAAGTCCTGAAGCTCTGCTAGAGGCTGAGTTCTTCGAAAAAGAATGAAGAACTCAAATCAAGAACTGGGTTCTTGATTAAGATGTCGATCTCTATCTATAGATATTTCTGATATTTTCTTCTTCTCCAATACTTTTCTTCTTAGCAATCCACAGAGAGTGTTTTGCTAAGGTCTGGGTTCGCTCGCTGCAATCTTCTGTGGAGATCTGAGATGCGTTGGTGAAGACGATCTCTTTGTAGATCTCACATTTTTTTGATGAAGAGGTTCTTGTTGCAGGTGTCTTGATTCACGATTAATTCGTTCATCAATATCTTATGTTGAAAAGAAGGAAGGATTTCTTTTATAGACAGAGGAATTTTTTATCGTTGAGATCTGTTGATAGATTTCTTTATCCATTGAGTGATTTGTCTTTGAGGTCTGATGGATAAAGATGTGGTTCGATAGATCTTTAGCTGGTGGGTAAAAGACTTTGTTCTTTAGATCTCCGAATTGTTACCCTGTCAGGCTGTATGATAAGTCTCTGAAGGATAGGTTTGATTTATTGATGCCACTGTCAAGTGGTCTGTCCAATAAAGTAGATTCTTTTGACTTTTCCAACCCACGTGAGTGAGAAAGAGAGAGTCTTGCAGCATCAGAGATGTTAGGCTTCATAAAGATTTGAATGACTTTTGAGGCTTGGACATTTTTGTCTTGTCTTGATCTACTGCAGTCTCGTCTCTTTGTAGCACGTGCAGAGCCAAGTCTGCTGGTGAGATGTTCGGTCCAGAGGAGTGAGTCTTCTGCAAGAGAGGACTGTTGGCTATTGGTATAAACAATTAAACCATAACATGTTTGCTGGTTACGAGTCTTCAAAATATTCTTTGGTGCCCATGACAAGTCAGCTGGTGACAAGTCTTTCAAAGACCTTTGACGCTACAGCAAGTCTGCTGGTGGTGAGTCTGCAAGGTATTCTTTGGTGCATATGACAAGTCTGCTGGTGACAAGTATTTCGAAGACCTTTGACGCTACAACAAGTCTACTGGTGGTGAGTATGCAAGGTATTCTTTGGTGCATATGACAAGTCTATTGGTGACGAGTCTTTCAAAGACCTTTGGTGCTACAGCAAGTCTGCTAGTGCTGGTGCAAATGAATCGCTAGTCTGTTAATCATCATCAAGAAGGTAAGACTAGATTAGGACAATCTAACCTAAGACCTATGTGTTATCAAACAAGCTGCCACACTAACCGGTACGTGCATACCTTTTAGCCACTTGTTATGACACATGGTAATGGGAACAAACAAAACAAAATATTCAGAATATGCAAAGTGATAAATTATTCATCAATGAGCATATTCCAACACATAGCAATATAACAAACAAAATGAATCTATTTTGAATCAAACATACAAACACAAATGATGATGATGATGATGATGATGATGATGATGATGATGATGATGATGATGATGATGACAATGCTAAACTGAAGATCGATATATGAAGATGAAAGAGAGTGAGAAGTTAGGGTGGTGGATTAATCGAATCCATGATGAAATCACCCGACCTCCCCACCTTCTTCCTCTCTATCCTTGCGAATTCCAACTGTAATTGTCATTAATAGCCTGACCTCGCATTCAAATTGAAAGTCAAGTATCCACCAAGCTAATAGATCCAGAGATAGGAAGATGATCTCTTGTGTATTTTCAAGATTAGGATCGATAAAGGCTTATCCCATTCATCAATTGATCGGATGGATCGAGGCAAGAATATTCTGTCAATTCTTATGAAATGCTATTTAGTCACAAAGAAAAGGAAGAAAGAATCACATGCAAAAGAGGAAGACAAAGATTGGACATTATTGAAATAAATTTATGACTGCAACCCAAAAAGAGTACATTCATAAAATATTGTTTCCATACCACCTATGAATTGAGAGACTGCAACCCAACCCAGACGGGATAGCAGGGTGGGCCTACAAGACCCAAAACGAAATTGCTCACCTATTTTGTGATGAAATGGGATAAGGAAAAACCCAACATGGTATAATATGATAAGGACATCCCTAAGAACATCAATAAGTCAACATGATGAGCCCAAGATTTCCTCGAATTTTCCCAAGAATTTTCTTTTATTTTATGCTATTTTTTAGTTAATTATGCCTTGGAAATATTATTATTTGTGTATTTGTGCTTAATGTAGGTTTCCATGCATAAGCAAGCATTTATATGGTGTTTAGCATGAAGTTCAAGGCAATTCCGTGCTTTAAAGTTGAATTACAAATCATTTGGCCAAAGTCCGTTAAGTACTCCAAGGCAAATCTGGCTAACAAAGGGCTAATGGGGCTAACAAAGGACCAAAATGCGAAGCCTGAAGGGGGAAGGATTTCGACAGCCAATTTAGAATCACCGGGGGCACCGGGGCAACAATTCAAATAGCATGGGAGGCCGATGCCTATTCATCAAATTGGCTCATTGTTGTGTTGTCGGCCACAGGAAGGAGCCACGTCGCTCATTTCCCATCCACAAAAACAGCTGGCCTGCGTCATTTCCTTGGTGGATCCAGTCCAACCCGGCTCCAAATCTAGCTCCATCACCCGCCTATCCAGCCTAATCTCTCACTCATTCCAGCCTGTTTCTTCCATGTAGCAGCCCACGGTCCGTCTGTCTAGTTCGCCCATGCCAAGCCGTGCCCCATCTTACTTTTCCAGCCCAATTTGCCCTTAAATCTAAAGTATTTTCCCTATATTGCCCCTGGCAGCTATCATTTCTTGAATCCCTTCATTATAATTATCTCCTAGCCGACCATTTTCAAACTTAAGCTCCCATTTTCCACCATTTTCTCTTAAAATCCTTGAAGCTTGATCACCTTTGAAGGTTTGGAACATCATTTCAAGAGCCAAGGAAGGATTTGCAAGTGATTTCAACCTTGGATATCAACATTGATGGGTTTAATTCTTCATATCTCTATTTTATGATATTTTTGTATTTTCTAGGGTTTAATTTGTTGTATATTGTTGAATTGGTTTGTGTTTAATTAATTTGTGGAATGTAATTATTTTTCTATGTCTAATGTAGTGATTTAAATTTAATTTCTCTCTTTATTTAGTATACTTTCATGTTCGGTTATTATTTTGTGAACTTAATACTTCTATTTATTTGACAAATAATTAAATGATTTTAGAAATGTTTAGGATTCGCGAGAGCTACCTTTGTATTTCGGACCAATCAATTTAATAGTTAGGTGTTTTGTGACACACACCGATAACTATTGTGAGACTTGTTTCGACACGCGATCAAACCACCTTAGCCATTCGCGAGGTCGGGGAAATTATAGTTGACTATAAGATGTGAGAGCCCATAGTTAATCAATTTTGTGTTCTCGGCTACCGGCATGATTTGTAAAAAATAGAGAGAATATATTTTTGTAAAGTATTACTCATGTGTTTGGTTATTATTGTGTATTCTTAATGCTTTTGATGGCGTAGCGAACCATTAGATGATCACTATAATTATAATATACGTAGCGAAAGCCCTTCCCATTAATTATGAAAATCACAATAATCGTTTGCGTGACGTGAGACCGAAAGGAGATCATGCGTAAATAGTCATTAGGTGCTTGTTTTGACATTTAATTATTTTCTCCCCTATGTTATGGGTTGCGATGATACAAGCTCGTACCAAGTATGAGTGATAGCTAGATTTGCTATACGTAGCGAAAGCCTGTAGTGAATAAAGTAGTGTCACCGATTACCAACACTTGAGTTAAAGAAATGCTGAAAGAAGATTGATTTAGTCACCGGCTAGACTAGAAATATTGCACTCCTATCTTTTTAATCTTGATTTGTTGTTGCCAAACCACCTCTGCGGTAGTGTAGATTTAATTGCTTTCTTAGGCTGTTTATATTTTAGTTTTTAATTCATTTTATTTTCGCTCAAATATAATTAGTTAGCCTAATTTTGTGATATGAGAAAATGCAACACTGGTAAGATTACTCGATCGTATCAAGTAATAAAATTCGTAACTAAGAGTCGATCCCACGAGAATAGTGCTAGAAATAAATTCTAAGTACTAAAATTGGGCATACCTAATTTTATCTAAACTAACGGAAATTAGATTTAAAATAAAAATAAAATAAACAAAATAAAAGCAAGAAAGTAAACTAAATTAACGTGACGATGAAACAGCGGCAATATCAAATTAAGGTTAAAAAGTAGGATTGTGATATTTCTAGTCTAGCCAATGTTTAATGTAACTCTCTATATTTTTCTTAACTCAAATTTTTGGTAGTCAGACGCACACTAATATTTTCTACGGACTTTCGCTACGTATAGCAAACATAGCTATCACTCATCCTTGCTACGGGCTCATATCATCGCAACACATAACATATGGGAGAAAATAGCCGCGTGGTAGATCAAGCGCCAATGACTATCTACGGTCTTCGACAATCGGTGTGCTTCAAAGACATAAACAATTATCACAATTTTCAAAATAATAGGAAAGGCTTTCGCTTCGTATCCTATCATTCTAGTATTCATTTAATGATTCATGACTTCATTAAAAGCATTAAGCACACAATGATAATGACAAAAAATATATGAGTAATACTTCATATAGAGAGAAATTAAATTAAAGCATCACATTCAACATAGATAATAATCACAATCCAAAAATATATTTAGCCCATCATCAAGATATCAAGATAAATGCAAAGTTTCTCCAAAAATTACAACAATAAAATAAATAACAAAGTGGAAGAATTAAACCAATTGAAGTTGCAATTTTTGATTGACTTTACTTAATCTTGCTCCCTTGACCCTTGATTTGATGCTCCAAGCCTTCAAAATGGATGCATTTTTATTTGGGTGGAGAGGTGGATAAAATGAGTTTGGGGAGAGTTTTAGGGCTGTTGCCCTAAAAATGGAGGCTTCTCCTTGAAAATGGCCGGCTAGGAGGAATATCAAAGAGAGCTAGGAGGTCTCCAATAGCCAGGGTTATTTAAGGGAGGACATAGGAGATTTGGGGGCTTAATTGGAAGGAAAAATAAGACTGGGAAGAATGGGTCAACCAAGAAAGGAACGCGGGTCGACCCAGGGTTGGAATGGGTGAACATGTGAGGAAATGCGGGCTGGAATGGCGGGAGATAGGTTGGATTTGGAGCATGATGACCCGGATCCAAGCAAAGAGACCCTGGTGACCCGTGGTTGGGGCAGGCGACGTGGCCGCTTGTGGTCTTGACAACGCAAAAGGGGAAGGGGTTTCATGATTAGCGCCGACATCCCCTCTATTTTGTGAAGTTTGCGCCGATGCCCCTAGAATCAATAAAACTGCTGGAGAAGTCCTTCCATGCCCAAGCCTTGCAGTTTGGTCCACAGTTAGCTCCATTAACCCCCGTTAACCCCGTTAAGCCTTGGAATACTTGACGGATTTAACGGACTTTGACCGAATGCTTTCTAACTCAACTTTAAAGCTCGGAATTGCCTTGAACTTCGTGCTAAACTCCATGAATGCTCGATTAAACCTTGGAAACCTACATTAAAACACAAATACACAAATAATAATATTTCCAAGACATAATTAACTCATAAATAACACAAAATAAAAGGAAATTCTCTAGGAAAATTCATGAAAATCTTGGGCTCATTATTTTGGTACTTAGTTGGAGTGAGAATTACTTACATTCTCAGTGGGATCAATAACTTGTACTTATGTACACTTTATTACTTGATACGGTCGGGTATTCTTACCCGAGTTGCGTTTTGCGCACATCACAACACCATTTATGCCATCCATTGGACCAATCAAAAGAACTTGAGCCATGAAGATTTGTGAGGAAGTCAACGGCTTGGTACGAGAAGCTTTGGAGATGGAAACAAGGATTTTGAATCACGAAGATAAAGCCTTGACCCATGAAGTTAGTGCAATGTCATATAAGGACCAACGGATGATTTTGGTGAAGTAACGAATCACCATGCAACCAGTAACGAGTGCGGCCACATTGATCATTCCAAGAGTGACCACATCACTGCATAATGCGCTCGCATTACAAGCCTCAATGCGACCGCATTGATCACAGAGAGATCACTAAAATCAAAGTCGTAGCAAAGCGGTCGCATCCTCTGGCAATACGATCGCACCCGTCTTCAATGCGCCGCATTACTTCGGCATGTTGCGACTTCATTGCAACGACTTTATGTTTTTTTTTTTAGGATTTTAACTTATGGTTTGTTTTAGACTTTTACCCTATTTTGCTATTTACGAGTTTTGAGCATAGAGTAGATTTCTAGGGATATAAATAAGGCTTCATTGTTAAGAAACAAGAACTTCTGAGATATATGAGATTTGTAAGATTTCTTCAAAACTTACTGGTTCTTCTTGAACTATTCAAGCGCCTACAGGTGTGAAACTTGTGGTGTTCGACAATTGACTTAACAATTGATCTTCCATATCAATTGTGTCGTCTTACATAATACTTAGGTTCTTCAATTGTTTCGATTGCGGGTTGCGGCTATATATGCCAAGGTTTCTGTCGTGCTAATTGTTGGGTCGAGATGTCACCCCCGCAAACATCATTCGATCCTAGCTTCCTGCCACGTGTGTAATTCGTTGTTCAACGAAACCTTTCGAGAAGATCGTATCATAATATTAATCTTACTTTTCAGTTTTACTAATCTTTGACTTAGTGATATACCACTATTGATCACATTTCCTTACATAATTATGTTACAAATATTTCAAATATAAAATATTAGGTAAAATTCTGGTCGGCCCCTTTTCCAAAGTTTGTAATCTTAAAAGTCCATCGTTTTTTTTCAACCTCAAAAGTCTATTTTTTAAATATTGTTCCGAAAATGTCATCGTCTCATTCAATAGCTCCGACAAATACATTGGATTCGAAAATTACCATTTTGCGCAACAAAATGGGGATCAACCTGCTGGGTTGAAGGGTTTTTCAGTAGGACGAGGCGGAGGAGGGAGAAGAAGAAGGCTTATGACGAAGGAGATGAAAGAAGGACGTGGTTTGGTTCATTATCATTTTGTATTGCAGTGCAAAAATGAATTAGATAATATTTTATGTATTGCAGTTCAAAAATTGTTTCATCGCGATTAAAAAATAATTTCATCGCGGTTTAAAAATAGTTTCATCGCAGCTTGAAAATAGTTTCATCGCGGTGCAAAAATAATGACCTCCGTAGTGAGCCTACGTTTCATTAAGGGTATCGTAGTCATTTTACTTCCAAGAGTAACTTTTTCGATTGAAAAAAGAAGAAGGTACTTTAGCGATTAGAAACCTCAAAAAGTGGATCGATCCGCAATTTCTTCTAAAATATTTTGGAAAAATTACAGGTCGGTCCACTTTTCAAAAGTTTCAATCACTCCAGTCCCATGTTTTTATCTCAAACCGGAAAATGACATTTTTGAGGGCAAAAAGACTACGATACCTTTAATATGAGCATGAGACGCGCTACGAAATGAATCGCGGTGCATTGACTATTGAACCGCAATGCATCAATTTTATTAAATTATTGTTTACACCGCGATACATCTATGTTTGAACCGTGATACAAAATCATACAGAATCAAACCACGTCATCCATGTCAATCTCTGGTTCGTTGCACAATAATGATGATTTTCGAATCCAATGTATTTGTCGGAATTGTTGAAAGAGACGATGATATTTTCGGAATAATATTTCGAAAAATGAATTTTTAAGATTGAAAAAAAAAAACAATAGACTTTTGAGGTTACAAATTTTGAAAAAGAAGAACGGTCATAATTTTAGCCAAATATTTTCTCCGGTGAACTGAAAACAGCAAACCTTTCCGGAGTGAATGAGCGATGGCAGGGTGGGCCCATTGAAAGCCAGCAAACGGAACCGGCGTAGTAGCAGGGTGGACCCACTACAGCCATAAGGAAATTGCTTACCAGTTTGGCATAAAGGATTGACAATTTGACTGATGAGGTGGGACAAGGAATAACCCATCGCTTGGTTTGATTCTTTACAAACAAACCACTGCAATAATAAAACATAAACCTATTGAACCTTTAGTTTTAGTAAAAAGGGAATTTGTATATGTGGAGACTGGAGACTCCAAGTCTCCAACACCGAAAATAATTCGGCAAAAATGGCAAAGGTGTACGAATGGCTAATAGAGTAAGTCGCCGCATAAAGGTTAATTTATGAGTACCTTTTGAACTCATCAAAGCATGCTCTTATATGTTATAACAAGCATTGATAATTTATTTGTTTTGATAAAGAATTTGGACTCATCAAAGTCAACATCAGCTTCAAATTCATGAAAATGTTTGTAACATGTGATTGCCAATTCAGGGATTTGGAGTTTTGGACCATCTGAACTTGAACCCTTTGAACCTTATCTATTATACAATCGCTCTTCCTTAAGGCAATAGAATTTCCTTGCCAAAGTCAATAAACAACCCACGTAAGCCATCTGGCAAGGCAGTATAAATAAGACATTTGAAAGATAGCCAAGAAGATATAATATAGGTAAATGAAACATCTCCTCTTTCTCTCCAATTTTCAAAACTAGAAATGTTTCCTCCATATATGACCATCATCTTCTAGTTACAACTTACAACTCAATCATGTCTACCATTGGTCTTGAGGTTGTAACATTCAATCCATTAGCATCTTTGCCCCGCGTTTGGACAAGCATTTCGAGTAAGTTCAACGGCGCTTTCATCTCCTTTAGAGGCTATATCTCTCGAGAACATCGTATGTCCACTTTTCAGAATGCCAATTTCATTTTTATAGTTTCTTCCCTCCTCATGTACCTCCAAGTCCAGTCTCAAGGAAATGGTAACAACTCTCTCTTCCAAACACACCCTAAAACAACTAATGTTGCAGTCACTAGTCTATTGCTGTACGGCTTGACATACGACATTGAACAAAGATTTTCGTCAACCCATCCAAATTTAGCAAATGCAGCTAGACGTGGTGTGACTATTTTTTGTTCTTTGTTAGTGGCATCCCTAGCATCAACTTTATTACCAAACTGGGTCGCACCAATTCTATACCTAGTATACATATTGGTTTATGCAGAAGAGTGGATGGATTGGTTGCAAAGGAGATTCTTCGTGGCTGAAATTGAAGAAATAACCACACTTCCGGTGTGAAATTGAGATTCTTCGTGACACATGATATAGGCTAATCAATCTGTACTTCTTTTTCATATATTCGGTCTGTTCCAAATAAATGTTCTTAGTGGATAAAATATAATGATTAAAAAATGTAATTAATGATGAATTGTAAAATATGTTGTGACAATAATACTCATTACACTCTCCCTCATTAATTATGTATCCATTACACTCGCTCTCTCTCTCTCTAAGATGTGCAATAATGATAGTATTAAATGAAGGAATATATTATAAAAAATGGGAGAAATTTGGACACCAAAAGTCTTTATAATATTAATTGGAACGTCTAAAAATAGAAAGTAGGAACATTTATCCATTAGGAGGGAGTATATTTTTACCAGATATTCTCCAGCTGTAGGGACTGCCATTTTTATTTATTAATTTCAGTTCAAAACTGATACCGTCTACATAGTTGATATTGAAGATCAAATTCCTAGGTGGAGTCATCCAAGCTGCTTCAACACAAGTTTTTCCCATGTTATATATATAGTGGGAGCATTCAAAAGAAATTTCGGCTGCACTTTTTTGATTGCCAAATTTACCCAAATTATAGAAATATATTCACCATCCTTTTTAAATTGTACCCACAACTGTAGAATAATCAACCACTTTTTCTATGATTTATTGATTGCTAAATTTTGGGATAAGTGAAACGTCTTATGATTAAGATGCGTCTATATACCATTATCTTTAAATAACTACCCACAACTTTGTTAAAGATAATAAAGGGGTTAACCGTACCATTAGTCCTTGTACTTTTCCTTTTCTATCTTTGTATTTTGACTTTTCTCGTGGTTGGACAAATTACTACATTTTTGCATGTTGATAGTTTGTGAGTTGAATGTTGTTAGATGCTTGATCGTGAAATAATTTTTAGAGGGTAAGAATATAAAATTACCTACTTTAATCCTCAAACTTCTTATTTTAAAATTTAATATATCAAAATTCATTTGATTTTTATACCTCTCGCTAAAAAATATATAGCTTAAAAATGCATTGATTCATTGCGAGTAGGGTTGGCAACGAATAAAAAATTGCCTTTGGTAATGGGATCCAACAACCCCCCACCCCAACACACATGCCTTAAAATTTTGATTCAACTCGAATTTGGTAAAGAAATGAGGGGCGAATTCCTCAAATGGTCTCTGAACTTTTTTGTCAGTTTTTGTGATTGGTCATTTATCGACCTAAATGGTCCCTGTACGAGGAGTTGGTCTCATCATCCAATTTCATTAATTTTAACCGTTAAGTTTGAGCACGTGCAAAACAAATGTTTTTTTTGTCAAGGGTATAAAAGTCATTTTTTTGGACAAAGTAGAGGGACTTGAACCCGCTGAACAGATCCTTGCTATTAGGGGTGGGCAAACGGGTTTGGGTTTTCGGGTCCCGAACCGATCCGATTGAGTAAAACTCGATCGGGTCGATTATTTTAGGTTAACGGGTTATCCGAACCCGATCTAAAAAACGGGTCAATTATTGGGTTTTACATTAGTACCCAAAAACCCGATTTCCAGATGAGTAATTATGATTATTTTTAATATTTTTATTACATTAAATCAACTAATCAACCACTTATGACTTTAGTCTACTCTTAAATCACATTACCATTACCAATACCAATACCAAGCAATTACAAACCTACCAAACACAAAAAAATAGTAGTTTTTTTTTTAATTAAAAAAAAATTGTTTTAAATATAACGGGTTACCCAAACCCGATTTTGCGATTACCCGATTTTATCGAGCGAGTTCGGGTAGTAAAATATTCTGTCCATTTTCTCATGTACCCGACCCGCTAATCAGAAAAACTTCGAAACCCGATCCGATGCCCACTTGCCATCGCCGACACGCTCTTACCCGTAGAGAAGCGGGTGGGCAACAACAACAATTAGTCAGACTGGTACTTGATCCTTCAACTCGTTCGTTTGACTCACAATTCGGAGCTGATTGTAAGTCAGTACAGGAGACTCGCGCTCTTGCTAAATCCTAGCAAGAGCCAGTTTCCCTACGCCGATCAAGCCTTCCAGCTGGTGTCCGAGGCCTGGTCCGTTCTCTCAAACCCTATGCAGAAATCGATTTACAACAGTGAGCCTAATTTTCTCAAGCCGTTTAACCCTATCGGGTTTACCCGTGAGGTTCAGCAACCGCAGCAGCATCATTAACAACCACAACAGCAACAACATCATAATTTTTTCTCTCTGTCGAACGTTGTTGGATCGGGTGGCGGTAGGAACGACCGGAGCGTCCATTTGTAATTAGACCTCATCAACAGCACAATTTTCCGTCTCAACCTAACCTAGTCGTGTCGGGTCGGGTCATAATCGGAACAACCAGTTCGTCCTCCATTTCAAAGTAAGCCCACCCAGCAGCGGCGACAGTCGCCCCAAGTTCAGCAACGAGCATGTCGGCGATGACAATGATATGCAATGCATAATAAGTGATTGTAGTCCACCAGAAATCATTAATTCCATAGTTATTGCAAGTTGCTACCTATATTTTAAACAAAATACTCATATTGGCGCTAAATTTTGGTAACTTCACAAATAGACCCTTTACTTATTTAAATGAATTGACTATTTTATCCCTGGATAAAAACATGTGAGAGGCACCTTTACGTATTTAACGACACAAATTTAATGAAATTGGACATAAGGACAAATTGCGTTTAATGGCATAGTACAAGAATTTGGTTTTTTCGAATTTCAGTACAGCAACCAATCGCAAAAATGACAAAAAGTTCAGGATTGGATTTGATACTCAACTTTTTTTTACTAAGCCAAATTTTAAAATGTAGTACTTCTTTCGTTCCGGGCAAAGAGTCCACTATATCATTTTGGATGTTTCATTTAAAAAATTCACTTTAAAAAATTAAGACATAAAAATATCATTTTATTACTAATGAGCTACTAAAAGTATTATTTTTTAAAAAATTTACTTTTTAAATAGGGACTATTTGTCCGAAAGGAATGGAGTATCATTTATGGTGCTTTTAATCAACTTAGATTGATTCAGCTAAGCTCCTAAGTCCTTATTGCTTAAAAAAAGCTTACAAATCATCCAAAACTTGCAATGCAATAATGTTTTTCCTACAATCTATTAACTATTACTAAAACAGAAGCCGTTGATGTCACATTACAACTTTCTGTAAAATGCTAAAAGCTCTAAAGGGATTCTATGATGAAATCCCAAAATGGTAAAAGTTTTTTTTTCTTACCATTTTTTCTACCAAAATCGGTTAGTACCTAATAAATTATATTATATATTTTTTATATGTGTTTCACTTTATTAGGACTCCACAATTCTTATGGTAAGAGTTTTTTATTACTGTTTTTTGCTGCCAATTTTTTGACATTAATCTTTTTTTTCTCTTCGTTAGTATCATCTTTTTCATTTCCTCTCTCAAATTTCTTAGTTTTCAAATTGTTTAGTTGTGTTTTTTTTTCTTGTCAAATTTTACAATAGAATACATACATGTTAAAATTAAATGAGAAAATTAAGGTACGTATATGTTGTGTGTGTGCATGTTTTTTCACAGTATAATGAAGGGTAAATTACCAATAACCCCCCTCAACTTTGGGTTAGGTTCAAATTGCCCCCTCAACTACTAATTGAAGCAATGTGCCCCCCTCAACTATAACATTTTTTAATCACATCTTCTGTTTAATCACTACCATTTAAATTGACATAAAATATTAATCTGAGACTCATGTAACCATCGTTTAATATATTTTTATATCATAATACTATTTTGGTGTTTTAATTGACTATTTTACCTTTATGCTTTAAAACCATATTATTGCCTAAAAATGGTCAATACGAACAATTTCTTACCTTTATTTTGAGTAATATGGTAAAAATAATAAATAAAGATTGTTATGAAAGTCTTAGGTGGGAAAATTTCGCTAATTCAAATAGCAGTGCTTAAATAAAGGGTGTAATTTAAGAACATATTGTAGTTGAGAGGGGCACATTGCTTCAATTGATAGTTGAGGGGGCAAAATAAACTCGACCCATAGTTAAGGGGGGTTATATGTAATTTACCCTATAATGAATTAACTTACAAATTATAACATGTTTTAGAAATATATAATGCTGTTATATGGCTAGAGCTGTCAAAATCGAGCCTGGCCCATAGGTCCGGTCCAGCCCACCCGACTTTTCAAGGGCATGAGCCTCAATTTAGAAGGCCCGAAAAAAATCGGGCCTCTTTGGCTCGGCCCGCTAGGCCCATGGGCCGTGTTTGACCCGATCTTAAAAAGCCCGAAAAGCCCGACCCAACCCGATCATAAAGTTAAACACTTCAACTTAATTACAAAATTAAAAACTAAAACACAAATCTAAAAAGAAAAAAACTATCAGACATTCATTTATACCACTTTTTTTCTTTTGGTTAGATAAATTTATGACACAATATGATATATTTTCAAATCATTGTTCTCTTTTTGGTTGAAACTCATATTCTAAATTGATGGAAGTGACACTTACAAAGAGGAAATGGAGTTGATCTTCCAAGTTCTAATCTAGTTTAGTATGGTTGTGGTTAGTAATTTTATCGAAACTGATCTATTTAATTGAGTATCTCTATATGATATTAACTAATAAAAAAGCCTCAATAGTATAAACTTGATAAAATAAAATAAAATAAAAATGCTAGATTGTGTCGAGCGAATCAAAAAATGAACATTGGCTAGTTAGTATGGTTTTGCAAATTAGAACCCGAAAAACTTTATCTATCTTTAGAAAACACATATTAAAAAATTGGGGACAGTATGATGAACTTCAATTTTGTTATAATTTTTTTTTGAAAAATTACCCTTCAAGTAGCACATGTATTTTTTCTTTTGTCTGTAACATTATAGTTTTTCTAGTTTCTGGTTCGTTCAATTGTTGAAGTTATTACCTTTGTTTATATTTGCTTTAGTTGCACTTTTGCTTTGTAATTGTGTAAGTTATACTAGTAAGTATGAGTGTTTTGAACTTTTGATGTGTTATATAACATTTATTAGCTAATTTGTGAGGGTTTTTTAATAAAAAAAATACTCCCTCCGTCCTTAAATTATCGTCCTCCTTTCCTTTTTCGTCCGTCCCAAAATAATTGTCCACTTTGAAACTTACCTTTTTAGAACATCACTTTTACCACTTTACCCTTACTTTTTCACACTACTTTAATTATGGGTCACATACACATGGGCTTTGAAGGAAACTACACATTAAACCAATATTAATAATTCAGTCAAATATGTTTTCTTAAACGGTGCGCCGGATCAACCAGGACAATAAATTAGGGACGGAGGGAGTAGTTATTTTTTTGGCCCATAGGCCTGAAATGCACATGGGTTGGACTTGAGTTCTATGAGATCCGACACTATTTTGGGCCGGCCTGACCCGGCCCACCGTTAAACGAGGCCCGGTGGGCTTAGGCTGAGCTGGCCCGGCCCGTTTGACAACTCTATATATGGCTAATGCATGTTTGTGTGTGTGTTTTTTTTAAACTGATTATGCCTAAGTTTTCTTACAACATGACAAGCATCGTAGCAAGGACAGATTGAGTGTTGTGTTAGCTATGGATAGTTGGACATACATATATCACCTAGGATTTCATTTATTTACTTTTTTGGTATATTTACTTTGTATAATTTTTTTATTATAATGAAATATTCCACAAGATCTTATAAAGAGAAAAACAAAAGATGTTTCTAATGTTTTTTTTTTCTTACATAGATGTTATTTTTTATTATCGATGTTGTTAAGCCTAATCTTATTTTCATTTTGTATGTATTAAACTCATCTATTTGTTTGTATATAAAAGAATATAATATTAAAAAATTTCATATTTTAACCAAGTTAATCGACATTTACAATATTATATCTCTTTGTCAATTTTATTCAGTTTTATGACTAGAAACAGAGTAAAGATTAATATAATATTAAGTTCCATGTAAAGATCATGTGGTCAGGTCTCTTGATTCTTTTGTATCATAAACTTTTGATAGATAAAATTATTTTCAATTAAGAATCTTTAAACATTGGTCACAAATTTGAATAATAACATTGAGCTGCCCGGCCCAATAGGCCCAAGACACACAGTCACGTGTCTGGCACATTCCCACTTCGCCAACCAGTACCGAGCTTGAGTGCTCTGCACTTCTCTTCCAAATCCCACCATGTCGCCCGACCTTAACTAGGCCCGGCCGAATCGGTACCTACTGCGTTTGTAGATGTTGATTTTATCCAGGTCGGGCACGTTGGCTAGCTCGGCGATAAGTGGTGGAAACCGCATGTTTGAACCGAATCCGGCTGCAGATCGAAACCAGAGGTTTTTGACCGACAATAGTGATAACCGATAAAACCCCTAAAACGGGAATCTAGGGTTGGTTGGACTTAGAAATTTGGGCCGAGTAACATAGGTGACCGAGTAACATCTCTAGCTTTTTTCATTTTTCTCGGGCATGAAGAAGTTGTCTTTAGTTGGGGAGTTATGCGTGTTGCATCTCCCGGCGGTTTTCTCACTTTCGGTGCTTGCTCCTTTTTTTCTTTAAGGGGGCTTTTGCTCGGAGTTGTTGCACTGGTAGCAGGGTGGGTGCTCAGAGTAGTGGGATCAGTTGTCTGGATAGAGGGCACTGTGGGTGCAAGTGTGATAGTTTGGCTTGGCTCTGGATGATTCCGCTTTGTGCCTCGCCCAGTCGTAGCAGCAGGAATAATAGGAAAAGGGGCAGGAGTTTGAGTAGCTAGTTGTTTGTTCCTGCTGGTCGATCGCCCCTTTCTTTGCGGCCTGAAGAAATTTGTTCGCATTATTGAGTTGCTTCATGTCTGCAAATGCAACAAGTGGGGTTAAAGAAAATTGTGGGCAGAAACTTCACAAGTTGTAAATCAAGTGCATAGTTTTAAAGACAGACCGGTAATCGAGAAGGAGGGTGTACAATTGGTTCCAGCTCACGCACAGTCAGGACACTCACTTGGAAATTTCCCTCCGTGACATTTTCCCCAGTAAGGATGCGGTTGTTCGTTTTCAATGGTAACTCGGGGCTCGACTCCCTCCACCGGCCAACTTATAATGCCAGCTAGACGAAGTAGAGTTGAATCAGACGCAAGGATCCGCCAGTCGAGTACCCAATCTTTCCCAGCTCGTCCATCCCTTACTCCGAGCAGAGATCTGAAGGCCCTGGCTATTGGGGGTTCACCAGCTCGAAAGGCGGCCTTGTCATATTCAGGGAGCTCAAAGTCATGCAAGTAAGGAGCAAATGGCCATCCTACTCGTGATTCAACTAATAGGGCTTTTCCGTCCCAGGAATTTACTTTATTAGGTCCGTCACTCAAAAGTTTGAAGTAATTAGGGTTTGAGCGCCCAGTAATACGCCCAGATTTTTTGTCTAAAGAAAAGAGGAAAAATTTCCTAAATAAAGTCATCTCGGGTTCAAACCCGAGCAGCCTACACGCGACAGTGTATGCAACCAGAAACCTCACTGTTCTAAGGGTCAGGTCGCAGGGGAGGAGTTGGTCATATTCAGAAACTCTACGATGAATGGATCTAAAGGAAGACGAAGTCCTACAATGAAGAAGTCGAAGTAGAATTCCCTTCGATCCCCTTGATAGTTGTGCCCCCTCTCCTCGATATTCAGACCAAAGGCTTTCACTTGGTAATTCTTGGGGTCCATACCCAAGGAGTAGAACGAGGCACCGACGTCGTCCTCACAGGTCAAGTTGTCCCATTTGAGTGAAGAGGAGACGTTGGAGATGATCTGTTTGCCGATGTGATGTTCAGCTCGCGGATTGCTCGAGCTGGGAAGATTATCCTCAACTTGTTCATCCTCCCTAAGGTTCTCGCCTGCCTATGGCCTGTATCCCTTGTTGTATTGGGGGGATCTGCAGCGTCTTCTGCAATGTATTGGGAATTTCGTATTCGGCGGACTAAGGAAAGTTCTTCTTACTCGCTCTCTTCAGAACTGGAGGATTCTAAGCTCTCCTCGGTTTCAGTGGAGGCTCCGTGATCGTAGCAACGACCTTCAATTTCTGAGTGGGTTTCGTCGCTGGACATCATACATGAAATATGAATCGAAGAATACATATTAAATCTTGCTCGGGTAGTTAGGCAAGAACATATCAAGTAAAACTCATGGCAAGAACTTATCCTAAGACCGATGAACGGGGCACCGGTCAGGTATTCCTCGATTCCTCTACGTGGAGTGGGATAGGTTCGTAACAGGTAGGGGAACGAGATGGACTGAGGAAAGGTTGCTGAAAGCTTAAGTTTTTGACAGATGTTTTAGCCATATTCTATAACAGATGAAACAAAAGTCATTCAGAACGGCATCATTGAACCCTAATATGAGGGTTTAGCAAGGAAGAAATAACAGCGAAAACATAAACAGAAATTGCAGAGAGACTGATAATGATTGAAGAAATACCTGTTGATATGGAAGAAAGAAGATTGAAGATCTTGAAGGCTTCGGTTGCGCGGCTTGAGCACGAAGAAAAATGGTTCCGGCACTGATTTTGTCTTCGTTTGCAGAAGTGAGGAGTTTTTTTTGGTTTTGAAGCTGTTTTGAATCGCTAAAGTTTGAAATATGGGGGTGATTGAGCTTTTATACCGGGGTGAAACCGCCGTTTGGGGCTACTCCAAGGGATTCTCATCATTAGGGCTCAGGAATCGAGGCAACATTTAATGTTTCGTTGGGAAACGAGCCCAGGTGAGTGCGTATGGCGGCGGATGATGGCTTGTCTCTTCAAAACCCTTTGGGCTGGCATCCATTTATAAATCTGATCGGGGGCAACTCGAGACATTCATGAAAGGTTACATTTCAAGAACGATTTGGCCTGGGGATTCAAGGTTCTTCTCCTCGCTCCAAGCATAAATACTCGTTAGACAAGGAGCATGGGGCTACTGAGCTGCCCGGCCCAATATGCCCAAGACACAAGTCATGTGTCTGGCACATTTCCACCGGTCACGGGCAGAGCATGAGCATTCCAAGATTTACACAAAGAAATGGGCAGCGACCATTAACATACCGCGAGCTGGGGACTTAGTGTCCAGCGGGCAAGGATGTAGCGAGCTGGGGGTTTACCCATTAGGCAAAAGTATGCAGCGAGCAGGATTTATCATGCTCGGGTATTAATATAACAGTTGTCTTGAATGTGGGCAGTTACTTTTGAGAAACTCGCCTCCATCACTATGATGAAACCGTTATGATAGACGTGGTAGTTACTGTGGCAGTTACTATGCCCGCCAAGTACGCCACACTTAATGAGCAGTTATACTCCGGCACCAGCTATAAAAACCCCTTCAACAAAGGAGGGAGGTATATGATTCTGAATACTAGCCCAAACTCTGTCAAATTGTTTACTCAGTTGACTATTGTGCTAACTCTCACGCCGGAGGGCTTTTGTAGGGAGTGCCCCTGCCTAGTTTACTGTTCTTTCTATTTTGTTTGCAGAGTTGGGCTCAAGAGATTAAGGATAAGTTGAAAGCCAGATATCCAATTGAAGAAGCCCAGTGTGTCTGAAGATTATCTTGGACGCATCAAACATAATATCATAATATCAGAGTCTGGATCTTCTGTACCACTTATGTGTATCACTGGTGTACCATTTTTCATCTTCACCATTACATCCCAATCATTGCATCTCAAACAATGGTTGAGATGAAAAGTGGTACACCAGTGGTACACACAAGTGGTACAGGAGATCTAGACTCATAATATCATAATTAAGAAAGCTAATAATTTTTGGAATTATAAAATAAAAATCAATTTCCTAATATTTCAATTTTTATTCATTTTAAATTTAAGATATAAAGTATTTAGTTGTTAACTATTTTTAAATTATTAACTGTTCTGATAAAAAATAAGAAACCATTAATCTCATTATTTTATTTTATCTTGAAGTAAATTGAGTTAAATTTGAAATTTATATTACTCGTCCGTCTCTGCAACACTTTCATAAGATAATAAATTTATTTAATTTAATTGTTTTTTATATTGTTTTAAATATTCATATATTAATTTCAGTATTTACCATATTTTAGATTAGTTCAAATGATTCTAATTATAATGAGTTTGAAAAATTCTCTTATTATAAAAAACTTTAACGATAAAAAAATTTCTTAAAACCGTGCATCGCACGGTATAACCTATTATTATTATTATTATTAAAAGGGTGAATTACCCAAATCATCCCTTTACTTTACCCCTTTTTTAAACTCGTCACAAATTCTTAAAAATCATTCTTCTATTAAAGCTTGTGATGCAATTGGTCCTTCTGTCCAATTTCGTTAATTTTTTTCGTTAAATCAATGCATGTGTGTCTAACGTGATATTGGTCTAGGGTAAACTTGTTCATTCATTATTTTCTTTTGAATAGACAAAAATACGCATAATATTTTTATTTTTAAAAATTAAATATATGGGCAACAATGTAATTAGCTAAATAAAAAAGTTTACATCCCTTCTTCCCCATTTCATTTTCCCTTCCGTTCAACATTTCAAGGTCTTCCACTAACAAGAGGCAGGCATGCCCCTCACCGTTTAAGAAGGAACCATAGAATAGAATCCACTATTTCTTGATTCATTACCATTTGTCCTAAAAAGCCCAATTGGTTGAAAGTCTCATTTTTCTTGACTGTACTACCGCTCCATTGTTGGTGAACACAATCTCTCTCCTTTCTTTTCTCAACAAGATAAGAACAGAAAACCTGTTTTGATTACCCAGATTTTTCAATTTTGCTCCGATTGCTCCAATTCCAAATAACCTTTTTCCTTCGGCCTCCTTCCTCTACGGTGGCGATAACAATCTGGGTTTGCAATATGGGTTAGCAAGTCAAAACCCCTCTCATACGCAGCAGCTCCAGCTCCACTGCCGTTGTCTTCCCTAGGGGTGAGCGCCAAATTTATGAGCCCGCATATGCCTGTCCTCAGTGCCTCTGGCCCGTGGGATGATACATAGTCCGGGCTTTAGAGATGTTAGATGCCCGCTCGGCTCGCACACCCTGCCTTCAAGTTCTAATGCCCATCTAAGCCCATCCATCATCACATTATGTTTTAAAATTATAAATATATTATAATTAATTAATTATACCATTACAAGAACAAAAAGAACCTTTGTTATCAAGCTTTTGCCTACCTTCGTTAATTATATTATTATATAGTGACTAGTTAATTATAATATTATATTATTATATAGTGATTAAGTGATATACCAAATTACCAATACCAATAGCCAAAACTCAAACAAAAGGCAAAGTAAAACTTTGAAACCCTAAAACAGTAAAACCTAAAACAAATCAATCGCTACTCGCCTTCCTTCGCTCCTTCGATAGCTCTACCCGCTTACGCTCGTTCTTTTCGCCTATTAGTCTATTATATAATTACATGATACATAATGTAATTTTTGTGTATAGTCACAGCTTTGATTTGGAGGAACTAGGTGAGTAGGTGTCATGGTTCAGTTCAATCGCAAGACTTTTAAAATTATGTGTAATTTAAAAAACATGAAAATCAATCGGAGAGCCCATCTAAGCCCGTGCCCGTTCAATGCCCGTTCACTAATGCCCGTGGGCTTGTCTACGGTACTGGGCTTTTTAAAATGATGCCCGCTGCCATATGGGCCTATACTGGGCATTACCAATGCCCGCGGGCTTAGGGCCCGTGCACACCCCTAGTCTTCCTCGATCTATCTTCTCCATCTCCAACCTCAGTTACGGCCAGACCCACCTCCTTTGCTCCGATCAACTCTAGTTCAGTCTTCTCCGATCTTTTTTTTCTCTCTCAGTTCGCTCCAGTTCGCTCCGTTTCCAGTGCAACAGACACCATAGTCGTCGGCCTCCTTCCACTCCGGCCGAACGAAATTGGAGCCGCCGCCCCTGCTCCAGTCAAAATTTTCTTCTTTTCATCGCAGTCTCACCTAGGATTTTAGAAGCGAAAAATTAGGGAACACTTTGGACAATGGGATTGCTATTTCCATGTCTTTTTTCCCTATAAAAATCTTTGTGCAACCCCACCACGCTAGAGATTTTCCTACAGGCTTTACCTCCACCTATTGCACACATCTTTGTATAGCCCAGTCTGAAAACTAGTTCTGTCTCTTCTTTTTCTTTTCCAATTTGATGTCCAACAAGAAAATCTTGACAACCGAGATGAATCAAAGAGAAAAGTGGGGCTGCCATTGTTGGGGTTGTGGGAGGATGCGAAGGAAGAAACCAAAAAAAAAAAAACACAAATGGTCCCGGTACTTTTTAGATAAAATGACTATTTTACCCCGAACAATAATTACGTGAGATGCATATGTGTTGACTTAACAGAGAAAAAATAACGAAAGTGGACAGAAGGATCATTCCGTCAAAACTTTTTGTATAAGGACCAATAAGGTTTGATTTTTTTTTCTAAGGACGAAGTTGAAAAAAATAGTAAAATACAGGGATGATTTTGGTAATTCACCCTTATTAAAAAGGTTCCCTAAGCCACAAATCGGTTTGTTGTGACTATTTTTAAAAAATTTCGTTTTTCTTTTGAATGTAATTGATGCAGAGTCAAAGTTGGCCGAACGCAAGGCGGAAAGGCCCAAACACTCATGGGCTTCGAGGAGTACTATATTGAAGACGGTAATGAGCTAAAAACTAGCGCATTATAATATCGAAAATAAAATCGCCCACCGTGGGGCTCGAACCCACGACCACAAGGTTAAGAGCCTTGCGCTCTACCAACTGAGCTAGACGGGCTTCTTGTGTTGGATATTTTCTTTATCTTAATTATTGTTTATATCGTACTAGTTACTACGCCAGACTCATAGCCTTGATCATAAACTTGGTTGATCTAAAGAAATTTTAGAAATGAAGTCATGTTCTCATGTTGTCTTTAACAAAACTATACTATAAAAAAAATTGCAGGCCGATCCATTTTCCCGTTAATTTAATCGCTCCAGTCCCTTCTTTTTATTTTCAACCGAAAACAGTCACTTTTTACCGGAAAATGATTACGTTACCATTAAAAAACATTTAAGGCATGACTAGCCGCGTGAACCGCGGTTTAAAGGTGAATTTTGTTATCAAATTGACTATGTTACCCTTAATAAACACTTAAGGGATGAGTATTCGTGTGAACCGCGGTTCAAAAGTTACTTTTTGGATCGAAATAACTATGTTATCATTAATTAACGCTTAAGGGATGTCTAGTTGGGTGAATCGCGGTGTATACCGCGATTCAAAACCTTATTTATCGGTTAAAACATTTTATATTTGTTCTGTAAATCTACGTTTCTTTCCTATTCACTCTATTTTTCAATAGAAAAACCCATTATGTTATTGGTTAAATTTCGACGAGATACGATTGTTTCTAAACTTAGTGAAATTTTGTCATTGATGATGTTATTCAATTGATAACAGGTATTATTCTAATATTGACTTTTCAAATTTATCTATGAAGTATTCTGTTAGATCTCACATGAATTGTTGTTTGATGAATGACGAAGATTGCATAAACATGTTGTTTTTTGCCAGACTTTTGTCAAGTAGTATTATATCCATATATGTTGTTGAAAATCAAAATGATTTTAGTTTTGGATTGAACATAATATGTTTACTTGAGGATTTTGTTTCTTGTAACATTAGGGATGTAGGAGATTGTTGTAGAGCCGATTCAATGAATTGTAATCGGGTGTATCGACTGCAAATATGGATGCCTCAGTATGTATAATAGCAATTCAACTTATTCGAATCGCAATTCATCTACATATTATCAAAGCAATATCAATTCTTCATGTGTGGATAATGATGATGATAGTGTCTCATGTTATGATACATGCCCTAATCAATTTGAAAATGACCTTTTAACTGCTGGTTGAGCATCACTTATTATTGATGTGGGGCAAATTTTCAAAAGGGAGGGGGGGTGTATGAATTTCGTTGTGAACTTATAAAGTATTCTTTCAAAATTGGTTTTAAATATATTTTTTTTAAGAACAATAATGAAAGAATTAGTGTTGTTTGCAAAAATTTTAATGATGGTTGTAATTGGTTTATGAAAGGAATTGTTTCAGCCGTTGACAAGTCAGTAAGAGTATACAAGTATAAACTTGAACACAGTTGTTATGTCAATACGATTGATCCAATGGATTATGCAAAAAGATGGGTTGTGGTATAATTTCAGACTTGATTCTTGAAAATGTTCGTAGTCGACCATTGTATTCTCCAAAAGATGTAGTTGATCAAATAAGGACCCAGTATGAGATTTTGGTTTCATACAGTAAGGCATTGAGGAGCGTTGACAAGGCTCAAGGTAAGATTTTTGGTGGTTACGAAGATTCTTTTCAGGAGCTGCAATGGTATGTGAAAGCTTTGCATAATAGTAATTAGGGCAGCTGTGCATTTGTTGAATTGGACCCTATTACAAATCGTTTCAATCATTTGTTTATTTCGTTTCGTGCATGCATAGATGGTTTTAAGTATTGTCATCAAATATTGTTCATTGATGGAACTTTTATGAAATCTCGATTTAAGGGAACTCTTTTGTCTGCAACGACCAAGGATGAAAATCAAGGTATTTAATTATTTAAAGAAATTATTTTATATTTTAATATTTGTGTGTGAATATTATTTAATTATTTTTTTTTTCTTTGCAGATCTTTTTCCATTTGCTTTTGCAGTTGTAAGTGCTGAAAATCAAGATAATTGGTGTTTGTTTCTTTCAAAAGTAAAAGAATTACTTGATAGGGATGTGCAGTTTGTTTCTAATAGAAATGTTGGTTTAATGGAAGCCATACCTGAAATTTTTGGGAGTTCCAAACATTTCTTTTACTTGGTGCATCTTTATCGTATTTTGAAAGACCTTTGTCGTGGTAGACCATATTCAAAAGGATTTCGATCTAATTTGTATAAAAGACTGAAGGATTGTGCGTATGCTCCGAATATTAGACTTTTCGACGAGAAACTTGAAATATTTAAAAGAGAAAGTGGACAGATTGCTACTGAATTTTTGTTTAATCTTCCATTTCAAAATTGGGCTATTGCACATTGTTGGGAGAATTATGTATGCTGGGATAACATCAAATGCTGCTGAATCGTTCAATAATTAGATTTTGGAGGCTCGGGGTCTTCCCATTACACACATAGTTGATTGCATAAGATCAAAAATTATGAAATGTTTTTTAAGAGGCTTAACAGTTGAACTAAGTGAAGCAAATTACTATGTTCAAAGATGGATCATAAGTGGAGTGAATATCTAAACATTGGTATCACGTGGTATGTGCGTAGTGTATGTAACGATATATATGTGGAAGGTGAGACCATTTTACCACCTATTACCAAGAGATTAGCTGGACGTCTGGAGAAGAAAAGGATCGCATCAAACAGCGAATCAAAAAGCAAAGGAAAATGAAATGTGATAGATGCAAAAAGATTTGTAGTCATAACTCTAGATCATGCAGAGAAGTAATTCAAGATTGAGTTATTTTTTTAATGTTACTGAAACATTATTTGTTTAAAGATTTGTGTTTGTTATATTTTAGTATCGCGATACATTGCTTGTTTTTTACATTTTAATATCGCGGTGGACAAATTCAGTCACCACGGTACATAATATTGATAGCAATTTTACTTATTTTAGTATCTCGGCTCACAAAAATATATGGGTTTTGTTTTTAATATACTACTTTTAACTAACCAACTATTTTTATTTATATATTGTGATTCATTACTTTATATATCGTGGTGCAAATAGACTAGACAATTAAACTATTGAACTGCGATACAAAAAATAATGCAATAAAATTTATGTACCGCGATGCACATATTCACTACTGAATTCATCCAAGTATATTTCAATCAACCAATAAGCTAAAAATGACAATAAACACAACATTAAAATTAAAAATCATGTAATTACAACTATGAAATTAAAGCATATTCATAGTAACTGTGGAATCCAAATGTTTACAACTGTGAAATTACAATACATTCATAACAAATCCAATCTCTTGCTATTTTAAATCATCATTGCATTTCTTCCCCAACTTAATCATCCACTTTGCCATCTTAGTCATGTACTTTTGCACTGCGTAACGTGCTAATTTCTCTGGGATTGGTTTCCCTTGTAGCAAGTTTTCCAATAGCATGCACACTATTACTCCGCAGTCATCTGTTCCAGAAGCTTGCTGTGGGGATGATGTGCATGTTTTGGTTGGGCATGCAAAGTCGGGTTGGCTTAGTCCCTTGTATCTTTTAAATTCAAGGTTTTGTAGCAACCCTCTCATTTGTTTTCCACATAGATTGCATGTAAACAAAATTATTAATATGCAATTATGACATCAATAATTGTTACATTTTTAAGAAGTAAAAAGCTATAATTACTCACAAGTATTTTTGCTTTTTCAAGGTGTCAATCTTTTTCTTCGTATTTGTTTATTGATGAGTTGTACACGACCCATTTCATATCGCTTTCATAAAAAGACGAGTAGAGTCCAATGTAAACAGGAACCTGTTAATTCCCCCTGCCTTGGTGTGTTAATTGGGAAAATTAACATGTCGTGTAGAATGGCGTCCATCAATGCATCATCAATGCATGTTTCTCGGTATTCTTTGTACATTGGCGACAAAGATTCCCTTGCAACAAATAATTGAAAAAACATATACAAAGTAAATTTGCATCTATAAGTTAATAATTATATATATATATATATATATAATATTTATTATTATACTTACCTAGCTATGTGGATGGAAAATAACTCCATAAGTTTCCAGTTTTTCCTTTTTGATCTTTTCTTCTAAAATCATGATCCCCAAACTTGTATGTGCTGTGAACATGAAAAAATAATTATTATTCCTGCGATAATTAATACATCAAATTAGACAACATGTAGATATCATATTTGCGTAGAAATAATTACACCGGTTTCAATCATTTCATCATTTAATAACATCAATACATCTTTAACCTCAATTAGTGGCTCTATTTCTCCTCACAAATACACTATTGAGCTGTAAAAGTTAACAATAAATAAAGTTCATATAAACACGATGTTAATAATTTATATTTTTTGTAAATGAAAGATATTTGATGATGATTACCTGATTCCATCATTGTTGTCATGAATGTTCTTCAACTTATTCATTAAATTTTTGTTCATCAAAGAAACTGGTTTGACATCTTTTTTGAATCGAGGGAGGATGTAGACGCTTTGGTTGATGTTGTTTTCTCTTCTTCATTCAAGGAAGCGATTTGTGGACTTCTTCCTTTCATATTTCTTCTCCTCTTTCTTCTTTTCCCAGTGTCTTTGCAGTCTTCATCTAGATTTTTTCTCTTCTCAGTGTCTTTGCAGTCTTCCTCTAGATTTTCTCTTTCTGTCCTGTCTTTTATGGATTCTTTTTACCAGTGAAGATGGATCAACAACAGTTTTTGACTATTTTTTGCTTCTGTCCACCAATTCTTCATCATCATCTTTCTCAGCTTCACCAACTTCTTTTTCATCAGCTTCTTCTTCAACAACTTCTTCTTCAATAGCTTCATTAGCTTCATTTGGCAATTGTTGACAAATTGACTGAATATAATTAATTGTCAATATCTATTGGTTCTAGAGGTTGTTGTGCATTTAACTTGAGCATTTCATTTTCAACCTTTATTTGTTTCACTTTTTTCTTCAGAGACTCTATTTCAGCTGTGTGTTCAAGAATTTTCAGATTGAATTATGTGTTTTATATTAGAGCCTCTTACAATTCATTTTGAATCTGTTGTTCAGAAGCTGATGATAAATGTGTTTGAGTTATTTGTAGCTCAGTTTGAAACCTTTGAATTTCTCTGTCTTTGGCTTCAACAAGGCTTCGCTCTTGACGGAGTTCATTTGTTAGTGATTTTAGCTCTTTGTGTTTGGCTTCAATTGTTGAGTGTTGACCATGTGCTGGCCAATTCAGATTTCAGCTCATTGATTACTCTTTCTTTTAACTTCATTTCTTGTCTGAGGGCTTTGCAACAACTACTTTCAAATTGTCTATTTGAATCAACAGCTAATTGAAGCAAGTCTAACCCCTCAGTGCTTATCGAGGCAAAGTCAATTGGATTTTCAGTATGATCCTCTTCGTTATGATCCTCCTGACTTGCTCCTTCATATATTTCAGTTTCATCATTGTCACTTTTAATTTCAGATCCGTCCTATTCTACATTGATGGTTTGGTTAAGCTCCTTATTTTTTGCTTCCATCAGATTATCTTCATCTAACGATCTATGACCCTAAACTACCTTTATTTCATTTCTAGTTTTTTTTTTCAAAAAACATTTGAATTCATGTTGTATAAAAATAATTGGATAGTATTAACATGCATAGTTATTCCTATCAATATATTTAATGTAATTTGTAATGTGCATTTAAATATTCTTATAGTGGTGAACATTATTGAAACAAAATTTGATTATATTTTCTTCTTCAACGATGAGAGGTCCTATTTGACAAACCTAGGGATATAGCTTGTGTACAGCTGTTTCGCTATATTTCATCTCTCTTACACCCAATACTGCATGTGTAAATTGAACACAATGATTAGAAACAATGTCATATAGTATTATTTAAATAAACTAAAAAATAATATGAAATGAATTTTATGTTATCGGTAATAGGAGTACACATTTATCCAATGTGCCTTCCTTTACTGCATCCAAGCTGTCATACAAAATATCAATAATGTGTTTTGACCAATTGTATTTTTTGATAGCTTCCAAATATGCGAGAAGGGTTGCATATGCCCATGAGATATACATTGTTTGTGTTGTAACAAACAATGTTGCAAGAACAAGGAGTGTTGTCAAGCTTGCAATGTAGTTTATCTCCCCTTGGTCGTTACTTTGAATCAAATCAATTATCCTTGCGCATATGAGGGTTGAATTCAGTCTAAAGTCCTTTGTCTTAGTGGACATCTTATCTGGGAAGCATTTTTTATTTCAGACCTTTCACACTTGAAAATAGAAAGGTTTATTTCCTTCCTCCCATCTATTATCCCAAATAGCATATTTGCATCCTTGGAATATATTTCTTCTCTCCGGTCCACAAATTTGAAATACCTCAGGCCTTTGACATATTTACTTACAATCGTTTTTAGAAACAAATTATCAATTGTGCAATGTTTTCTTTCTAACTTGTCTCCAAGAGTGATAATGACATTTATTAAATGCCAGAATGGAGTTTTTTTTGTGTGCATCGAAGTGTGCTCTAGTAAACTCTAACTTTTTCAAATGTTGCTACAGGACTGTGATACTACATATGAAGCTTAATCTTTGTGTACCTGCATAAAAACAAGATATAAATTTAAAAAATAATGTAAAAAATGTTATAAATTCTATATTGCGATTCATTTTCAAAAAATAATGAAAAAATGTTCACCGCTATACATAAATCTCTCATAACTTAATTTGACTACATTATTTAAGTTTGAAAGCAAGAAAACGAAGTTAAACTTGTATTTCAACTATTAACAGGAGAGAAATATAGAAAGCTCAATATTTTTAACTTTTTGCTCTGTTTCTTGTGCTTTTGCTTGGCCTTTTTCTTTTATTGCTTCTGTTGTAGCTTATGTACTAACTTGTTTCACGCTTTGTTGCATATTTTCGTTAGTCGTCATTTTTCTATGTATTTTGAGAGAGAATCATTAAAATGGTGTTTTGTTTTAGCGAAAAAAAAAAGCAGTGAAATGTGCCTTTTTGGATACTGTAATGAGAAGTGCCTTTTGGAAAGAAAATGAATTTACACAGTGAGAAAGAACAGTATAAAATGTATTTTTAAATCTTTTGAACCGCGGTGCAATTATTTTTTATGAATTTTTTATTCACGTCATTATAATTTTTGAATCGCGGTTAATATATATTTCAACCGCGGTGCAAATATTTTATTTCAATTTTTCATATGCACCGTGATTAATAAATAAAAGGTAATCGCAGTACACCATTATTTAATAGAATAAAAAAATGAATATACACACTATTTAAAGCAAATAAATTTATACAGTGGGAAAGAACAATATATTTTTTGAACCGCGGTGCAACTATTTTTGATGAATTTTTTATTCACGTCATTATAATTTTTGAATCGCGGTGAATATTTATTTCAACCACGATGTAACTATTTTATTTATATTTTTCATAAAAGGGAATCGCGGTACACCATTATTTAATAGAATAAAAAAAACAAATATACACACTATAGAAAGCAAATGAATTTATACAGTGGGAAAGAACAATATATTTTTTGAACTACGGTGCAACTATTTTTGATGAATTTTTTATTCACGCCATTATAGTTTTTGAATCACGGTGAATATATATTTCAATCGCAGTGCAACTATTTTATTTCAATTTTTCATAAAAGGGAATCGTGGTACACCATTATTTAATAGAATAAAAAAAATGAATATACGCACTATATAAAGCAAGTATTCAATATTTATTTAATACTTTTCCCTTAATTTGCTAACTGGAGACAAAATAACCCTAACCATTTAAACATCCAGATGAACGAAATTTTTCAATCCCTAAAGTGATACAAGACATATTGAAAAACATGAAAAGACATAATACCAGAAGTACTAAATCAAAAATAGGAGTTGAAAATAAAGAAGAACAAGTTTCAGGTACGTTTTTTATTTTCAAATACATTTTGTATGGTGCATTTTGTTTTGATAATGATATCCTATTCAACTTGAATAGTAGGTTGTCAAATGTTGAAAAAATTACATGTAAAAGTTTTTAAATAATCTATACGTTTTTTTCTGATTCAAAGTAGATGCTTCACAATGCATATTTTATGTTCGATGAAATCCCGAGAAAGAATTTATTGATTTTAAATTGTATATGTAAATCATGTTTCAATTCTACAATACCTATATTTTATTTGTTATGTAGCTGAAAAGACATACAATTTTTTTTATATAGATGCAGTTTTAAAATGTTGATTGAACAAATTGAGAGAGTGCAGTTCACTTAAGAACATATGGCGGCATTGAAGAAGACACCATTTTGGAACATAATTGACAGAATCCATAACCATGGAAATATAAAGGAGCTGACAAAGAAGAGCGATAAAGTAATAAAAAATATTTTGAGTTGTTACATGAAAGGGAAAAAGTGTTTCAAATTTGGGCAGGTGGAGCTGAACATTAAACCCTCAGATGCGAAGGAAATATTTGGAATCAATAATGGAGATAAGGAAATTGATATTTCCTTTACCGAATTTAAACGATCAAATTTTTTAAAGAGATGCTTCCTTGAGAGGTTGTTAAAAGCATCACATAGCATAAGATTGAGATCAAAACTCATATTTGATTGGATGAAGGAAATGATAAACAGTACATAACAGGAAGATATAAACCGCATTGCAGGTTTGACTACTTTGCTTGTCTTAGCAACTTTGCTTGTTTCAACCAAAAATTTATATATATCGTGGGCATACACAATTCTTGTATCTGATTTGGACATGTTGACAAACTACAACTGGTCCAAACATATAGCGGATGCTTTGGTTGAAAGTTTGGAAACAACACATAGTTGCCACTGTCAAAGATGCCTGCTGCTATTGCCAATAAGTTTGATATTATTATTAAATTTATATACAAAATAACTTGTTTATTTACAATGTGCAGTACTGGGTATGTGAGAGAAACAAAATTCTGAAATCAATCCACAAAAATTACATCCCAAATTTTGTGAAATGAGATCTGTCTGAATTCAACAAGAAATGCAAATGATCAAAATTTTCTTCGGTTTTGAATCTAGTAAATATATAATTTTGGGAAAAATACCAAAAAGTCTCACTAAAAAATTCTCATATCTAAAAAAGTCTCAAAAATAATTCTTCTATCCAAAAAGTCCCAATGTTAAACTTTTAGTACCAAAAAGTCCAAAACTTAACATTTCCACTAACATCATTAGGGTATGAGGTTTTATTTGAAAGAAAACTTATATTTAACTCCAATAATGTCAAAGATTTAGTATTTCAGATATAATTATAATAATAATATTTATTAACAACAAAAATAATATTAATAATAAAAATAATAATAACGACAACAAATAACTATATTATTGATAATAACAATAGACAAATTTTTTGCTATAGTAATATAATAGTAGTAGTAGTAATAATAATAATAATAATAATAACAACAACAACAACAACAACAAAAAAAAAAAAAATAATAATAATAATAATAATAATAATAATAATTATTATTATTATTATTACTATTATTAGTACTAATAATATTATTACCAAAATTTCATAACAGTGTAAAGATTAACTTTTTGGATTTTTACTATGAGAAAATTAACTTTAAATTTTATGAATGAGTACTTATTTTGGGATTATTTGGGAATGAATTTTTTAAAGAGAATTTTGGTATTATTTAATAGAAATAATGTTGATAAAGACAATGATAATAGTATTATTGTTATAATAATAATAATAATAATAATAGTAGTAGTAGTAATAATAATAGTAATAGTAATAGTAATAATAATAATAAATAATAATAATAATAATAATAATAATAATAATAATAATAATAATAATAATAATAATAATAAGTTTTCATCGAAATGAAAGCTTTTAACATAACGTCGTTTGTAGACACGTTAAATTTTGGACTTTCTAGTATTAAAATTCTATTTTTGGGACTTTTTGGATATGAGAATTTTTTTAGTGGGACTTTTTGGTATTTTTCCTATAATTTTTACTTCTATAGTTATGCATTGTATTTCTCTCAATAAATTATTTATTTTTCTATGACTTTATAGGCATTTATGACTAAAACAAAAGCAAAGGCAACAAAAAGGTAGAAAAACAAAAATTGAAAAAGTGCAAGACCACCCCATCTCAAAAAACATTCTAGAAAGCGAAAGAGAAGTCCACCTCCTTTCACTAATTCTCTTACCCACTCTCATGTTCAGAAGGAGAAACAATCCATTCCTTCAATGGAATTTGAAGCTCAGGAAGAGCCATCAAGTCAACCCCCTCTGCCACTGGAGTTCCAAAAGAGGCTCAAGATCTTTCTACCTTTGAAACAGTTTATCTGTTAGAATGAAGCTCTCGAATATGTACATACAATGAAGCCCACTTCAATATCTATAATATCTACTGATCCAATACCAACTTCTGCTGCCACTTCAACTTTTCCAATACTTACTCCAAACTCAGCAGATATCTAGGATCCTATATGTGCAAATATCGAAGGCTGCATCCCTACATCATATGAGGCTCAAAGACCTAAAAAACGAAAACAAAAAGCTAAACAATTTTCCACAGGTAAAAGAAATTCTCAAAGGATTGCAAATAACAAGTGGAAGAACAACTCCAAAAAGTTGAATGGTTTGCATAATGTCATTGATGACTAATAGGCTCACCTTTGAAATTATGGTTTTGTAAAAACAAAAATGTTTGTTTGTGTTTGTTGTTGTGTTTTTTGTTGTTGTTGTTCTATACAAGTAATTTCAATAGATTTTAATAATTTGCACTGCGATATAGTTATAAAAGTTACATCGCGATAGACATGTTTGTTTGTGTTTGTTGTTGTTGCACGATATATAAAAAGTTATATACCACAATTCAGACGCCAATATACACTGTTATCATTTTTTATTTACTTTAGGCTTTATTATAAACTATGAATCGCGATATATTTAAAATAAGTTTAGAAACCTATCGGCATTAAAGATTCGTTCATAAATGAAGCAAAACCTACCAGCACGTCATTCAAGAACCAGTATTAAAGAAAATTGTATTATGAGGTAAAACCTACCAAGACTTTTCTTCTTTAAATAGCTTATTTAATCATTTTTCATGACTAACAACCATCCTTCATTTATTGATCATTTCTTCTTCCTTATTTCATTGCTTTAGTTATATTGTTTCTTCTCTCCTTCTCTTTAAAGCCAAATTCATCTAATATGGATCTAGATTTGAAAAACAATATTGTCCTAGATCCAACAATCTTAATTTGTGCATCAGAATTATAATCATCTCGAGCATTAGATGCGTCCCAATCCTAATTTGGGCATCATATGCATATTAAAAAATATATTATATTTGAGCTCTCTGTTATGTATGAGATGCATGTTCCAGATGAAATTGGTCTCTTTGTGAAATCACCAAAACTGGAGTATCATCTTCTTTACAAAAACTACCCTATTTTTCTTTATTCTGTTTTCTTCTTCGCTATCCAATCTCTTTTATTGACTATCAAGCTCATTCACTCTTAATTACTACCCTCTCACTTACCATCACACTCATTCATTCCTCAGCACGATTGAAGAAGCCAAACATCGTACTGGGTGGTGGGCTCTTTGTTTATTCGTCTTTTCTACTTAAAAACCCCAACATGAAAGAAAAAAACTTCATTTTGTTCAAGGGTGTGTCGGATCAAAGAGGACAATGAGATTGTAATAGTTTTTTCTCTGTATTTGTTTATAATTCAACGTGTTTGTTTGTAGAATCGCGGTGCAACAATATTTATTAATTAATATAATTGTGAACCGTGGTGTAACTTTTTTTAATGAATTTTTCATTGCCTTTGTGATAATTAATATAAACTTTGAAATGAGTTATAACTTTCTTTAATGCTGGTAGGTTTTGTTTCATTTATGCACTTTTTCTTCACATATATATTTGTACCGCGGTGCAATTGTTTTTGCTTTATATTAAAAGGGAATCACGGTGCAAAAAATATGAAACATTAATAATATACTTTGCACCATGATATATATTAAGAAAAGGGAATCACAATATATATATATATATATATATATATATATATATATATATTAAAATACTAATACTCCATTACAAGCAATAAGTGAAGACAATCTCTAGAGATACAGATGCTTTAATTAAATAGGCTCCGCTAGGCTGCTAACATCTAGATATGATATAAAACAATCTCTAGAGATACAGATATATGTTTTTTTTTGCCAATTCCAACCGTTGATTCTCTGGTAAACCAAAATCAAAATTCAAATGTGTTGGAAGACAAAATACAGTTCTTTCATCAAGATCATAAAAGATGAAGGAAGAAGTGGGATGCAACTTTTGTTATGTAAGTCTTTCACGTATTTTTTAATTCTGATGCACAAATTAAGATTGCTACAAATCATATTTTTAGTGTATATAAGACAATATTTATACAAATCAAGATCCATATTAGCTGAAAGTAGAAAACAAAGCTGTATTTGAGGAGAAAGTTAATGAAGAAAGGAAGAAAGGAAGGAAGAACAAATAAATGAAGGAAAAATAGTTATGAGAAAATGAGAAAGAAATTATAGTAGATATTTAAGGATGAAGAAAGTGAGGGTTGTTTTAGAAACAAGAAAAATAAAAGGACCACAAACATCCACCTCTACGCTCGATGTTACGTTTAAAAATTCTTAATCACAAAAATGAAATGTGAATCACGGTATAGAAAAAAGTACAATATAAAGTTAAAATATATTGCGGTGCAAGAAACAACAACTTTCTTTATTTCCAATTCAATCTACGAGAGAATTCTTTATAAACTCAAGGAACAAAATCCAATTCAAAATAATACAATCGGATATTATAAACTAAACATCATCATTATCTTCTTAAAATCGGAACAAAATGTCTATTACAAAATAATACATATCTATTATAAACTCATCATCATTATCTTCTTAAAATCAGTAGGACTATGACTATGACTATGGGTTTTTTTTATATGTTTTGAACACCAACAACTCTCTTCAAACCATCATCTTCTTCAAATTTGAATGCCTATGGCTGTTGGTTTCAAAACATCGTCTGCTCCCTTGATACGATTTATTACCAATTCCAACGGTTTATCGTAAACGACTGGAATTGAAAATAAATCATATCAATGGAGTCAAATGGGTTGGAGATAAAGTTAATCCAACTTTCTTCAAATTCATTAATTTTGATGCACAAATTAATATTGTAACGAAACATAAATTTCCTGTACTTTGGACTATCATCAGTGTTGAATGTAATGTCAAAGCTTTTTTGATGATAAATAACTGTTAGAATTGGTAATAAATCATATGGAGGATGAAGCATAGTTTTGGATCTACAAGCATAGTTTTGAAAGGAAGTAAGGAAGAAAGAATGATAGTTACAAATAAAAAAAGGAAGAAATGAAGGTCGATATTTAAGGACGAAAAAAGGAAGAAGAAGAGTTGTTTATCTTTAATTGTGGTTCTTGATATACATGCTTGGTACTTGTCTTTCTTTAATTTGTCTTTAATAATGGTTCTTGATATTCTAAATTTTAAAAAAAAACATATACACTGCGGTATAGAATTGGTAATAAAGTAAGTATTAAAAAATAAATTGCGGTTCAAAAATATGTTGGATTATTTGAAAAAAGAACCTTGTTTGTACCGCGATATATCCACAAAGGGAATCGCAGTTCAAAAATATTGAAAATTAAATCACGGTTCAAAAATATTTTGGATTATTTGAAAAAAGAACCTTGTTTGCACCGCGATATATCCAAAACAGAATCGTGGTTCAAAAATATTAAAAAATAAATCGCGGTTAAAAAATATGTGGGCTTAATAGATGAAGGAACTTTTTTTGTACCGCCATAGATAAACTTGACGTAGCACGCCTCTTACTCATTAAGGGTATCATTGTCTTTTTGTGACCAAAAGTGACTTTTCTCGTTAAAAAAAGTGTACTTTAACGATTAGAAACTTGGGAAAGTGGACCCGTCCGAATTTTTCCTAACTATATTCAAAATTTCAAACTATGAATCAGTTAGAATTGGAGGCCCTTTATTTGTGACAGCCTTCTACAGTCAAGCCCAAACCAAAATCTGGCCCATCCTCTTCTTGGTGACTGTCCAGCCCATTATCTTTGTGCATTGGGGAACCGATTACCCTCCCTTTCCTTTCTTTGGTTTCTTTAATTACTCTCTTGATTGACTTTGACCATTGAGATATATACTCCCTCATTCGGCAGCCTCCCTGGCGTGAGTACAGTGGGTAGTGAGCAAGTTTTGTGAGAAAAAGCTTCAAGCAATTCTCTTTCTCCTTCTTCTTGAGCAGTAGGCGTGACTCTCTCTCTCTCTCTCTGTAAGTTAGCGGTTGCCTCCTTTGTGGGTGTTGTCGGAGTGTGTTGGTCGGATTGAGTTTTGGGGGCTTTTCTCTTTGGTTAATATTTGCTGGTATTACAATGGGCTCACTGGTTGATTTGGGTCGGTGAAAGGTTTCTGAGTCGAAGAGTTTGTAGCCTAGACCTTCGTGGTCAATGAAGGCAAGTTGTGCTTGGGTCACGGCGTTATAACAATTCTCTTCGTGTCCTTTCTTCCTTCCGTTGAGTTACTCTTATTTTATCTAAACTAATATTTATTTTGCAGGAACAAAGGCTTATTGGTCTAAAAGTTTTTTCGATGATACTTATTAATTAGCTATTTGTATTAATAGGCTAGTTGTTATGAGGTCGTATTTTTTGTTTTATTCAAAAGTTCCGTTTTTGCATAGGTTCATTCTGGACAGTGTGATTTAAAATCACAATAGTGGTATCAGAGCCCGCGTTCCGTACGTACCGACTGTTGTGATTTAATTGGTTTTCCAAACAGTCATTGTCATATTAAGATTTCTATACGTGGCAATTCCTCAGTGCTGGCCGATAGGGTCCCAATAACGCCCAGAATTATTTTTGATCTATTTTCCACAAGCTGTATCTCAGCACCATATGGAATTTACAACTGAGACGAAGTATATAAAAAACCAAGGTCGAAGTATCAATTTTTTTTTTTAATTTAAGCGTCAGTTAAAAAAAATTATGTTTAAAAAATAGAGTAGATATTTTGTAAGACCGTTTTACTGATCTTATTTAATAAGACGAAGCTCTACTTTCTCATAATTCAATCCCACTAACATACGGTGAGTCGGGTCAAGGAGATTCGTTTTACATGAGATGCGTTTTACATAAAATACATGTAATACCGTTTTTCTTAAGTTTTTTCCAACAAAATAAGGTGTTGTTTGGTAGTTAGGAATAAAGTTAGATAAAATTAATAAATCAGGTTGTCTATTTGGTACAAAATAAGTGGTCGGGACTATAATAACACTAGTTACTCAGATGAAATTATTATATTCTTACTATTAATACCAAAAGAGAGGGTAGTATTATACTATTATTAACACCTTCTCTAAAACAAAAAAAAATTAGGACTAATATTTTTTATCTCAAAATTATCCTCGATATACAAATAAGGATTAATAACGAAAACAGTAATAATACTAAGTTTAATTATCAAACAAGCCATAAGTCTCAAGTTAAGTGGGAAGAAAAGATGGATGGATAAATGACTATGAAAGAGGAGGAATGTTCTCATTCATCACATTCACAAATTGTGTTAATTAGTCAACGAAGGCCGAGACGTCCTTCTGCCGCTAAATTTGCATCTTAACGCGTAATGATGTTGAACTCTTTTGAGCCCTTTAAATGACTAAGAAAAAGGGTGTGGGGTGACGTTTTACAAGTGTCTTTATCAGTCTAGAAAACCAAATCCCTTCTCCTACCTCTAATTTGCATCTTAGATTCTTAAGGGCTTAAAACAAAACGCATAAATATTTTGAACTCTTTTGAACCCTTTAAAAGAACATGTGGGTGAAGCCGAAGTAAGCCCCTCTCACCTATTATTACTCCATCAATTCAAAAAAAAATAAAAAAATAAAAAATCTATATGACGAAAAGCAAAATTTAAGAAAGAGGAATTTCTTTCGGTTGACTCACTGAGTATTGGTAAGGTAAGTTGTCAAAGAGTCTTACTCTCTAACAACTCAATTTCTTAAATATGGTGAATCGGATCAAGATGATTCTTTTTACATAAAATACTTGTAAGAACGACTTTCTCAAGTTTTTGCCTTTTTCAAATTGCACTAAAATAGTTCTTATGTTTTAAAGTATGACTATTTAGTTGGGACAAAACAAGAAAAAAAAGAGAAATTATTTTTTTGGGACAAGTGAATATCAAATTAAGGATTGCATTATTTTTGCATAATTTTTTCAAACCTCACTCTGTCACCCCACATAATTTTTAATTGCAAAGTTGGTTGCGGAACAAAGTGAAATCTACGAGACGAAAACCGACATGTGCTATTTTTCTAATTTTATTTTAAATTGAGCATCGTCGTTTATGCTTCTACAATTCTCTAAGAAACTTGGTATATTACAGTAACCCTCAATTATATGTGTCAATTTTTCTCTCGACATTCACATTTAATCAAAATGGATATCTCTAATACAATTGTGAAGTTAATCTTATATGATATACATTTAACCACTAAAATAATATTTGACAAAAAATTAAAAAAAAACAAAGAAAAGAAAACAATCAATAAAAATAGTTTTAAGAAAGAATAAAGATTATTAGGATGCATCCATACCCTCAAGTAAGAACATGAAGAATTAACATTGTTATCCACACTGTAAATAAATTTGATTGTCATATCATATTTACACTCGTTATTTATATTTGCATTAATAATGTTTTTTCTTTCAAAAATAATATAAATCCTATATAATATATAATTCATTTTACATCCACGTTAGCACCAAAGATGGTCTAAGCTGTTAGGTAACCAAACCGATAATATGTGCGTCATCTTCTACATTTTGGCCGAATTCCGGCGCCCCCAATTAGTTAACTCAATTGAAGAGCCACCCCTTCTATTAGCATTTGTTGGAACTTGGAGCTCTAATTTGTTTGACCACTTTGATAAGTTGAAAAACGATACTATATCCATACACTCTAATGTAAAAAATATTTCTTATTCTAATTACATAAGAATAACATTTCAAAAATAAGATTAATAGTATCATAGTAACACATACTCCCTCCGTTTTTAAATAATTATCATTTTTTTTTCTTATCTGTTCTAAAATAATTGTACTTTTTTAAATAAATTCATTTTTAAGAAAACACTTTTACCACTTTACTATTATTTTTTCTATCCACTTTAATTATGACTATATGCTTAAGGGCATTAAGACTCCGTTCATTTCACAGAAAATAACTTCCGGAAAACGTTTTCCTCATTTTCCGATTTTTGGTAACCTTTGAAATATATAATCAACGTAAAAGTTTTTTCTAGACAATGGAAAATGAAGTTTTTTTTTCTTCAGGAAAATGACTTACAGATTCATTTTCTGTAAGTCATTTTCCAAATGTTCGACCACCCCCCGCCTCCTTCCACAATTACACATATTTAGATACGCGCACAATATTACACCCAACAAATAAAATTTTTAGAAATATAATTGAGTTTGTGCACACTATTTATAAATTATAATTTAAATAAATACTCACTACGTCCTAAAATTAGTGTCTACTATAATATTTAGGGAAAACCCAAACATTATCTATTTTATTTTTTAAAACATATTTTCCTATCAATTATCAAAAAAAATATTTGTATTTGTGAGATTGAAAAATGATAGATCTTATTGATTTGACACCATTAATGATAAATTGAGGGTTATCAAACGAAAATTACTTAAAGTTCAACACTATCTTATATTCAATATGAACATTAATATTATAATATAATTTTTGTATTTATTCATAATTTTTTGTAACATTTTCCATATGTTTGTCAAACAACTGAAAATGTTTTCTGACATATTTTCAAAATATTTACCAAACACTTGTAATTTAAATTTTTTTCATTTTCCAAAAATCATTTTTCAGAAAATATTTTTCGGAAATAATTTTCTGTGAAACAAACGGAACCTAAATAAAATCACACATTACACCAATATTTATAATACATTAATTTTTGTCTTAAACGTTGTACCAGGTTAAAGATAACGATTATTTGAAAATGAATGAAGTACATAAAGATCTTATTGTATTGATTGTTGAGCCGTACTTCAATCTATATTATAAAACAGTTAGTCAATTGACTAGGGCTATTCAGAGGTTGAAATTAAATATTTAAAAAAATTTAATGGTTGAGATTCACTCTCACATTCACACGTGTGAGTAGTTATCTATTTTTAACTCCATATTTTTTCTTTCCCTATTACAAGTCACCCCCTACAATTAATATTATAAGAAGTCACATATTTTTCTTCTCCCTATATTTTATCTTCATATAATAAAATCACACCTTACAATTAATCTTTTGAACAGTCATCCATTATAAAACATAAATCTTTCAACTATCACTTGAATCAATGTATCTCTCAACTGTAACATTTTTGTAAATCACACCTTCTATTTAAGCATTATTATTTCAATTGACAAAATCAAATAAAATGATACCGTACCATAGACATAAGCATGAAGATCTAATTGTATATTACAGTAAAAAAAGTCGGTTAAACAATGTAAAGGGCGGGAAACACAAAATAGTACTCTCTATTTCGTTATCAAAATTCGAAATATTAAACCATGACGTAAGCACCTTCTATTTGATTACTCCGTATTAAACCAAACTCCATTTTGAATAATAAACGAAACTATATAATCTCCAACCTCTCTGACCAGGACCTATTTATTAATGGAGCAATTTCATTAAAGGAGCTTGTTTAACTTATTTGTTGATCATTTTTAAGTCGCGGTCCCACCCTGAGATAGCATAAAACTTGATTCACACGCACTTTTGGAGTTTTTGGATAATTTCGTACATTCGAATATATATATGAGAAAAGGGAGATCAAAATCTACGAACCATTTGAACCTTAACCCCCTCCCCACCCCCACCCCCACCCCCGCGGCCCACTTTTCTTTGTCTTATTATTGTCTAGTTGGTCAGGGTGTGCAACCCAAACTATTGCAAGTAAATCACAGCCAAATATCAATAACCTTTTTGGACCTTCTTTTTGGACCTTCAGTGTGTTGTGTCCCCTAATTGAGGATAAAGAAATTTCCATGTCCGAGTCATTTGACAACTGCCCGAGCTAAAGTAAGCTTCTGAAGCTGCATATATATAAACGTTCAAGGACACTCAAAAATTGTCAAGAGAAACATTTCTTCCATTATCTCCCCTGTTTCTCTCTCTCTCCATATTGTTCTTTGAGGTTGTGAAATCTAATCCAATGGCCTCGTTGTATAGCGTTTGGACAAGCTTTTCCGGGAAGTTCAATGGCGTCTTCATCTCTTTCAGAAGCCATATTTCACGAGAACAACGTATTCCCGCTTCACGCAATGCCAATCTCAACTTTATTGTTTTTTCCCTTCTTGGTTTCCTCCAAATCAAGTATCAAGGAAACAACAACGATTCTCCTTTTCTAACACACCCCAAAACATGCATTGTTGCTATTGCTACTCTACTCTTGTATGGCTTGACATATGATGCTGAGCAAAGATTTTCGTCTACTCATCCCACTGTTGCAAATGCAGCTCGCCGAGCTATGGTTTTGCTTGGTTCATTGCTAACGGCATCCCTAGCGTCAATTTTATTTCCGGGTTGGGTTCAACCCATTTTATACGCTGTATACGTCTTTTCTTATGCAGATGAGTTGATAGATTGGTTGCAGCGGAGATTTATTGATGAACCTGAACCAATGGATATTCCTCCGGTATAACTATTAGGCTACGTTCATTTAGAATTTTCAGAATAGCTCATTGTACTAGGTTCTTAGAGTTAATATGAAATGTATCGCCATTCCCTATTGTTTTCTTGACAACCGGCGGTTCTAAGTGGGATCACAGGGGGGCTTAACGTAACTGTAAATATTGAGAGAGTTTGTAAAAGGGGGAATTTCCATTGACTGATTTATGTTTCTTGATTACAGAGATATTATCATAAATTCATAATCGTGTACTTATACATTGAGTTAACTAACTGCCCCAAACTAACTGAATTGCAAGATTACAAAGGTGTCCTCATCTAACTAACATAACCAAGTAGGCTGGCTAAATTACATTTACACCCTTCAGTTAATTAACTAACTTAGCTGAAGGAATTAGAACTCATCTCCATACATCAACAAATGGAACTTTGGTTGTCGTATGAAACCTCTGTATTTCTCTCTTCATACATTGAGACTGACATTGTGTGCTTGATGCTGAGCAGCAATAATGTCAATAGAAACTGAAGCCTTTGGACTAACATTAGATTAATAGCTAGTGCCATAGTGGTACTACAATGTAACCTTAGCAAACTCAGTTTCCTGATTTTCTTTATACTACTAATGTTGGCACAGTCAGATGCGGGTGCATATTTTTAGGATTCGTTTGTTTCACGAAAAATGACTTTCGAAAAATATTTTTTGTATTTCCATTGTTTGGTAACCATTAGAAAATATAGTCACCCTAAAAGTTTTTTCGAGTCAACAGAAAATGAAACTTTTTTTTTTCTTCAGGAAAATGACTTACGAATTCATTTTCCGTAAGTCATGATGTATCCAAAATGTTTAGATACATTGGGTTTGATAATCTGGATATCTGACTTTCAATTCTATCAGTATCTTCAAGGCCCAAACCTGTCAAACAATGCAAAAACCACCGTAAATTGGGCAAGGGCTTTCCCTGCAAATGCACTTTGGCGTGAAAATTAACTATCCAACAGTTGAGTATACAATTTGACAGAGTTTAGTCAGAGTTTAAGTTAGCATCCCTCTTCCTCCTCCAGAAGAAATGTTTATATTAGGGGTGTAAATCGGAACCACCGAACCACGAAACCGAACCAAACCAAACCAAACCAAACCAATCGGTTTGGTTCGGTTTTGGTCGAAGACGGTTCGGTTTCGGTTTCAAAAATTGGGAAACCACGCGATTCGGTTCGGTTCACGGTTTTTGGTATCGAACCAAACCAAACCAAACCAAACCGAACCAAACCACGCTATTTATTTTTATTTTTTTATTATAAAATATATATTATATTACATATATTAACTATTTTGAACCTTTGATTTAGTCATTATATATATATATATATATATATATATATATATATATATATATATATATATATATATATATATATATATATAGAGAGAGAGAGAGAGAGAGAGACAGATACTAAACCAAACAAAATCTTGATTGTTGGAGAACTATTATTTTTTTCCATTGTTTGAGTTTATTTTAGAATTTGTATTGTTTTATTTATGATAATTTGTTGTTAGTAGCTTATTTCCTAATTTTGACGTTAACTCCAAATTAAAATCTTCTTTTTATTGTTATTTTCAATGTTGATTACTTTCATTAAAAATAATTTATATAAACCACAAAACCGAACCAAACCAAACCAAACCAAACCGAGTGGTTCGGTTCGGTTTTAAGTCTTACTCGGTTCGGTTCGGTTCAGTTTGAGATTTTTGGAACCACTAGGAGGCGGTTCGGTTTGTGGTTTTGACATAAACCAAACCAAACCGAACCACTTACACCCCTAGTTTATATAGAGTTAGCTTTTAAGGCTGAGAATTAGACATTGATGATAAGGGCGTGAAAGGTGGACACGTTCAGGGCCACGTCGGAAGCTGGGGCGAATTTCGGGCATTAATTCCCCACGTTCATGACAGGTAGTTACCACATGACTAAAATGAGCGAACGTGCTCGGTGTGACCTCTCCCGTTATGATCTTGGTCCCCGGACCTCGGGATTGTTTGCTTGTTATATATGTCTGGACGGCTAGAGATCTGTCTTTGCTCGCTGATAAGTTGAGCTCGGGCTATGGAAAATGCATTGTGGTATGCTCGTGAACGTGGAAAGTGTGCTAGGCATGTAACCGAGGCTTGGGCCTTTTGGGCCAGGAAGTTTAGTGGCCCCCTGTTTCTTGTCTGGCGAGCATTAGTGCTCGTAGCGAGGAGCATAATATCTTGACCCATTCTGGAAGCTTGATCGTTGTAAGACTTGTTCAATTTGATTATCCGGTAGTTATTGGCCATAGACGAGGTCCGTGGTAGTGGATGACAGCCGGTGGTGTCCGTGTGCACTAAAGGGGCGTCTTGTCATTTGCGATTTTGGCCTCCACGCACGCCCAACTCCCGGGCGTCATTTAATGCGACGCCTCGTTTCCTACACCGCGTACATAGGTAATCATAACCCCCTCCATTTCCCCCCATTTCTACTTCCATTCAGTTATAAAACCGAAAAAACCTCCTCACTTCATCTTTATTACAAACTAGTTTTACACCCTTACGTTAGATACGCGAATAATTTTTTTTAATTAAATAATATTCAAGCAAAACGAATAAGCAAATCAAAATCAAAAGAATAAATTAAGAAAAGTAATGATTGAGGCAGCTACTTAAATATAAATACATCTTTTTATTGGTAATATTATAGATTTTAAAAAATTTCCTTATACACAATATTTGTTGTTTTATTTGTTGGCTTTCCATCTTCATCAATATTAATATCTTCAAGCCAGAACGGTTTGTTACCCTAGAACCTGCGACATACAACAAACCATGACTGAATACTGGGTTTTTCAAAAAGAGTCTTACATGCGAAAGTGATTGACTTTGACTTTTGTTAATTGTCATGACATACGATACTACCAATGGAAATTATCTTTTCTATAAACTTGAAAGACAATCTCGCATCTGATGGAGACAATGACATTCTTGGTATAAACATTTTGTCTCTAACATTGCTTCAATTCAAAAAATTTGCTTCAACAACGTGATTCTCAAGCATGGCAATGATTAGTCTTGTTCCATTGCACAACCCTGCAGTAGAGTCAATATTTCTCAACAACATCACCGAAACATCAAACTTAAGTGTTAATTCATGGTTAAACAATACTAAACACTTTATATTATTCAAAAACTCTATAAAATGATTGTCTTCAGTTTGAGATTTTTGGAACCACTAGGAGGCGGTTCGGTTTGTGGTTTTGGCATAAACCAAACCAAACCGAACCACTTACACCCCTAGTTTATATAGAGTTAGCTTTTAAGGCTGAGAATTAGACATTGATGATAAGGGCGTGAAAGGTGGACACGTTCAGGGCCACGTCCAGAACTGGGGGGGGGGCGAATTTCCGGGCATTAATTCCCCACGTTCATGACAGCCGTTACCACATGACTAAAATGAGCGAACTGTTCGCTGTGACCTCTCCGCCTGCTCGCTATGATCTTGGTCCCCAGACCTCGGGCAGGGGATTGTTTGCTTGTTATATATGTCTGGACGGCTAGAGATCTGTCTTTGCTTGCTGATAAGTTGAGCTCGGGCTATGGAAAATGCATTGTGGTCTGCTCGTGAACGTGGAAAGTGTGCTAGGCATGTAACCGAGGCTTGGGCCTTTTGGGCCAGGAAGTTTAGTGGCCCCCTGTTTCTTGTCTGGCGAGCATTAGTGCTCGTAGCGAGGAGCATAATATCTTGACCCATTCTGGAAGCTTGATCGTTGTAAGACTTGTTCAATTTGATTATCTGGTAGTTATTGGCCATAGACAGGTCCCGTGGTAGTGGATGACAGCCAGGTGGTGTCTGGTGTGCACTAAAGGGACGTGCCGTCATTTGCAGTTTTTGGCCTCCACGCACGCCCAACTCCCGAGGCGTCATTTAATGCGACGCCTCGTTTCCTACACCGCGTACATAGGTAATCATAACCCCCTCCATTACCCCCCATTTCTACTTCCATTTAGTTATAAAACCGAAAAAACCTCCTCACTTCATCTTTATTACAAACTAGTTTTACACCCTTACGTTAGACGCACGAATAATTTTTTTTAATTAAATAATATTCAAGCAAAACGAATAAGCAAATCAAAATCAAAAGAATAAATTAAGAAAAGTAATGATTGAGGCAGCTACTTAAATATAAATACATCTTTTTATTGGTAATATTATAGATTTTAAAAAATTTCCTTATACACAATATTTGTTGTTTTATTTGTTGGCTTTCCATCTTCATCAATATTAATATCTTCAAGCCAGAACGGTTTGTTACCCTAGAACTTGCGACATACAACAAACCATGACTGAATACTGGGTTTTTCAAAAAGAGTCTTACATGCGAAAGTGATTGACTTGACTTTTGTTAATTGTCATGACATACGATACTACCAATGGAAATTATCTTTTCTATAAACTTGAAAGACAATCTCGCATCTGATGGAGACAATGACATTCTTGGTATAAACATTTTGTCTCTAACATTGCTTCAATTCAAAAAATTTGCTTCAACAACGTGATTCTCAAGCATGGCAATGATTAGTCTTGTTCCATTGCACAACCCTGCAGTAGAGTCAATACTTCTCAACAACATCACTGAAACATCAAACTTAAGTGTTAATTCATGGTTAAACAATACTAAACACTTTATATTATTCAAAAACTCTATAAAATGATTGTCTTCAAACAAACTTGTGTAGTTCTCTGCCATGCACATATAATTTGAACTCAAATAAGTTCTTTCTTCTAAGTGATTGTTAGATGCCAAGTACTCATTTATGGTGTCAAAAACATCAAGAGTCGGGGCAAGTATAACCCTTCCTTGCAAATATGATACGTCATAAAAGACTCCAAAAATGATAGATATATATTTTCAACAATTTACTAGATCAAATTATTTGATGCATTAACCAAAAGACCATTTGGAACTTCCATTGTTGCAACATCATCATTTTCATTATCACATGTACCGTCGACGATACTTAAAATCTACTCACAAAATGCTTTCAACACGAGACTGCATTGGTCATTGCCAATAGCTTGTAGTCTCATGTTTTTTGTAAGTCTCAAAACTTTACATTGCGTCCATAAATGATGCAATTTGTGATCATGTTAAAAAAACATGTTGAGTTTTTTCGAAGGGCCATTATGGTGGAACTTCCATTGTTGCAACATCATCATTTTCATTATCACATGTACCGTCAACGATACTTAAAATCTACTCACAAAATGCCTTCAACACGAGACTGCATTGGTCATTGCCAATAGCTTGTAGTCTCATGTTTTTTGTAAGTCTCAAAACTTTGCATTGCGTCCATAAATGATGCAATTTGTGATCATGTTAAAAAAACATGTTGAGTTTTTTCGAAGGGCCATTATGGTGGTACTGTTTTGATTCCAAGAATGTCACTGACATCATCTAATCATAGAATTTCATTCAAATTCTAGATAAGACAGTTTCCGTTAATGGTGTCTTACGCAATGTCTATATATAAACGTTAGGGTTGTCTAATGTATGACTTCTTTTAAATAAACATGTTTTTAGTCTAGCCAACTGTATGTCATTTTGTCTAGAGTTGCTGATCCTAAGGGCCTTCAAATTTTGTTATGTGATAGTGATAGTTGTAATAGCCGTACAGGTTAAAGAATAATGTTATAAAACGAAGTATTCTAGAATTTATGACAAAACTTTACATTGAGTAAGTGAGAGATATATATTTAAACGTTTTTTCTTGATCGAGATGCTAATAGCATTTGAACATTCTCCATGATTTGTTGAATCAATAATGAGTGAGATACTTGAACTTGTAAAAGTGAGTAGGTATAGAAATTATTCTTCCATGTATTGTGTACTTGTGTAGCAACTGAAAAAAAATATGTATACTTTAAATATAAATAAATAATAAAATAATTACTTTTAAAATAATATAATAAATTTTATCATTTGTAATATTCGATAAAGGAAGAACTAAAGTAGGATACAACATATTTTGATTAGAAGCTTAAATATTATACTATTGGTAAGCAACATTTGCTGACATATTCATATAAGATTATTAAATTAAAGAAACAAACACCAAAAAATCTTTCATTCATACTATTATTTTCATATGGACTAAATAATTCAAAAAACTTTAATAGATCTCTTTCAAAAGACTTCAACAAAATTATTGAGACACAATATTATTTTATTGGGTGATAACCGGGCCGGTACCTTTTGGAGAAATGTTAACCGCAAAAGTCCACGATATATTTTTTCAACCGCTAAAGTACACTTTTGGAGGGAGGGGAATGAAAAACACACCCTTAATGAAGGCATACACAAAGCCCCCCAAAGAAAATTGGGCATTACAATAGAAAAGATGGCATCACAATGGAAAAGATGAGCATCGCAATAAGCTCCACCCAAAGAAAAATTGGTCATCGCAATGGAAAAGATGGGCGTCAGAACTTACAACGCGGACGTCAAAACTTACGATGCGAGCATCGAAATGTGTCAAATCTATTCTTACGTATTGATAGTGATGATCCATTTCGATATAGCTCCCATCCTCGCAAGAATTGCAATGGTCACTCACTTTCTATTAAATTTTAGAACCATTTCTATGAAAAGAGCAGTTTTCTCGATTGACGAATGAAGAAGGGAAGAACTTAGATGAAGAAGGATTCAAAAAGATAGAATAGACGAGTGAGAGACTTACTAGTGAATTAAAGTCAAGAATTCATTCTATCATTAGGAAATGAAATATAAAGTATGAGCTATTTGAGTCAACTTAAGGAAGAAAGATAAGACAGACAAATCAATCTCAAGTAAAATATGTGAAAGGTGAATGAAGAAAGAGACGGATGTGCCTAATTAATCCTTCACCCTTCGGCAAGGTCGGGTTGAGAGAAGCGAGAAGGAGGGAAAGATTGATTTGATTAAAGGAAGGACTAAGTTTCAAGGAGAGGGAATGCAGAGGGAGAGGGAGAACTCTTCTTCCCCTAATCGGCCGACTCTTCTTCTAAGAGTAAGGCTTTGGTTTTCAAAAAGTATTGCTTCAGTGGGAACAATAACATTTAAGGAAGAAAAAATGTACTTTTGCGGTTAAAAAATAGAGTACTATTACGTGTATTTTTATATGAACATATCTTCTTGACCCGACCTACCGTGTGTTGGTGAGTTGCATTGTGAGATAATTGGGGCTCCCTCTTTCAATTAAAACTCGTAAGACATTCTTACCGAGAAGTACTCTTAATAAACAATGCACGACCTCAACACCTAATCCAAATTCAACATCTACCGTCTAATAAATACAACCCTTCAGTTAGAACCCTTCATTTAGAATCCTTCATTTGACATATATTCTTTCCCTTCAAAATTTCATTCACCGAACATTCGGTAGAAATCGTAGCGATCTCTCCCACATTATTCAAATCATTTTAATTTTTCATTGATGAAAATTGTGCCTATATCATTTTGTTTTACTTTCTATTTCCTTGTACAACTTTTAAAGTTTTTTTAAAAAATACAAATCTAATAATTTGAGACTTCAATATTTAAAATAAAGTCAAGTATTTAATTAGTAAAAGCATTGTTTAATGATAAATATTTTATTTTCTTGTCAGAGATTTGTTATATTCTAAATTTTTAAATATACTTCTCAAGGTTATTTTGAAAGAATACATAGCTCAAATTTTGAGATTTGAATTTATAACTCATGAATTTATCTATTACATTTCTTAATATTTTTTATTTAACCATTCTTCATTTTATAAAAAAATATATAACGTTATAGTTAAACTATGTCAACAACTTCATTTTTTATTTCAATTTGGACTAACTATTTCCTTTCAACTTTGACTTTGAGAATTCATTCGAATCTTTGTTTGTGGGCGTCTCTTAGGGCGGATGGTATGGAAGCCATAATAGTTGTAGTAAAAATTTTGGGTTCAAAATGTCTAAAGCTTATTTCGTGACCGATTTTTTTAAAAACTTTCGAAGATTGGTTGAACATCTAAAAACATCAGCAGGCTTTATATAAATGTGATGGAAAATAAAATGTCAAACATGATATTGTGAATTGTCTTTGAAAATACCAACGAGTTTGGGTGTATTCAAAGTTTCTAGAAATGTATAAATATATTAATGTCAACTTATCTAAGAATATTAAATGTTTAATATAAAAACAAAAGAAAAAATAACAAAACAAAGCGTTTCGACTTCGATGTTTCCATTTATGGAAA
>CM028378.1:155870754-156005142 GCA_013146195.2 Codonopsis lanceolata
GTTTCTCATTGGGGACCCCAAGCGAGCCTCCTTGCTAGTTGGCGAGATGGATGTCGAGACTGGAGGGCTTTGTTGGTCGAGGACTAGCGTTGGGCGAGACTCTCCTTCCTCGCTTTGGGCTTGACAATTATCCGTCTTTGGGGGGAATCTTAGGCGAGAATGAATACTCGTCTTAGATCCCTCGCCGGCCACCCTCTTCCCAGTCTTGATTTGACATTGGTGGTAAACTTTGCCTTTTGGCTTTCGTAGTTCCCACCTACACCAAACCGAGGTTGGATTGCTTGAGGGGTGCTTTGCGTTGATGGGCTCAGGGGCCGGGCTTTGCCTTAGCTCGTGCATTTTGGTCTCGACTTCCTGTATTTTTGTGCCGCAAGGCCTTTTGGTGCTCCCAATCTGCGTATTCTGTTCGGCCTCTTGAATGTGGGGCTTATTTGCTTTGCAGCAGCGGTTCCTCCTCGTTGGCCTGGAGAGACTTCGACCTCTCGGGGTCGGCGTCGGCGTCTATATTTTTGTTCGAGCCGTTTGGCGAGGCGATCCTTCTTTGGTCCACTGGCCGACACCTCGGGTAGCGAGGCCGGAGTTCCCCTGCGTCCTCGCCGCATTGCTCGACATGCTCCTTTGCAGGCGGGTGGATGCAGCGGGGTTCGTTTTTTTGAGGCTTGCTTTTTGGATTTTACCATCCTTTCGTGCGTGGACTGTGGCTAAGAAAAGTTGTTCCGACAATGGAACCAAGCGATCACGCAAAATGTGTGGTGATCTTGTCTTGTCGTCACGTGTGGCGAGGATGATGTGGCGGCTTCTAGTTCGTCCTTTTCACTTGACCTGCACAAAGTAAACAATAAAACACTGTTAAGGTGTCGGGGTGGCCCGACTATAACCCTCCGGTGTGAGAGTAAGGTTTCCGGTAAGGAATTGGTAATAAATAGGCCGTAATAAATGTTTGATAGGAAGCTGTGATAAGAGAGTTGTGATATCTCTGAAATTACTTACCTTGTCCTGAATGTGTGTTCTCATATTTATACCTGAAGTTTATGGTGACGTGGCAGCTAGTAATTGGGGAGCATAAAGCGGCGGGTATTAAATGCGTTGAGGGTCTTCGTCAGAAATGAGTGAACTGTGTACTTGTCAGAGAGTTGGTATTGGCGTGCAGCGGTTTTCTCGGGCCTAGGGAAATGGTTTTGTCGGGGTGGATGATGATTGATCCGAAACCGAGGTCGAGTGGTTCTTGTGACGAATGCTTTTATTACTTGCCGAGGCTGAGGATAATGGAGACTGCTTTGGTGGCGGGGCCGAGGGTGCCCGTGGTCTTTTAGGCCGTGTCGTGGCCAGCTCGTCCACGCGTCTTAGGGGTCATGATCACCAGAAATTTGAAGTGATTTATCTTAGGGGTGAGTGGTCCTGTCTTCGCTACTGGTGGCTGTTCAGGTGGGACCCTCTTTTGTGCCGAGGGTCGGGTCCTTGGCATGCCGATGGTCAATCCCTCGGTTTAATCCTTTCAGATATGTATCTCACATTTTTTAAAAATAAATGTTGGCTCAAAAAGTCTTTAGGTTAAAGACTTTTTTGTTACAAATAGAATAGATGCAAATATTTCACATTGGTTACAAAGTATTCTACTATTATTATCAATAGAAAAGATGTATCACATATTGGCTATAAATTAATGTTGGTTTTAAAAATACTATTATTACCAATAGAATAGATGTATCATACGTTTGGTAGAGGGTAATGTTTGTTTTTAAGGTCTTTAAATATAAGACATCTACCATTATTATCAGTAGAATATGTATATCTCTTATTGGTTAGAAAGTGATGTTGATTTTAATTTTAAATAAAAAAACTTTTACTATTATTACTAATAGAAGAGATATCCTACATTTGTTAAAAAATGATGTTGGTTTTAAAAGTCTTTAGATAAAAGACTTTTACTTTTACAGTCAATGTAATAGAATAGATGTATCATACATTATTTAGGAAGAGATGTTGGTTATGAAATTTTTAAAATAAAAGACTTCTACTATTATTACCAAATGAGGATATGTATTACACATTGGTTAGATAGTGATGCTGATTTTAAAAGTCTACAATTATTAGCAATAGAAGAGAAATATTTCACATTGGTTATAAAGTGATATTGGTTTAAAAAGTTTTTAGATGATGTATCTCACATTGGTTACAAAGAAATGTATCTCATATTATTTAGAAATGAGTATTGGTTATAAAAGTCATTAGATGAAGACATCTTTTGTTATTACCAATAGAAAATATGTATCCACATTGTTTAGAAATGAATGTTGGTTAAATCTACTACTATTATTACTAATAGAAAATATGTATACCACATGATTAGAATGTGGTATTGATTTTAAAGTCTTTAGATAAAAGACTTAAACTTTCATTACCAATAAAAATATAAAATAAGTATCTCAAATTGTTTAAAAATGAATTATAATTTTAAAAGTTTTTAACAAAATGATTTCTAATATTATTATCAAGTTAAATGTTAATTTTAAAAGTCTTTAAATAAAAAAATTACTATTATTATTAATACGTACATAATATGTATCTCACGTTAGCTAGAAACTTATATTAATTTTAAAAGTATTTAGGTAAAAAAAATCGTTTAATATTAGTAACAATATAAAAAAAATTATAACTATGAAAGAGATTAACAATCTAAATATAATGTCTAAAAATTATATTATTATTATAAAAATATATATATTTCATATTGTACCCATATATAACACGGGCTAAATAACTAGTGTAGGAAGAACTAGTGTATGAAGAGAAGGAATGTTCTCAATCATCACATTCACAAATTATGTTAATTAGTCAACCAAGGCCAAGACGTCCCTTCTGCCACTAAATTTGCATCTTAACGCGTAATGACGTTGAACTCTTTTGAGCCCTTTAAATGACTAAGAAAAAGGGAGTGGGGTGACGTTTAAGAAAAAGGGAGTGGGGTGACGTTTTACAAGTGTCTTTATCAGTCTAGCAAACCAAATCCCTTCTCCTAAGTCCCACCTCTAATTTGCATCTTAGATTCTTAAGGGCTTAAAACAAAACGCATAAATATTTTGAACTCTTTTGAACCCTTTAAAAGAACATGTGGGTGAAGCCGAAGTAAGCCCCTCCCACCTATTATTACTCCATCAATTCAAAAAAAAAAAATATTTAATAATAAAAAAATCTATTTGACGAAAAGCAAAATTTAAGAAAGAGAAATTTCTTTCGGTTGACTCATTGTGTATTGGTAAAGTAAGTTGTGAAAGGAGGAGACTACGATTTATTAATTAAATCTTTCAAAGAGTCTCACTTTCTCACAACTCAACTTCTTAAATACGGTGAATCGGATTAAGAGGATTCTTCTTTCATAAAATACTTGTAAGAACGTCTTTTCTAAGTTTTTGCCTTTTTCAAATTGCACTAAAATAGTTCTTATGTTTTAAAGTAAGACTATTTAGTTGGGACAAAACAAGAAAAAAAAAGAGAAATTATTTTTTTGGGACAAGTGAATATCAAATTAAGGATTGCATTATTTTAGCAAAAATTTTTCAAACCTCACTCTGTCACCACACATCATTTTTAATTGCATAGTTGGTGGCGGAACAAAGTGAAATCTACAAGACGAAAACCGACATGTGCTATTTTTCTAATTTTATTTTAAATTGAGCATCGTCGTTTATGCTTCTACAATTCTCAAAGAAACTTGGTATATTACCGTAACCCTCAATTACACGTTGGGTTAGAATTGCCCCCTTAAAATATCATGTTATGTTCGAATTGCTGCCTTAACAACCAATTAAAGCAAATGTACTCCCTCAACTAAGTATTTCTTTAATTGCACATTCTTTTTATCACTGTCATTTGAGTTTAGGAAAAATGTTTACCTAAGACTCACGTGATCATCTTTAGGTGATTTTTTTAAATTAGATAATGTCATTTTTGTGTTTAAATCAACTATCTTACTCTTGTTGATCTAAGACACTTTTTGTTATCCTAATATACGAAATCAAACAATCATTTTTGTCTTCATCTCTAAACATTATTTCTTCTGTGATGTTTGGAGATGAAGGCAAGAATGATTGTTTGTTTCCGTAGATAGAGATTACAAAAATCATTTTATGGCAACGAGGGTAAGATGATCACTTAAAACACCTACAGAACATTATGGTTTGAAAAAAAATATACCTAATTTGACAGTTGCTTTAATCGAAGGTGTTAGTGGTATTAAAGCACCTACAGAAGATTATGATTAAAAAAAATTCGTGCATACATGTTCTGTCAAATGAAACAACAGTGCCAAATTAAAAACTGCGATTAAAAAATTGTTATAAATTAGGGTGCAGATTGCTTTAATCAGTAGTTAAGAGGGAAAATTTGAACTCAATCCATAATTGTGGAGGATATATGTAATCACCCAATTTTCATTGATAAGAGCATCACCAATGCAACTGTTAATTTGATCTTACGTGGCAATAGATAATTCACACCTTCAATCATATGTGTCAATTTTTCTCTCGACATTCATATTTAATCAAAATGGATCTCTCCAATACAATTGTGAAGTTAATCTTATGTGACATACATTTAACCACTAAAATAATATTTGACAAAAAAATTAAAAAAAGCAAAGAAAAAAAAAACAACAAATAGAAATAGTTTTAAGAAAGAATAAAGATTATTAGGATGCATCCATACCCTGAAGTAAGAATGTGAAGAATTAACATTGTTATCCACAATGTAAATAAATTTGATTGTCATATCATATTTACACTCATTATCCATATTTGCATTAGAGATGTTTTTTCTTTCAAAAATGATATAAATCTTAAATAATATCTAATTCATTTCATATCCACGTTAACACCAGAGATGGTCTAAGCTGTTAGGTAACCAAACCGATAATATGTGTGTCATCTTCTACATTTTGGCCGAATTCCAGCGCCCCCAATTAGTTAACTCAATTGAAGAGCCACCCCTTCTATTAGCATTTGTTGGAGCTCTAATTTGTTTAACCACTTTGATAAGTTGAAAAACGATACTATATCCATACACTCTAATGTAAAAAATATTTCTTATTCTAATTACATAAGAATAACATTTCAAAAAATAAGATTAATAGTATCACAGTAATACATACTCCCTCCGTTCTTAAATAATTATCATTTTTTTTTCGTTTTTATCTTTTCCAAAATAATTGTACTCTTTTAAAAAATTTCATTTTTAAGAAAACACTTTTATCACTTTACCGTTATTTTTTCTATCCACTTTAATTATGACTATATGCTCAAGGGCATTAAGACTCCGTTTATTTCACAAAAAATAACTTTCAGAAAACGTTTCCTCATTTTCTGATTTTTAGTAACCTTTGAAATATGTAATCAACGTAAAAAAAATTTCTAGTCAGTGGAAAATGAAGTTTTTTTTTCTTCAAGAAAATGACTTACAGATTCATTTTCTATAAGTCATTTTCCAAATGTTCGACCACCCCTCCGCCTCCTTCCACAATTACACATATTTAGATACACGCACAATATTACACTCAACAAATAAAATTTTTAGAAATATATTTGAGTTTGTACACACTATTTATAAATTATAATTTTATTAAATACTCACTTCGTCCTAAAATTAGTGTCCACTATATTATTTAGGGACAACTCAAACATTATCTATTTTCTTTTTTAAAACAGATTTTTCCTATCAATTATCAAAAAAAAAATATTTGTATTTGTGAGATTGAAAAATGATAGACCTTATTGATTTGACACAATTAATGATAAATTGAGAGTTATTAAACGAAAATTACTTAAAGTTCAACACTATCTTATATTCAATATGAACATTAATATTATAATATATCTTTTGTATTTATTCATAATTTTTTTGTAACATTTTCCGTATGTTTGTCAAACAACCGAAAATGTTTTCTGACATATTTTCAAAATATTTACCAAACACTTGCAAATGAAAATTTTTTCATTTTCCAAAAATCATTTTTCAGAAAATATTTTTTGGAAATAATTTTATGTGATACAAACGGAACCTAAATAAAATCACACATTACACCAATATTTATAATACATTAATTTTTTTCTTAAACGTTGTACCAGGTTAAAGATACCGATTATTTGAAAATGAATCGAGTACATAAAGATCTTGTTGTATCGATTGTTGAGCCGTACTTCAATCTATATTATAAAACAGTTAGCTAATTGACTAGGGCTATTCAGAGGTTGAAATTAAATATTTTAAAAAATTTAACGGTTGAGATTCACTCTCACATTCACACGTGTGAGTAGTTATCTATTTTTAACTCCATATTTTTTCTTTCCCTATTACAAGTCACTCCCTACAATTAATATTATAAGAAGTCACATATTTTTCTTCTCCCTATATTTTATCTTCATATAATAAAATCACACCTTACAATTAATCTTTTGAACAGTCATCCATTATAAAACATCAATCTTTCAATTATCACTTGAAGCAATGTACCCCTCAACTGTAATAATTTTTAATTGCACCTTCTACTTAGGTACTGTTATTTCAATTAACGAAATCAGATATAATGGTAACGTGCCATAGACATAAGCATGAAAATCTAGTTGTATATTAAAAAAAGTTGTTAAATAATGTAAAGGGCAGGAAACACAAAATAGTATTCTCTATTTAGTTATCAAAATTGGAAATATTAAACCATGATGTAAGCACCTCCTATTTGATTACTCCGTATTAAACCAAACTCCATTTTGGATAATAAACGAAACTATATAATCTCCAACCTCTCTGACCAGGACCTTTTTATTAATGGAGCAATTTCATTAAAGGAGCTTGTTTAACTTATTTGTTGATCATTTTTAAGTCGCGGTCCCACCCTGAGATAGCATAAAACTTGATTCACACGCACTTTTGGAGTTTTTGGATAATTTCGTACATTCGAATAGATGAGAAAAGGGAGATCAAAATCTACGAACCATTTGAACCTTAACCCCCTCCCCACCCCCACCCCCACCCCCGCGGCCCACTTTTCTTTGTCTTATTATTGTCTAGTTGGTCAGGGTGTGCAACCAAACTATTGCAAGTAAATCACACCCAAATATCAATAACCTTTTTGGACCTTCTTTTTGGACCTTCAGTGTGTTGTGTCCCCTAATTGAGGATAAAGAAATTTCCATGTCCGAGTCATTTGACAACTGCCCGAGCTAAAGTAAGCTTCTGAAGCTGCATATATATAAACGTTCAAGGACACTCAAAAATTGTCAAGAGAAACATTTCTTCCATTATCTCCCCTGTTTCTCTCTCTCTCCATATTGTTCTTTGAGGTTGTGAAATCTAATCTAATGGCCTCTTTGTATAGCGTTTGGACAAGCTTTTCCGGGAAGTTCAACGGCGTCTTCATCTCTTTCAGAAGCCATATCTCACGAGAACAACGTATTCCCGCTTCACGCAATGCCAATCTCAACTTTATTGTTTTTTCCCTTCTTGGTTTCCTCCAAATCAAGTATCAAGGAAACAACAACGATTCTCCTTTTCTAACACACCCCAAAACATGCATTGTTGCTATTGCTACTCTACTCTTGTATGGCTTGACATATGATGCTGAGCAAAGATTTTCGTCTACTCATCCCACTGTTGCAAATGCAGCTCGCCGAGCTATGGTTTTGCTTGGTTCATTGCTAACGGCATCCCTAGCGTCAATTTTATTTCCGGGTTGGGTTCAACCCATTTTATACGCTGTATACGTCTTTTCTTATGCAGATGAGTTGATAGATTGGTTGCAGCGGAGATTTATTGATGAACCTGAACCAATGGATATTCCTCCGGTATAACTATTAGGCTACGTTCATTTAGAATTTTCAGAATAGCTCATTGTACTATGTTCTTACAGTTCATATGAAATGTATCGCCATTCCCTATTGTTTTCTTGACAACCGGCGGTTCTAAGTGGGATCACTGGGGGGCTTAACGTAACTGTAAATATTGAGAGAGTTTGTAAAAGGGGGAATTTCCATTGACTGATTTATGTTTCTTGATTACAGAGATATTATCATAAATTCATAATCGTGTACTTATACATTGAGTTAACTAACTGCCCCAAACTAACTGAATTGCAAGATTACAAAGGTGTCCTCATCTAACTAACATAACCAAGTAGGCTGGCTAAATTACATTTACACCCTTCAGTTAATTAACTAACTTAGCTGAAGGAATTAGAACTCATCTCCATACATCAACAAATGGAACTTTGGTTGTCTTATGAAACCTCTGTATGTCTCTCTTCATACATTGAGACTGACATTGTGTGCTTATGCTGAGCAGCAATAATGTCAATAGAAACTGAAACCTTTGGACTAACATTAGATTAATAGCTAGTGTCATAGTGGTACTACAATGTAACCTTAGCAAACTCAGTTTCCTGATTTTCTTTATACTACTAATGTTGGCACACTCAGATGTGGGTGCATATTTTTAGAATCCGTTCATTTCACGAAAAATGACTTTCGAAAAATATTTTTTGTATTTCCATTGTTTGGTAACCATTAGAAAATATAGTCACCCTAAAAGTTTTTTCGAGTCAACAGAAAATGAAACTTTTTTTTTCTTCAGGAAAATGACTTACGAATTCATTTTCCGTAAGTCATGATGTATCCAAAATGTTTAGATACATTGGGTTTGATAATCTGGATATCTGACTTTCAATTCTATCAGTATCTTCAAGGCCCAAACCTGTCAAACAATGCAAAAACCACCGTAAATTGGGCAAGGGCTCCCTGCAAATGCACTTTGGCGTGAAAATTAACTATCCAACAGTTGAGTATACAATTTGACAGAGTTTAGCCAGAGTTTAAGTTAGCATCTCTCTTCCTCCTCCAGAAGAAATGTTTATATTAGGGGTGTAAATCGGAACCACCGAACCACGAAACCGAACCAAACCAAACCAAACCAGTCGGTTTGGTTCGGTTTTGGTCGAAGACGGTTCGGTTTCGGTTTCAAAAATTGGGAAACCACGCGGTTCGGTTCGGTTCACGGTTTTTGGTATCGAACCAAACCAAACCAAACCGAACCGAATCAAACCACGCTATTTATTTTTATTTTTTTATTATAAAATATATATTATATTACATATATTAACTATTTTGAACCTTTGATTTATTCATTATATATATATATATATATATATATATATATATATATATATATATATATATATATATATATATATATATATATATATAGACGGATACTAAACCAAACAAAATCTTGATTGTTGGAGAACTATTATTTTTTTCCATTGTTTGTGTTTATTTTAGAATTTGTATTGTTTTATTTATGATAATTTGTTGTTAGTAGCTTATTTCCTAATTTTGACGTTAACTCCAAATTAAAATATTCTTTTTATTGTTATTTTCAATGTTGGTTACTTTCATTAAAAATAATTTATATAAACCACAAAACCGAACCAAACCAAACCGAGTGGTTCGGTTCGGTTCGGTTCTAAGTCTTACTCGGTTCGGTTCGGTTCAGTTTGAGATTTTTGGAACCACTAGGAGGCGGTTCGGTTTGTGGTTTTGGCATAAACCAAACCAAACCGAACCACTTACACCCCTAGTTTATATAGAGTTAGCTTTTAAGGCTGAGAATTAGACATTGATAATAAGGGCGTGAAAGGTGGACACGTTCGAGGCCACGAAGCTGGGGCGAATTTTCGGGCATTAATTCCCCACGTTCATGACAGCCGTTACCACATGACTAAAATGAGCGAACGTGCTCGCTGTGACCTCTCCGCCTGCTCGTTATGATCTTGGTCCCCAGACCTCGGGCAGGGGATTGTTTGCTTGTTATATATGTCTGGACGGCTAGAGATCTGTCTTTGCTCGCTGATAAGTTGAGCTCGGGCTATGGAAATTGCATTGTGGTCTGCTCGTGAACGTGGAAAGTGTGTTAGGCATGTAACCGAGGCTTGGGCCTTTTGGGCCAGGAAGTTTAGTGGCCCCCTGTTTCTTGTCTGGCGAGCATTAGTGCTCGTAGCGAGGAGCATAATATCTTGACCCATTCTGGAAGCTTGATCGTTGTAAGACTTGTTCAATTTGATTATCTGGTAGTTATTGGCCATAGACAGGTCCCGTGGTAGTGGATGACAGCCAGGTGGTGTCTGGTGTGCACTAAAGGGACGTGCCGTCATTTGCAGTTTTTGGCCTCCACGCACGCCCAACTCCCGAGGCGTCATTTAATGCGACGCCTTGTTTCCTACACCGCGTACATAGGTAATCATAACCCCCTCCATTTCCCCCCATTTCTACTTCCATTCAGTTATAAAACCGAAAAAACCTCCTCACTTCATCTTTATTACAAACTAGTTTTACACCCTTACGTTAGACGCACGAATAATTTTTTTTAATTAAATAATATTCAAGCAAAACGAATAAGCAAATCAAAATCAAAAGAATAAATTAAGAAAAGTAATGATTGAGGCAGCTACTTAAATATAAATACATCTTTTTATTGGTAATATTATAGATTTAAAAAAATTTCCTTATACACAATATTTGTTGTTTTATTTGTTGGCTTTCCATCTTCATCAATATTAATATCTTCAAGCCAGAACGGTTTGTTACCCTAGAACCTGCGACATACAACAAACCATGACTGAATACTGGGTTTTTCAAAAAGAGTCTTACATGCGAAAGTGATTGACTTTGACTTTTGTTAATTGTCATGACATACGATACTACCAATGGAAATTATCTTTTCTATAAACTTGAAAGACAATCTCGCATCTGATGGAGACAATGACATTCTTGGTATAAACATTTTGTCTCTAACATTGCTTCAATTCAAAAAATTTGCTTCAACAACGTGATTCTCAAGCATGGCAATGATTAGTCTTGTTCCATTGCACAACCCTGCAGCAGGGTCAATATTTCTCAACAACATCACCGAAACATCAAACTTAAGTGTTAATTCATGGTTAAACAATACTAAACACTTTATATTATTCAAAAACTCTATAAAATGATTGTCTTCAAACAAACTTGTGTAGTTCTCTGCCATGCACATATAATTTGAACTCAAATAAGTTCTTTCTTCTAAGTGATTGTTAGATGCCAAGTACTCATTTATGGTGTCAAAAACATCAAGAGTCGGGGCAAGTATAACCCTTCCTTGCAAATATGATACGTCATAAAAGACTCCAAAAATGATAGATATATACTTTCAACAATTTACTGGATCAAATTATTTGATGCATTAACCAAAAGACCATTTGGAACTTCCATTGTTGCAACATCATCATTTTCATTATCACATGTACCGTCGACGATACTTAAAATCTACTCACAAAATGCCTTCAACACGAGACGCATTGGTCATTGCCAATAGCTTGTAGTCTCATGTTTTTTGTAAGTCTCAAAACTTTGCATTGCGTCCATAAATGATGCAATTTGTGATCATGTTAAAAAAACATGTTGAGTTTTTTCGAAGGGCCATTATGGTGGAACTTCCATTGTTGCAACATCATCATTTTCATTATCACATGTACCGTCGACGATACTTAAAATCTACTCACAAAATGCCTTCAACACGAGACTGCATTGGTCATTGCCAATAGCTTGTAGTCTCATGTTTTTTGTAAGTCTCAAAACTTTGCATTGCGTCCATAAATGATGCAATTTGTGATCATGTTAAAAAAACATGTTGAGTTTTTTCGAAGGGCCATTATGGTGGTACTGTTTTGATTCCAAGAATGTCACTGACATCATCTAATCATAGAATTTCATTCAAATTCTAGATAAGACAGTTTTCGTTAATGGTGTCTTACGCAATGTCTATATATAAACGTTAGGGTTGTCTAATGTATGACTTCTTTTAAATAAACATGTTTTTAGTCTAGCCAACTGTATGTCATTTTGTCTAGAGTTGCTGATCCTAAGGGCCTTCAAATTTTGTTATGTGATAGTGATAGTTGTAATAGCCGTACATGTTAAAGAATAATGTTATAAAACGAAGTATTCTAGAATTTATAACAAAACTTTACATTGAGTAAGTGAGAGATATATATTTAAACGTTTTTTCTTGATCGAGATGCTAATAGCATTTGAACATTCTCCATGATTTGTTGAATCAATAATGAGTGAGATACTTGAACTTGTAAAAGTGAGTAGGTATAGAAATTATTCTTCCATGTATTGTGTACTTGTGTAGCAACTGAAAAAAAATATGTATACTTTAAATATAAATAAATAATAAAATAATTACTTTTAAAATAATATAATAAATTTTATCATTTGTAATATTCGATAAAGGAAGAACTAAAGTAGGATACAACATATTTTGATTAGAAGCTTAAATATTATACTATTGGTAAGCAACATTTGCTGACATATTCATATAAGATTATTAAATTAAAGAAACAAACACCAAAAAATCTTTCATTCATACTATTATTTTCATATGGACTAAATAATTCAAAAAACTTTAATAGATCTCTTTCAAAAGACTTCAACAAAATTATTGAGACACAATATTATTTTATTGGGTGATAACCGGGCCGATACCTTTTGGAGAAATGTTAACCGCAAAAGTCCACGATATATTTTTTTCAACCGCTAAAGTACACTTTTGGAGGGAGGGGGGGGGAATGAAAAACACACCCTTAATGAAGACGCATACACAAAGCCCCGCCCAAAGAAAAACTGGGCATTACAATAGAAAAGATGGCATCGCAATGGAAAAGATGAGCATCACAATAAGCCCCACCCAAAGAAAAATTGGTCATCGCAATGGAAAAGATGGGCGTCAGAACTTACGACGCGGACGTCAAAACTTACGATGCGAGCATCGAAATGTGTCAAATCTATTCTTCTGTATTGATAGTGATGATCCATTTCGATAGCTCCCATCCTGCAAGAATTGCAATGGTCGCTCACTTTCTATTAAATTTTAGAACCATTTCTATGAAAAGAGCAGTTTTCTCGATTGACGAATGAAGAAGGGAAGAACTTAGATGAAGAAGGATTCAAAAAGATAGAATAGACGAGTGAGAGACTTACTAGTGAATTAAAGTCAAGAATTCATTCTATCATTAGGAAATGAAATATAAAGTATGAGCTAGAGTCAACTTAAGGAAGAAAGATAAGACATGCAAGATCAATCTCAAGTAAAATATGTGAAAGGTGAATGAAGAAAGAGACGGATGTGCCTAATTAATCCTTCACCCTTCCGAAGCAAGGTCAGTTGAGAAAGAGAGAGAGAGCGAGAAAAGGAGAGGGAATGCAGAGGGAGAGGGAGAACTCTTCTTCCCCTAATCGGCCGACTCTTCTTCTAAGAGTAAGGCTTTGGTTTTCAAAAAGTATTGCTTCAGTGGGAACAATAACATTTAAGGAAGAAAAAAATGTACTTTTGCGGTTAAAAAAAATAGAGTACTATTACGTGTATTTTATGTAAGACATATCTTCTTGACCCGACCCACCGTGTGTTGGTGAGTTGCATTGTGAGATAGTGGGGCTCCCTCTTACGAATTAAAACTCGTAAGACGGTCTTACCGGAGAACTACTCTTAATAAAGCAATGCACGACCTCAACACCTAACCAAATTCAACATCTACCGTCTAATAAATACAACCCTTCAGTTAGAACCCTTCATTTAGAATCCTTCATTTGACATATATTCTTTCCCTTCAAAATTTCATTCACCGAATATTCGGTAAGAAATCGTAGCGATCTCTCCCCACATTATTCAAATCATTTTAATTTTTCATTGAGCTGAAAATTGTGCCTATATCATTTTGTTTTACTTTCTATTTCCTTGTACAACTTTTAAAGTTTTTTTTAAAAAAATACAAATCTAATAATTTGAGACTTCAATATTTAAAATAAAGTCAAGTATTTAATTAGTAAAAGCATTGTTTAATGATAAATATTTTATTTTACTGTCCGAGATTTGTTATATTCTAAATTTTTAAATATACTTCTCAAGGTTATTTTGAAAAGAATACATAGCTCAAATTTTGAGATTTGAATTTATAACTCATGAATTTATCTATTACATTTCTTAATATTTTTTATTTAACCATTCTTCATTTTTATAAAAAAATATATAACGTTATAGTTAAACTATGTCAACAACTTCATTTTTTATTTCAGCTGGGACTAACTATTTCCTTTCAACTTTGACTTTGAGAATTCATTCGAATCTTTGTTTGTGGACGTCTCTTAGGACGGATGGTATGGAAGCCATAATAGTTGTAGTAAAAATTTTGGGTTCAAAATGTCTAAAGCTTATTTCGTGACCGATTTTTTTTTAAAAAACTTTGCAGAAGATTGGTTGAACATCCGCAAAGAACATCCACAGACTTTATATAAATGTGATGGAAAATAAAAGGTCAAACATGATATTGTGAATTGTGCTGAAAATACCAACAGTTTGGGTGTATTCAAAGTTTCTAGAAATGTATAAATATATTAATGTCAACTTATCTAAGAATATTAAATGTTTAATATAAAAACAAAAGAAAAAATAACAAAACAAAGCGTTTCAGCTTCCAATGTTTCCATTTATGGAAATTAGTTTTAGACGGGAAAATCACGTTTGTTATTATATATATATATATATATATATATATATATATATAGATCTCAAACTCACGAAGTGTTCTTCTGGTTTCTTTCTGCAATCAACGAAAAGAGCTCTGAAAGTGTAACATCAACCATTCCTCATACCTCACCTAGCTCAGTCTTCGAAATCACCAAGTAATTCTTTAACTCAAACCCTTTTTCTGAATTTTAATTTCTGCCCTTTCCATTCTCGCCGCTAGAGCTCTAATTTTGGGATTCGATGATGTTGGCTGGGTATATGATGACATATTGGTTACGATCTGAAAACCATTCTAACAAAAACTTGGGCGTCTGACACCCATTGAGAAATCCAATAGTTCCTGTCATTTTATCTTGCTGTTTTTGCTTTGTTGACTGTCACGACCCTTCCCCTCCTTGAACTTATGGGCCTATCTTTTTCATGGATTTCACACACACGAGTACCCATATAGGTAGGAATCGAGGAATACCCAACTAGTGCCCCGCTCACTGGTTCAAGTTATAGAACCCTAATCGAGGGTTTTGCCTGCCCACCAATAACGTTTTTCCAGGCAGGAATTGACGTGTCTTTTCCTCGATTCCTGTAGGATGTCTTCCCGCGAAGAAAATGGATCTGAGATTGAAGGTCGCAGCTACAACCACGGAGCCTCGTCGGAATCCGAAGAAAGCTTTGAGGTTGAAGGGCAAAGTTCCGAGCACACCAGTTCATAAATCCAATTGTTGAAGCCCTGAGCACCCATGTCACAGCCTTCACTAGTCACCCGTCTGGGAGTCCAAATTCAGAAAAGACAGGTCCTATTGAACCTCTGCCAATAATTGAAAACCCCGAGGTCGAAGCTGTCGAGCAAGGAGCTCTAACTGACTTTGGCGAGGATATAAACGAAGCATGCCTTCGATCTAGTTCATTTTCTCCAAGTACCAGCGCTCCCAAAGAATCAAGAACAAGAGCCGCCCGTCGCAAAGGCAATAAACGTGAGAACCCGAACCATACTTTTTCAACATGCTCTCGATGATTACTTAACATGTATAATATGTTCACCATTCATGTTTGTAAGATATCTTCCATGACTACCTTGGTTGTGTGACTATTGCTAAGTTATAAAGGTTGAAAGACTTCTATGCCTTTTACGTGCTTGTCTTGGGTCCTTGTATTCATGCCTTGACATTTTGAGTTCTAAGTCATTGATAGTCTTAACTTCTTGGCTATAAGTTTCTTGGTATTGAACTTAGTCTTTAACAAGCTTAGATTGAGTTTCATGCTTAGTTTGTTTAGCATTCATGATCGTTAGTTGTTTACATTGTTCCCGACGTCCGTTTTCCTTTATTCCTACTTGTTTCGGGAGAGTTTTGATTGTGTTTTGAGTGTTGGTTTATCCCCCTTGAATTGCTTGGGTTGTTTGAGGGTCATTCTAGGCCAAATTTGAAGGATTTTCAATCTGGAGACCTTGCGGACGCAAGGTGATTTAGGCTTGCTCTCGCATGAAGGGCAATAACTTAGAGTTGAATGCTCTGGTGACCTTGCGGAGGCAAGGTAAAAAGGGCTTGCGACCGCAAGCCTCCCGTACCAGCACTTCGGGATTTTCTGATTTTTGAATTTTGGCTTGAACCATTTAACCCAATTCAACCCAATTCGAACCCCCTCATGTATTGTGACCTCTTTAGGTTTGATTTCAACCTTTGGATGTGTTTTAATCAAGGGACAACATTAATTGACCAATAGAAACCTTAATAACTCTTGGTAAGGATTGACCCTTTTGTAGTGATTTCATCTCCCCAAACTCAAACATTCAGCCATTATTTTCCTCCATTGTTGAGCTGATTCCTAGAGAGAGAAAGAGTGACCTTGAAGATCCTTCATCTTGCTTTCTTGATTGCCGGAGATCCGGCCATCGAATTTTCGAGTATAGACCACCGAATCAAAGCCCTTTCTCCCTAGTTTCTTAATCCTTGATTTATTTTGTTATCCAACCGTTGGATTTCGAATAAGGTAAGCACCCAATCCCCTGTTTTTGTATGCTCAATATCAAGCATGCTCCCTTCATGATAGGCTCTATTTACATTCTCAAGAAGACATGCACCATGTTAATAACTTGAAATTCCTTAAGTTAATTTTCTGTAAATTTTGGGTTAATGACTCATAATTGATAATTTGGACTTATGTCAAGTATGAATAATGTTCTAGAATGGATTTGGAATAACTTTTGTTCTTGGACTTGTTGTAAATTATGACTTTAAAAATGATGACCATGTCAGGGTTCACAATTTGAAAACTTTGATCTTGATGGACTAAATGTCATGAATGACTTAGTAGTCTAATTGTAAATGAATCGAGAACATAGAAAAGAGCCATGAATTGCATATATCATTCATCCTCTACTTAGAAATATTTTAGCGATAACTCAACGGAGTTTCACTTAGAGAGTCATTGAACAATACCGACTCTACAATTAATCCCTACGACGTTTAGAGTTCGATTGAATTGTAAATTAGCTCTTGGGAATTCTTAACGTGATTGATCTCATGCTTGACTTGTATATCGTAGAGTAACATGCCTACTTGATTGGACGAGTCGCTCTTGTCGATCTTGCTCCCTTACTTGATTTATTATGTGAGTAAACATCTATTTGACTCGGACGAGTTCGTTCTTGTCGAACTCGCTCCTTACTTGATTTTGTGTGACAAGTAAATATCTACTTGGCATGCCATTAGTCCAGCTGGCATTACTTGAATTGTCTAGATGGTTAACGATGATGTATCGCCGTCATGAATTTCAAGATTCATGGTAGTGATGGGTCACCACGCCATAATCGTGCACACACCCTTCACTACTGATCACAGTGGAGAAGAGTACCTCGTCGTAACCAATGGGCGCTTGGAACAATACTATCGTGGTCGATGTATCATACACGTGCATCTGACAAATACATTCAAGATAACCTTGTCTATTTCAGGTCTACGAAGCGGCACTGGTTCCATAAGATATCTTTATCCTATGTGGTTTATTTAAAGCACTTATGTGAAAACAACGTGTATCACGACATGAGAACTACGTGCTAGTATGACCTTGCTTGATACGTACTATGTATGCCTTGCATTATATCCTGTCATGTATATTGGTGTCTTACAAAGTCTTTATGACTTACCCCCTCCCTTTTACTGTTTTAGATCCTAACCATCTAGGACCGTCTCATTGAGGTTGATCGTCTACTCTTGTTCGTGATTGCGCACCTAGAGGTGGTAGCATTGGCTTTTGGTTTCTCTTTTGGCAAGGACGCTTGGGTTAAAGCAAGTCACTTAGACTTCGCTTGGGAATGTGTAATTGTAATGACTTGTTCTTGTGTAGTCTAAGACAATAGTACTACTTATGTTTCTAGTTATTTGCCGGCACTTGTAGGCCGAGCCTTGCTTGCATGTATTGGTTCACTCGCTAAGACTTCCGCTGAGCATCCCTTTAGCTCTATTTTACTTTTGTAGTTTTTCCGGCGTGTTTAGCCGTTGAGGTGTATATATATTAACATGAATTGTTTAGTTGTTGGGTTCCGGTTGTAAATTCGCCGATGACTTGGTTTACTTGCTATTAACTGTTATATCAGGTCTTAAAGTTTTAAATTATTCGGCTTTTTAGTGCCGAGTTGTACTACATGTCCAATGTTGCGTCACGTCAGTTTTGATAATTTAGTCCTTTCATGTATTGTAGTCCTTATTTGGACGGCACGACCCGCGACTTCTTCTCGAGGTCGGGGTTGGGCTGTGACAATAAACCCATTGCTGAAAAGGAACTTGGTTGGGAAGTGACTTGGGATGAATTTGAAAGTGAAGAAGATGTGACAGGGTGGTTCTACTCGCTGGGCACAAACCCATAGATTACCGGGTGAAGGCCTTTGACCAAGATATTGAACACAACGAACATGCCGCCCAGGGGGACAAAATGGTTTTTTATTTTGATTTCTTCTTAGTCAGGCTTAGGTTACCCTTAGACCCCTTCATTTGTGAATTCTTGAGCATGACCAACACACTCCCTTGTGAACAGACTCTGACCACCGTCAGATTCCTGTTCGGATACACGGTTGCCTGCAGACTCCTTGGATATGAGCCCGATATGCTCATTTTCTACAAACTACACCTCTTCAAGATCGACCAAAAGACCCATCGCATTTTTGGCTACTCCAACCCACATTTTTTCAAACTACTGAGTGAGGGCCCGAACAAAGTTGAAGCTTGGGACCAAAAAGTTCTGCTTGTGAAGTCCCGAATCGGCTGGCCCTTTGCTCCGCATCTTAACAAATTGAAAGCACCAACATACAACCGAGATCAATTCTGATCCGGTGAAAATAAAATGCTCAGTGATCTTAAAAAAGTTCTGGGCATGAGAGAAAATAAAGGCGGGCAAGACTTTGTTTTCGACTGGGAAGCTTTGACCCAAAGTGACGTTTATCAGCTCTAAGCCGGGATCCGCTGTCGATCCGTTCCCACGATCGAACCCCTCGTGGAGGTGGTTGAGGAAGAATCCCATCCTTATTGGGGAGGCTGTTGTTGGGATTTAATCGAAATTAACAAGGCGGAATAACAAAACTTTAATTTCAAAAACCCATCCCAAGATCCATGCGAATTAATATAAATTAGATTTATTATATATACCTGAATATTTGAATGATCAATCTTCAATAGAATCACATTTGAATCACGATCACCGCAACAAACGATTTGCATGGCTCCTCTATGGTATCCACACAAATGAATTGGATAGGATTAATCCAACAATTATGTGCTAGACAATTGTAAAATCAAAGTAGGAAACTCTTCCATAATTTTTCTCCCTACGAATTTAGTGTTTCACCAAACCCTAAATTCCATTTCTTTCCTTTTGTTGATTGCCTTTTGACCATCAAAAGAACTCATATTTAAATGGTAAAAGGAGTGTGGCCGGCCACATAGTCCTTGTTAGACCAGGGCTATGTTTTGGTCAATTTTACTTTATTTTATTTAAGCCCACTAATCCAATTAATGACCCAAATAAATTTCAGTCCAACTCATTCTAAGTGTGTGACCCAATAGGTTCCTAGATTACGTTGGCAATAATTAATTAATATATCAAATATATAATTAATTATAAACAATGAGCGGCATCTAGCAATACATCATTGCTACCCAAGTAATAGGAATTATCAGTGATTACAAGTAACTGATTGTGACCAAAATAGTTCTTTTCCCTTTGTCCAAATATTTGATTAAACACAAGGTATGGAACGTGTCATCCTTGTTATAATTTAATCTTGGTTTCTTGATCTCCGAGTAGACTTATATAATAAACAAATAAACTCAATATCTCATATTGATTTATTTGAGCACGACCATGCATTTACTTAAGTCTCACTCATCAAGGGGCCCATAAATATTATACTCCTGTTATGTAGGAGGGACAAATTCTATCTACATCATTCATATCTCTCAGCATGATTCGTGGCATATCCAATATCCGACTTTATAATCACCTTGTTACAGAATGACGTTTATCGGTATCAAAATATACAACTCCTCATCTAGGGTATATCACGACTTCAAGTCGAAGGACAACGAACACATTTGTCACTATGAGAATCGCTTATGACACTCACATAACGATCCACGAAGCATTCTCATGTGGGTCAATCCAATACGTCGTTACACCTAACACGCACCCATGTATAAACTGATATCAACTATATGAGTCTCAACGCATACTAGTTTCTGTGTATTATTATTGCCCTTATTAATAATAATAGTTGAACAAGGATATTTAAGAATACCATATTTATTCTAAGGGCTTTATAATGCATTACTATGAATAAACAAACAATACATAATAAATAAATACCTCAATAAATAATGATACATGGAGAAATAGATTTGCCTCTAGGGCATAAACCAACAGCTGTCACGAGTTCAAGTTTCCAGATGATTGCCCCAACTGCCAACGACTAGAGATGAGTTGTACCCTTGCTTATGATGGTTGTCTAATGCTTTCTTACTTTTTGCTCGGCTTTTTGACTTGCATGATATTTGCCCTTTTTGTTTTTCTAACGCCTTGTCTTGAATCTTATGTAGCCATGAAAAGATTGAATGATACCAAGAAGTTCCTCGAGGCTCAATCCAAGGCCAAGGCTGCCTGCGAAGCCAAGCTGGCGAAGAAAAACCCTGTCAACCCGCCCAAAGTACCCTTCGTGCCCGCTGTACGGGGCGGGCAAAGACGGACTAAAGAAGTAAACCGAACTGCTCCTCCTCCTGAACAAGCAGGTAGCCACACAAAACCTCCTTCTCCAGCCAAAGTGAAAACCAATGCGCCAATGGAGAGGAAAAGGGCCACGGAGGAGGTCACTTCCGAGAGGAATACTCGGTCTCGGTCAGGAAAAGTTGACCCAGGCCGGGGCGCCTCCTCTTCTCGCCGACCCCTAGTCCCCTCTTTCCAAAAGGATGGCTTTAAAATGCAAGTGCAGATGCAGACATGCTAGTGGAAGAGATATGAGATGCATATGTGCATAAAATCAACCTCCTTGAGAAAGGCAATTACGGCGCTGTCAGCAGGCAGGGTATCCTGAAAAAGATATGTCACCTTGACGTTGCTACCAGCAATAATCGGACAGCTTCTAGTATCCTGATCGGTGAGATCGGGTTGAACATGAGCAAGGTAACCTTGAATATCTTACTTGTCATTCCTGTGCACACGTATAGCCTTTTCATTTCTGACCGTCTTGCTCTTTACAGATTGCTACCAAATGCTGTCTCCTCTTTGATCGCCTGACCGAAAAAATTTCCCGCTGCTACTCCCTAATCATTAAGAAAAATAAGTTGGAGGAGCAGGTCAACTCCCTACGTTCTGAGCTTAAGGCCAGCGAGGAAGAGGTCATGACTAAGGTCACATACCTATCCAAGATAGAAGAAGAGAAGATAACCATTAAGTCCCATATTGCCTTTGCCAAAACCTCTAAGGAAAAACAATTAGCCGAGCTCGCGGAAGCCAGATCTAGTGCGGAAGAAGGAGGATGAGCTTATCTCTGAGATGACTCGCCGCATAGCTAAGGAAAAGGTGGCCGTTATGGATGAGTTTAAAGCGTCTACAGCCTTTGATGATCTCATGTACCCGTATTATAACCAGGACATGAACCATATTCTGTGGCAAGAGACCATTAGTGGTCTGCCCGACCTGACTCCAGCTCTGCTCGTCGAGTGGGGAGTTGCCTCCCTTTTGATCTAAACATTCGAGAGGGCCACTCATTTGTGCCTTACAGCGTGGAGGAACTTGGCCTACTTAATGACGAAGATGCCAAATCTGGGATGTCCTCGCGGTACCCACCCAAGCTAGCGGATAACAATGTTGCTAATCTCATGACCGAGATATACCGGGTCCAATTGACCTCTACGTGTGGAGCAACTAACGATGATGTCATAGTAGCCGAGGAGGCTGGCGATGGTGACACGAATGTGGCTGTTGACGATGCCATTCCTCTTGCCTAATATCATAAGTTTTTTCTACCGACCTGCGTGCCATTTGAAACACAAACAATTTCCTATTTCTGTAATATTTTTAAATTATGCATGAACATCATTCTACTTCTATCTGCATCATTTCTCAAAATTTTAATCAGCAACTTGATTTATTAAACACATCTTGATTTACTAAACGGTTATGTCACTGTCTCTTATTGACATAACGTGGATTTTAGGTACAAGCTAAAATTCCAACTCGCCAACCCCTCAAACCTTAGGTACAAGCTAAGATCCCAGGTCGCAAATCACTTTGCCTTTACATAAAACTTTTCACAACCCCTGCTTACTTCCGCAAGCGAGGACACCAGTACGACTGGCTTAGGACCACTTTGTTTTTAGATAAAACTAAGATCCACATTCGAACACCAACCTTTTCAATCGAGCAGAGACATACCATGCTCGATAAAAAAAGGCATAATCGAGATAAAAATTGAACACATCACTTGAACACCAACCTTTTCAATCGAGCAAAGACATATCATGCTCGATGAAAAGGCATAATCGAGATAAAGATTGAACACAACAGATGAGATTGTCAATACAAAGACCAATATAAACTAATTTATTTCTCAAACAACCATCATTCAACCAAACTTACAAACGAGTAAAGAAAACACAATTTGCTCGAATCTTTGGCTCAGCGGTAATACTTCTTTAGATGGTCAACGTGTCATTGATGCTTCAGCTCGCTGCCCTCCTCTGTTCGTAACATATAGGTCCCTTCCCTAACCACTCTGCCAACTTGGAATGCACCTTCCCAATTAGGAGAGAGTTTTCCCCACTCTTCCCGATGGCATGTTGCTTCAAATTTTCGAAGGACCCAATCGCCACAGCAAATGACTGACCTCGAACTCTCTTGTCGTGGTGGACTTTTGCTCACTGCTTATAATTTTCCATCCTCATTCTAGATTCTTATTGCTTTTCCTCAAGAAGATCTAGATCAGATGCCTGGGCTACACTGTTGTTTTGTGTATCATAGTGAGACACTTTGTGGTTTGGTAAGTACATCTCCACTGGTGCCATGGCCTTTGAACCGTAAGCAAGGGAAAAAGGTGTTTCGCCCGTAGGCCTCCTGATCGATGTTCTGACCGCCCATAGGGCTAATGGTAGTCCATCCACCCATTTCCCAGCCTTATTTTCCAGACTTCTTTTGAGAGCATGCAAAACCTGTTTGTTCGCTGCCTCTGCCTGACCATTTCCTTGAGGGTATGCCACAGATGATTGTCAGTGCTTTACACGCATCTGCTCGCATGCCTTTGTAATTTTTCTGAAAACTAAGTTCCATGGTTGGACACTGGGCTTTATAATCTGGATATCTAGCCTTTCAATTCTATCCGTATCTCCAAGGCCCAAATCTGTCAAACAATGAAAAAAAACCACTGTGAACTGGGCATGGGCTTTCCCTCCAAATGCACTCCGACGTGAAAATTAGTTATAACATAGTTGAGTATACAATTTGACAGAGTTTAGCCAGAGTTTAAGTTAGCATCCCTCTTCTTCCTCTAGAGGGAAGGTTTATATAGGGTCAGCCTTTAAGGCTGAGAATTGGACATTGATGACTAGGGCGTGAAAGGTGGGCACGCTTAGGGCCACGTCCGTAACGTGGGGGGGGGGGGCGAATTTCCTGGCATTAATTCCCCACATTCATGACGGCCGTTACCACGTGACTGAAATAAGCGAACGTGCTCGTTGTGACCTCTCCGCTTGCTCGCTAGGATCTCTCCAACTTGCTATGATCTTCGTCCCCCAAATCTCAGGCAGGGGTTGCTTGCTTGTTATGTCTGGATGACCAGAGACCTGTCTTTGCTCGCTGATAAGTTGAGCTCGGGCTATGGCAAATGCATTGTGGTCTGCTCGTGACCGTGGAAAGTGTGCTAGGCACGTGATCGAGTCTTGGGCCTTTAGGGCGAGGCAATTCAAGTCATTTTAAAAATATTCGAGCACCCCTCCGCCCCCTTTCACAATTACACATATTTACATGCACACATAATATTACCTTCAACAAATAAATTTTTAAATATATAAATGGAGTTTCTTTTTATTGTATTTGTGCATACTATTTATAAATTACAATTTTACTAAATACTCACCACGTCCTAAAATTAATGTCTACTATATTATTATGAGACGTTCCAAACATAATTAATTTTCTTTTTTAAAAAGTTTTTTTTTCATATCAATTATCAATTTTATTATTTGTATTTGTAAGATTGAAAAAATATGGATCTTATTAATTTTTCACCACTACTGATAAATTAAAGATTAATAAAGAAAAATTGCTTAAAGTTCAACACTTTCTTAAAATTCAGTGCATATTCAATAGGCATTAATAGTATAATATACTTTTTGTATGTATTCATACATTGTTTTTCGTAACATTTTGTGTATTTATCAAACACCCAAAAAGGTTTTCCATCATATTTTCAAAAGATTTACCAAACACCTGAAAATGAAATCTTTTCATTTTCTAGGAGTTATTTTCCAAAAACCATTTTTTGAAAATCATATTTCTTGAAACAAATGGAGCCTTATTTTCCATTTTATATTATTTTCCTATATTTTGATTTCATGATTATCACTAATTATCGATGGTTGGATCTTAGGAATTGGATCGGAATTAGACTGGAGAACCAAACTCAAGAAGGGGTTACAAATTGATAATGTCCACCACATAGAAGGAGAAGAAAAGAGACATCAAATTAATTGATGGAAAAAGAGGAGGGTAGTGCCATGCATAATGGAGTAACTAAAGGGGAGAAAATGAGGATTTTCTAATCCAGTGGGGCAGCAAAAGGGTAGCTTATTTAGGAAAAAAGAAACATCATTTAGGGAGAAGCTATTCACTACATAATTTTCTTATTCAAAAAATATCACACAATGAACAGCATAATTATTATTTTTTATGTATTTTAAATGTTTAATCAATAAAATCAGTGACAAGAGTCATATTACATGATAAAAAACTAATACTATATAAATATTTTTTGTAAACCAGATTTTGAGAAAACATTTGATTGTTGCATGTTGAAATAAAAAAAATTACAGTTATATTTAACTACACTATATAATTGTAAAAAAGTAATCCAATAATAAACTCATAATTTGATAACATATCGTAAAGTCTTAATTCTTTTTGTCTACCAATAACAATAGTTTCTAAATATTAGTTATGAAGTGATTGAAACTGATAATCAATTCAATACGTACTGTATTGTAAATTATGAATATATTTTATATAAAAATATTGTTTAAATTAAATTAATATTTTATATTAGTAATGAAGTATCACATATTATCTGAAATTATGGTGGCAACTACTTTAATGAATTATTATTTTTGTTAAGAAAAAGAAACAACATTTAAATAATGGAAAATTTCAATTTTATGCATCCAATTCAAGGAGATTAGTCAACGGCAATTATTATGGAATTATGGAATGTGAAAATAATTATGGAATGTCTTAATAATATAAAATTCGAGAATTCATTTTCCAAGGCAAAAACTGCCTTATATATAAAAGGGAAGTATTATCATTTTTGGAAAGTGAATTTTGACATAAATTTTCTAAATTCCGCACCTCTTTATATATATATATATATATATATATATATTGGAATTTTTTTTATATATAATAATTGTCATTGAACATGTACGACTATTATAATTATTACTATCACATAACAAAAATCGAAGGCTCTTAGGATTGGTAACTCCAGACAAATGATATACAACTGATCGTGATTAAAAACATATTTTTTTCAAAAGAAGTCTCACATTAGACAATGACAGACCTTGACTTTTATTTATAGACGTTGCGTAAGACACCATCAGCGGAAATAAATTTTTTTTTCTGGATTTCGAATGAAATTTTATAATCAAATGGTGTTAGTGACATTCTTGTAATCAAAACACTACCACCAGAATGAACCTTTGAAAAAACTCACCTTCTAAACATTGATTTCACACCCTTGTAATAATTAACCAAGTATCATTACATAACTCAAGGGCGATCAATGTTACCAAGCAACATTACTGGAGTTTCAACCTTCAAATTTAACTCATGATTTGAGATTTTAGAACGTGAAATTTCATTTAAACTTCAGGAGTATATATATGGTTCAAAATATCAACGTTTTTATCGGAATGACACAGAAAATTTGAGGTCTAATACAATCTTATTTCTGAATTGTAATTAAATATCATATATTTCTTATTGAATTAACTACTCCCTCCGTCCCTAAATTATCGTCCTCCTTTCCTTTTTCGTCCGTCCCAAAATAATTGTCCACTTTGAAACTTACATTTTTAGAACATCACTTTTACCACTTTACTCTTACTTTTTCACCTTACTTTAATTATGTGCCACATATACATGAGCTCTAAAAGAAACTACACATTAAACCAATATAAATAATCAAGTCAATTATTTTTTCTTAATCTGTGCACCGGGTCAACCAGGACAATAAATTAGGGACATAGGGAGTATATCATAAGTGGGAGCCAGAATATCTCACTTCCAAATAATGATAGTCATATTGATTGATTCTAAGTATTGCACATCAAAACAGAAGAGTTGTCATTTTTGTTTTATATACCAAAGAAAATCCTTCAAATATCATAATTAAATGAGTTGATAATAGTTTCATAAATCTTGGAATACTTTTTTTAAATACAACATTTTCCATTAAACATTTACAATTACTATACTATTATTATCACTATCTTTATCATATAACAAAATTTCAAGGCCATGATGATTAGTAATTCTATTCATCTAAGTAACTAATTTCAACTAATTAAAGTTGATGCATCGCAGTACATTAATTGATGGAGCACGATGCACACTAATTAAGTGATTTGTTGCGTGTCTTAGACTCATTAAGGGTATTATAGTCCATTTGCCCCCAAAAGTAATTTTTTTCGGTTAAAAAACATAGGATATTGAAACTATTGAAAACTTTTCAAAGTGGACCGGCCCCAATTTACCCCGAAAACCTAATAATAGATAATTAGATGGTCATATGATATTGGATTATTAGTCCTTATACTCACACATCACACGCCTCTTCCAAAACCGCCTCTTCTTTATTGTTTTTCATTCATCGCATTTTCCCAAAATACCAAATATGATAAGTTTGGAAGTTTGTTTGGCATGAAATTCAAACAAATTTTCAAAGATTGATTCAGATTTTTGTCCAACACCTTATCCTTTCATATGTTTTACTATTTTTTTCTAAATTATTTTTTGATTTTTTAAATACAATTTTAAGGGAAAAAAGAAACTAATACACTTTGATATTTTTAAAATTTCTTAAGCATATTTTTTGATTTGTTAGTGTTTTAAAAGTTAAAGACTTGTATATTTGATATATGAGAAAAAAAAAAAAAACCCTTTGGTTTTGGTTGTTTTTTCAAAATTTTCTGCAATTTGTATATAATAAGGACTTGTGCATTGAAAATTTGAAATACTAAAGTCAAATCTTTAGAAAAATCGCAATATAAAAAATCTAAGCCAGAAATCCTTTCTCAAGATTTCTAAGATTTACTCGTTTTTGTTTTCAATTGTTTTATTGCGATTTATTTTGATTATTTTAATATATATTTACAATATGCCAAGTTAGTTGGTAAGAAATATTTTGCTAAAAAAACAGAAAAATAACTTGTATATATTTATATGTTATTTTAGAGAAAATTATTAGAAAACTTAAACTTTTGTTTTAATGTTAAAATTACTTGACACATCCCAACCCGTTAACATATTTAGGTCGAAACGGTTACCCGTTTAAACCCGCTTAAACTTGCTTGCTACCTAGAAAAAATTGGGTTAAGACGAGTAAACCCGCTATCCGTTTAAATCAATCTGATTTAACTCGAGTTATTTCAATTCATTTGATATTTAAGTTTTAATAGATTCCGACCCGTTATCAGTTTTAGCCCGATTGAACTCACCCAATTATCAGACCTACTTATGATTGACAAACATATTTCAATATTGGAAATATGACCACAGTAATCCAAAAATTATGGATGACAAAATGAGTGTTATGGATAATCATGAGTTAGTTTATTATCCATGGATAAATAATAAACTAACCCATAATTATCCATAATATTCATTTTACCCCCTTAGGGAAATTGTGTAGTATGAATTGGTAGTCCAAGGGAAATGTTAATCCTTGGATAGCAAATGTTCATAGTAAACATAGATTACTTTATTTACGAGTATCTCTGCGTATAAAACACTTGAGTAATCGCAACACATTTTTCGTAACAAAATTGGAGTGAACCTATCCGAAATTGTAGACAAAAAACGTGTCGGCCAAAATATGGCCTGAACCCTGCCTCAGTCCTCCACTATTTTGTCTTGACTCTTGAGGGTCATAATTTATTAGTATTTGTCTTGCAGGTCATAGTTTATATACTTTATACCACCTGCTTAGATTTCGCGACTCTAAAAATTTCCACGCCGTAAAGTCAAATCACGGATCTATCCCCTCACCGTCACCAGCATATAAAAAGCATTGACAGACACCAGAAAATATGGTACAAGAACAAGAGGCAGTAAATTGAACTCCTCTGTTTCTGTTTCTCTCTCAACTACTTGACATGTTTCTCATGATCATCTTCTACCTGTAACTCTGTAAGTCTATTGCTCCTCAATCCAATGGCCACTTTCCACGTCGTTTTGACAAGATTTTCTGGTAAATTCAACCGCGCCTTCCTCTCTTTCAAGACATACACTAGGAGAGAACAACGTGTACCAACTTCTCGCAACCCCAATCTCATCTTCGTCGTTTCCTCCCTCCTCAACTTGTTGCAAATCAAATTTCAAGGAAATTCTAACAAATCACCCTTCCAAACGCATCCTGGAACCTGTAGTGTCGCTATTATTACTCTACTCATGTACGGTTTTGCATACGACGCTGAACAAAGATTTTCTGAGACTCATCCAAATTATGCAAATGCAGCTCGCCGTGCTATGGGTTTGTTCGGTTCATTGCTAAATGCATCCCTAGCATCAATTTTATTTCCGATTTGGGTTCAGCCCATTTTGTACCTAGTTTACTTGATGTTTTATGCAGATGAGTTGATAGATTGGTTACTAAGGAGATGCATAGGTGAACTTGAAGAAGTAGACGAACTTCCAGTGTAACCATACTCGATCAGAATTTCCACAACAGTTCTTTGTACCAATTTTGTACTGTATAGGAAATGTATGGTGATTGTTTTCTTGATACAGAGACACTCGTAATCTAATTTTAGTATTGAACTTTGGCAATCCTAGGGTTAACATTTTCGTTGGACTACCAATCCATACTATGCCATTTATTGATGGGTAATTTAATTACCACAAATTTAGACAACAAAGCGCAGCTTCAGTGATAAAAACGCTTCATCTACTCCAAATAGGTTGTGTTTTCGAGTCATCACGGGGTAAGTGCGAACCACTATGGATCCTTTTTTAAAAATAAAAAAACCCCACAAATTTAAGACATGTATCTCGAGTTCTGTAATATTTCTTCTTGAAGAAAGATATCCCTTGTCTTCTATATCTGCTAAGGGAGAAGGCCAAATCTTTTACTAGTGAATTAGTACTCATGATAGAGCTTTCTATAATGGCGATCCGTACCAATGCGGCATAATGCTAAGAAGAGTCGTTCGAAATTGGCAAGAGAAATAAGGATAAGGGACAGAGGAAAGATAATTTTTTGTAGGAGAAATAACATTCAAAATAAATAAATAAACGATAAATCCAATTATAATATGTAACCTGGTAAAATATAATGAGATAAAAGAATGTCGATCAATATTGTTGAAATTACAAAATATGAAACATTGTGATTGTTCAAAACTGTGTAATTCAATTCATTGAATTGAATCTCATTAAAACTAGCAATAACAAACAACATGATTTATATTGTCCTCTAGGGGGCATGAGAGAGCTTCTATTCTATACATACTTATCCTTAAATATAAAGTACTTGTATATAAATAACTCGAAGTTTTTGTTAATTTTCTAATGTAGGATAAATCTATATCATATATTACACTTTAATCAATCATAACTTATTCATCCCAATACCAAATTGGACAAATGGATATATGATTTTGATGTTCTCATGGAGTAAAACATGTTTTCAAATTACCCTTATCATTACATAAATGACACGTGAAAAAATTTGTGCCTCAAGATTATAAAATTTCATTCTTTAAACACAACTTTTGTAACATCTATTACCAAAACTTTTACTTTCATGGCAGATTATGTACAAATGTCCACATGGAAAGGTTTGCAATTGTAGTGAACCTTGAGTTAGCGATGGGGGTATTTTTTACTAGAAATTATCGATAGTTCATGGAAGTACGGCATGACATATTTACATAGTGCACCATTACTAATAGTGACACTGTTTAATATCAATGTGATTTAAAGGTGATGTCTATTTTGTACCATTTTGGGATCATAAATCTTGATTGATCGAGATGCATCACATAAATATGTTATGTGAGACCATATATTAAATATTTTCTTCCATCTAACCTCGCCAATTTGCTTAAGTTCTTAACCATATAATAAGCTGATCGTAAAAGAAAAAAAACCCAAAAAAATTGATCTGAACCGTACACATACCTGGTTCGAGTGATTCAGCTATGCTCCAATGCCTGAAAGGATATTTGGAATGTATCTTATGCATAAGCAAGTTTCAAGAAAACCCTCATGAGAAAAGCATCAAAGCGGTCATATATGACATTTTTTAACCCATAAATCATGCATAATCTTAGTCAAAAAGGTTGTTTGTTAAGGCTTAGCTAAATTTTTTATTCATTGCTTTCCAAACCTGATAGGCTGATAGCTACTTCCATGGGCTCAATTGCTCAATGGGTCTGATCTGGTGTTTTTTTAAATATTCTACTTTGGCTTGAACAATAATTTCGCCTGAATAATGACTCTCAATTGTAAGAGTAAGTATCCTTAACACGATCTTATAGATTTTAATTAATAAGAAAAAACTTTATATTTTCACAATTTAACATATCAATGCACAATGAGTTGAGTAAAATGATCCGTTTTACAAAATATATACGTAAAATCATCTTAAATAAGTTTTTACCTGATTATAACTTCACCGTCCCAAAATGCTTTGTAGCTTTGTATTTGGTTCAGGGTTGAATATCGTTGGAATGTTCATATAGATTTAGGGAATCAAAAAAAGAAAAAAAGTAATGATGACCAATTGTAGATTTATACTATATGACAAATGTTTTAATTTAGTTTAACAAATAAAATATATTTTTTGGAAATTACACTAGAAATTTACTATAATCTACGTGTTATTTAATATTTGAACAATAACTAAAACTCGTCAAATATACACTACAAATTGGTCAACAAAATCATATGTCCCCTTTCATTTGAAACAAATAAAGTAGTATTATACTCCCATCCCTGATCCATCCTGTTTATATTGGTTTCTGACAAAATGTTTATAAATCTCAATTTGGTCATTATATATTTTTTATTTTTTGTAATATGATTATTTTATAATTATTTTTTTCAATTTAATTATTATATTTGGTAACAAGTTCATCACCTCATCCAATTTTTTGGATAAAAAACTTAAAATAATTGTAGAAACCCGATAATAGCCTTGGGCTTAAATCCATAATTTGATCACTATACTTTCCCACTTTTTGTAATAAGGTGACTTTATATATATTTTTTCTTCAATTTAATCATTGTACTTGATAGGGTGTAAACGATTCGTGCAAATTATTCAAATATTCGTATTCGTGAAACTATCCGAATATCCATATTCGTATTCATTTGTTATTCAAATATTAAAATTGATTCGTAATTCGATTTGAAATTAATATTCGATACTATTCGAGTATTTGATTCAAAATTTTATTTATGTCTTTTTTTACAAAATTTATTTATTAATCAATGATTTGAGTATTCGATTCGATACTATTCGCATATTCGATTCGATTATTCGATTCGAGTATTCGAATTTTCAATATGAATTAATATGAATAAAACATCTATAACATTAAATATCCATAACAAAAACTCATAACATCTATAAGATCAAATATCAATAAAATCTACAATAATTGGCAAATACATAAATAAATGTCAATTGTCAAATTCATCAAAAAACACTGAATAAAAATTTGATTAGCATCGTTATCCAAATATCATATTCGCAATATGACATGAATTGGCTCGTCCTCCTCCTAAATAAAAATAAAAATCAATTTGATATCAATCTATTATCATAATCATGAAAATATGCACCATCAAAATATTATTGGTTCTAACAAAATAATAAAAATGAAAAAGAGCAATAGCTAGTATGAAAAGAGTTAATAGAATGTATGAAAAAGAAAGGCAAACATGATGAGCTCAGCTCAGCCTCGGTGAAAAAAACTCTTATAACATTGATACTTTGAGCTCCTCAAACTCGAAAGTACTGAAGTGCACATGAGATTTGACGGTAGAATCAAGCCAATTTTTTTTAAAAATCAAATCAATGAATAAGAAACAGAGTCAGATCAGATGGATTGAATCAAGCCAATTTTTTTTAAAAATCAAATCAATGAATTGAATCTTATAAATTTGAATACTAGATGGAAAAACAAGCTCAATTTTTGTATATACATGTAAATAAATACTAGTAATATTGATTCCTATAAATTTTAGAATAAGAAACAGAGTCAGATCAGATGAACCCAAAATGCCACCAAAACCCGGCTACCCGCTTAGACTAAAACCCTTGTATTAACATCATTGATTTGATAATCGCTTTGAATGCAACGCAATGCATAATATTTTGCATTCCAACATCCAAACTAATCCGCTGGAATTGAACTAATTTGAAGATCCAAAATGATATTTCAATTTCCAACATCCTTTATCAAGAAAAAATACATCAAAGTGGGACTTTAGATCACATCATCAACTAGTTCTCATCTTTCATATCTTTTCAACTCATTGCAATTCAAGATTAGAACTAAATTGAAATAAAAATAAAAATAAATAGTCCCATCAAGATAATGATCCAACTATCTGAGGATTAAGTAGAATATCGATAGATCACACATTTCATTATCAAATCACAAAAGAAAATGAAATTGTTCTGTAAAGAATAATGTGGACCAGATAACGAGATATGTCAAATTTAAGTAGTAGTGCTTGCAATTGTTCATCTCTTTTCAAGCCCCAAGAAAACAATGTCATCAACAAAATATATACTTACTGAGCTAGGGGAATGGTTGTTGCCAGGCTGAAACTTGGAATGGGGTGGGGGGCATCGATGGAGATTGGAGCGAGAGAGAAAGAGAGACTGAGCAAGGAAAGAGCTTTGATGCTGAGTTGTCGTTGAGCATACACCGATTGAGTTGTCGTTAGCAGGTCGGGGGACTCCAATAGGGGAGGAGGTTGGAGTCTTGAAGGAGGGCTGCCGCACTTGTGGATTGAGTGGTAACTTGTAAGGATTAAGTTAAGAGTTTTTTAAAAAACTTATCTATGTATAAAAAATTTTAATATATGAGAGGGGCTGAAAAAATTGATTTTTTTTTTTTTGGTAGAGTGTCACCTTAATATTGTAAAAGTGAGAAAGTAGGGTGACCAAATTACGATTAAGTCAAAACAATTTGATTTTGTTTATAGGGTATTTTAGTCTTTTTAATCATTTTCATCCAACATAACTGACGGAAATAACTTAAGTGACATTATTAAATGTTTAAATCAAGTACAATAATTAAATTAAAAATAATAATTATTAAGTCATCGTATTACAAAAAATGAAAAAATAAAATGACTAAATTACGATTTATGTCTTATTTGTTCGCAATACCTTGAAGTTAGATTGATAATTTTTTGTAAAAGCCTTTCCTGTACAACTTTCTTGGCTTTTTGGATAGATCATCTCTCTGTGATTTGATACTCTGTTGGTCCCAATAAAATAGGTATATGTATATATTTAATTTTATTTCTAAAAAAAGTAGGTAATAGTTTTAGTGCTATTTGGAGAAAGGTGCAATCAAATTAAAATACAATATTAATAAGCTTAGCTCGTCAAATGTCACTTTTATTTTATTTTATTTTATTACAGTATTATTCTTTTGATTTGACGGAGTGGACCAATCAAGAATGGAACACAAAGGGTCAATTGAACCTGAACCCTCATTATTATTTGTCATGTAGGTCATAGCTTATTTCCCAGGCTTAATTTTGAGGCTCTAAAATTTCCATGCCGCCCAACGACACGTCGACACCGTCGGTTTTTGTATTTTTTCAATCTTTAGTATTAGTCCCTGTATAAAATTTTATTGGTTGAATTGAATCTTATTTGTTTATTAACTATACCAATAAATTGTCAAACGAAATGAGGCTATATTACTTTAGGACTAATAGTGTTCTCTAAATTAAATTATATCTTTCTTTTCTGCCAAATTCGAAACCAAGAGTTGCAAATTAAAAAAAATATGTCAATCAAGATAGAAAGATGCTCACTAAACTTTATGTCTCGCCGATTTTAAAGTCTTTATTGTTTGGTTAGCATAATAATTTTTTTCCCTTGTCAAAAAATAAAATAATGTACAAATATTTACTATTCATAGAATCATAGTGTATGATATTTCAATTAGGGGTGGAATCTGAACGGGACCCGTCCCAATTAGTCTTATCCTGATCTCGTCCTGATAAAATTCGAGATTTCAATTTCCTTCTCGATCTCATTCCTGATAAGTGTCGGGAGATAAAAATCTTGTAATCCCGATAAAATAAAATTTAACGAACATCATTAACAAAATAACATTGTTTGAAAGATAAAATTTAAGTAATTTTAGAAAAATAAAATTTAACAAACATCATTAACAAAATAAAATTTAACAAACATTGTTTGAAAGATAACATCATTAAATAAAGTTAATAAACATCATTAACAAAATAAATATTGTTTGAAAGATAGTCTTTTGGCTTGGCAAATCATATCCACCAACAATCCTCTTGAGTTGTGAAATTTTTACTTGGTTCACTTGAAGACGTATTGCTATGTTGGGTGAATGATGGTACCGGAACCTACAATATAAAGAAAAAAAATCGTATAAGCATCATATATAATAAACAATAATTATATAAATAGCAATAACAAATAACTAAAATGATAACCATTGCATAACCATCACATCACAATTATCAAGTACGAAACACCAACGTATCATACCCGACTCCAACTTATTGAGCCACATTCTTCTCCATAAATGTCCATGACTATAATGTGGTCCACATATGTAAACATTAATGTCTCTTTTGATGTTAAACAAAGTGATAATAGCTAAACAAAGTGATAAATGATAATGACTTACTTGATGTTAATTCTTCCCAATCTTTATAAAAATCGATTTCAACTTCCGTCGGCTCTTTGTACATAAGAAATTCTTCACCTTTAAGCCAATCACTAGTACACACAAGTGCTTCCACCATTTTTGGATGCAATGATGTTCTAAATGGATCCACAACTCTTTTCCCAAGGCTAAAATTCTCACTAACAATGGTTGATGAAGGGATTACAAGAACATCCTTTGCAATCTTTGAAAGGATATGAAATGTTGTTGTATTCCTTTTCCACCATTCCAAAATATTGAAGTTTGGGCCCCATTTCACAAAAGGATCTAAAATGTACTTCTCCACTTCATTAGCTACCTCCGCTTGATTTTGAGCTTTTCTTACTTGCGCCATTTGCAAATGAAAATCCAATTTAAAATGATCATCCTTAAAACTCTCCATCAACTCTCTCTCTACACCATCAAAATTGACTCCGCATGAAGACTCCAAAGAATAACTTCCTTTATAAGCATAATACAATTTTAAGAGACAATTTTTTAGATCCTGAAAAAACGCAAGTAGCTAGGATTCTCAAAACTGCCTAATGTAGTTTCCAATGTAGCTTGTGAAACAGCTACAATGAAAGTCACAATAGACATAAAAATAACAAAAACAGCGGAAGACTTAATAATAAAACACGAAATTAAACACCAAAGTTTACCAAACAATCTACAAGCTTATACTTGTAGATCTAGCCTCATGGCCAAAAAGATTTTACTAAAAACAATGAATTGTTTTACAAAAACTATGTGAAATCACACAAAAATATTCTCACAAGGTAATGAATCTTGGAGAACAAAAACCCCACATAAATAGGTTAAACAAAACGTGAGAAGAAACAAAATCAACTTCCTTTAAACAAAACAGGAAGACAAAAACAGTTTCAGAACTTCTGATGTTACTGCCAATGTAGCTGCATTGACAGGAACATGCTGACTGCTGCACTTCGGGACTAAATAACTGCTGCTGAACTTCTGAACTTCAGACCACGGCTGTATGGATTTTATTCTCTTTCTGGAGCTCTACAAGAACCACGAATCCTTGCTCCTGAATATATAATTATGCGTCTCCTACACACACCCAAAAACAGTCCGTCTACTACAAGGAAAATGATTAGTTATTAAAGGAAAATCCAACAACTTACCAATTTAATAGGATTTGATTACCAAATATGAAAGTGGTCAAGAATCTTGGTTTGACAAGGATTTATGCTATGATTTTGTTACCAAAGATGATGAACCATAATCTAATAAAGGATTTTGTTACCAAAAATGACTCCTAGACTTTAGGATCAAGAAAACCAAAAATCTAATTAAATATTTAGTTTCCAAAAATGTCACACTTGTCAAATATGAATTTTACCAAGAAAGGAGAAACAAAAATAAAATAGGTCATGCCTATTTTACCCTTACAATCTCCTCATTTGTTGAGCCTTTCTGGTCAAATCAAAAGACAAGTGTTTATACAACACCAATCAAACCATCTAACCTGCATAGGTTAGAAAATCACATCTCCCCTTGAATTTTTAACAAGGTATAAAGTCAGAAATCATAGGATTCATCACCATCACCATAAACACTTGATCTCTCTCCCCCTATTTGACCCGAAAAGGAAAAGGGATAAACAATCTTTTAGGAATTCACAAAGATCCAAGATTTTGAAAAACACGATCAAGTGTTCACCATGATTTGATCACACCCCTAGCAAAAATTGAGCACCTCATATCCATATTCAAAATCTCTTAGTTCCACACAAAAATTAGACAACCACTAAATATTTTTCAACATGGAGATTTTTGGAAAATTGATTTGCACAGTTTATATTAAGACAAAATTTCACCAAGCTGATATACTTACCAACAATGCATGTCCTAAAATTTATGCCTAAAAACATGATAATAAAAAGCTAGACAAAAGAATAAAAAATGCAATCACACACAAGTTATAAAGACCAGATCAAAGGGATGTAGTTCCTTATGTAGCTGCATTGGGAGGATCATTCGCCAAAATTGTGATTTTATGATCAATATTGCTTCTTTTGTTTTTGTTTTTGTTTTCTCATCCAGATTTCTCTCCCAAGATCATAAAATTTTCACAACAAAAATCCATAGGTACTTTATTTCCCTAGAATATAGCTCTACTTTATTTCAAGCTATAAAAACATGCCACTTGGAACCTTTCACACTATTTACCAAGGGAAGCAATTTTGCATTTGATCAACCCATGAAATCCGAGGATTCATAGTCCCAAAAAAAAGGTGCCACAACCTTGTTCATAGGTAGCTCTTTTCCGTTAGATAGCTTTCACACTTTTTCAATTCAAGGGAGTCAATTTTCTCAAGATCAACCCATGAAAGCCTAAGCTTCATAGTACCTTGACAAATTGCACCATCCCAAAAATTTCAAAAGGTAGCTCTTTCCTTTGTGGACTTCAAGCATACTCAAGAACTGGGAGAGAGAGAGAATCATAACAATGAAATCACAACAGATTTTGAATGAAATTCCCAAGCAACCACAAAAGACACATACATGTGAGACAATTGATCTACAGTGCCCTCTAAAGACAAAATGCAATCATGCCTTTTTTTTTAATAACTAAGTGTAAAATCATATGGCACACAAAACACAAGAGATTTCCAAAGATTGAAAAATCTCTCAAAAACAACACACTTGGCAAATATATCAGCAAGATGATTTTTAGTCCCAACATGTTTTAATGCAAACAATTCCTTGTTCAACCAAGTCTTCTAATAAAGTGGTGTCTTATGTCAATGTGTTTTGTTCGAGAATGATGAACTGGATTTTTGTGCTAAGCAAAATGCATAGGTGTTATCAACATACAAGGTTAACACATCAATGTGTAGCACATAATCTTTGATCATTAGGAGCATCCACAAAAATTTTAAGGCTTCTCACAAAAATATTTTGATAAGCATGCTAATTTGTGAGATTCAACCTTACTTCTTCTCCTTGTGTATATGTCATCATGAATATTACCTATCACTTGAGAGATTGGATGGTTTTTCTGAATACGGCTAGGAATGTCATGGTTGCAATCATTCAAATTGGACTGAATTTCTGAATGTTCAGGACCTGTTTCTGAATCTGCCAAGTTTCTGTCCAATGTGACTGCCGATGTAGCTACATTCAGAATCACATTGGGTGACACATTGTGAATCACATTGGCTAAACTTTCAGAATATGCGAGTTCGTCGATCATGTCTTGATTTATTGGTTTCGAATCTTTGGTTACGAAGATTTTGGAGGAGATTCATCATGGTATTCATCAATGGTTTCATAGAACCGCTTAGCACCAGGACATATATCAAAGGGTTCACAGTATTTGGACTTGCCTTTGTCATTACTACCCTTAGGAACCCACATCTGTTTAAAAACCTTTGGTTACTGTTTCTGTGAACGTGATTTACGATCTTTGCTCGAATGTGACTTCCAATGTTGCTTCATTGGATGTTGCGTTCGATCTTTATCGATTTTTAACCAAAAAGGCCTGCCTTACTTCTTCTTCATATACAACCTTTTTAAGAAAGCAGAATGGCTGTATATGACCAGGCTTGTGACAAAAATGACACACAAAATTCTTCTTTATTGTTTTAGGTTTTTCAAAGAAATTTGGATTTTGAAAATTTTGTGTGGAATGTTTTGGTTCAGTAGACATACCTTCACCTTCTTTCACAAACATCTTGGGCATGAATCCAATACCAGACTTACCAGAATTATCATAATTCAACATCTCATCCATTTTTTGTTGGCTTGAGTTCCATTTAGCCATGGTTTCATTGGCTAGGATGAGCTTTTCTTTCAGATCTTCGATCTCCACATCTTTCTTACTCAACAGACTCTCCAACCTTGTAAGACACTCCTTTTGTTCTTCATTAGCCTTTTTCAGCAGTTCGTTTGCCTTTCCAAGCACTATAACTTGATGAGCTCTCTTTTCCCAATCTTTGTACATCTCTTTGTAACCTTCTAGCAGGTCTGATTCAGGTTCTCCATCGTCTTCTGTGATAGAGGAGTTAAAACAGCAAAGATCATCACTGTTTTTATCCATTGTATCTTCTGATGTGACTTCCGATGTAGCTACATTGGGAGTCACATTGGCCGAAAATCCTGCAAAATCAGATGGAGAGTTGTGTACAGCAGTGAGAGTGATGAGATCACCTGGATCTTCATCATCATTATCACTCAAAGTCGCAGAAAAATTCAAACCCTTCTTTCTCAAAGTATTAGCACATTGATTAGCATAATGCCCAAACCCTTGACAAGCCCTACATTGAATAGAATCAATATTTTTACTTCTAGATGTAGACTGCTTAGCAAAAGGATTGGTAAAAGATTTTTCAGGGTTTTGAAAAGAACTTTCTTTGGGAGGAAATTTGCTAGGCTCAGTTTTGAAAACTGTTTTGGTGATAGAAGATGGAGATTTGTTTTGTCCCTTTGCTTTCAAAATATTTTTAAACTTTGTTGTTAAAAAATCCATTGACTCTTCACCAAAATCAGATTCCTCAATCTCCTTATGCAATTCAAGAAATTCAGAAGAGATATCAACAACAGAAGGAAAAGCAATACTATCATCAGAAGGAGTAGAAGATGATGCACCTTTTCCTTTGTTCTTAATTTGCTCATTGAGGTTTAACTCAAAATTTTGTAGAATGCCAGCAAGTCTTTCAAAACCAATTTTGTCAATGTCATGAGCTTCCTCAATAGCACAAATTTTCACATTAAACCTTTTAGGCAAAGTTCGCATCATCTTGCTAACAAGACGATCATTGGTGATAGGATCACCCAAAGCAAGAGCAGAGTTAGATATATCAAGTAATCTAGCATAGTAAGACATAATATCTTCATCTTCATTCATCCTTGTGTTTTCAAATTGAGTGGTAAGCAATCTTAACTTAGAAGCACGAACACTGGAAGGTCCTTCACACAAGGTTTGAAGGGCCTCCCATACATCTTTAGCAGGCTCATAGTTGGCTATAACCCTAAAGGTATTAGCATCAAGAGCTTTGTATATGGCGAACAAGGCTTTAGAATTAAAAGAGGCAATGTTTCTATCATTATTAGACCAATCTGCTTCTTTGGTGATCTTTACATCACCATCATCATCAGTAGTTTTGGGAGGAGTCCAACCATTTAGAACAGCAAGCCACGCTCTCTCATCAATTGATTTGATGAAGATACGCATCTTGACTTTCCAAATAGAATAATTTGCACTAGTCAAAATAGGAGGACGAACGACATTCTCATACTGAAAATCCATCACGGCTACTACCAGAATCAAATCTTAGTGATGTCAAGAGAGGGCTCTGATACCAATTGAAAGAACGCAAGTAGCTAGGATTCTCAAAACTGCCTAATGCAGTTTCCAATGTAGCTTGTGAAACAGCTACAATGGAAGTCACAATAGACAGAAAAATAAAAAAAACAGCGGAAGACTTAATAATAAAACACGAAATTAAACACCAAAGTTTACCAAACAATCTACAAGCTTATACTTGTAGATCTAGCCTCATGACCAAAAAGATTTCACTAAAAACAATGAATTGTTTTACAAAAACTATGTGAAATCACACAAAAATATTCTCACAAGATAATGGATCTTGGAGAACAAAAACCCCACATAAATAGGTTAAACAAAACGTGGGAAGAAACAAAATCAGCTTCCTTTAAACAAAACAGGAAGACAAAAACGGTTTCAGAACTTCTGATGTTACTGCCAATGTAGGCCGCATTGACAGAACATGCCGCGCCGCTTCTGCCGGATGAATAGCTGGCTGAACTTGAACTTCAGACCACGACTGTATGGATTTTATTCTCTTTCTGGAGCTCTACAAGAACCACGAATCCTTGCTCCTGAATATATAATTATGCGTCTCCTACACAGTCCGTCTACTAAAAGGAAAATGATTAGTTATTAAAGGAAAATCCAACAACTTATCTATTTAATAGGATTTGATTACCAAATATGAAAGTGGTCAAGAATCTTGGTTTGCCAAGGATTTATGCTAAGATTTTGTTACCAAAGATGATGAACCATAATCTAATAAAGGATTTTGTTACCAAAAATGACTCCTAGACTTTAGGATCAAGAAAACCAAAAATCTAATTAAATATTTAGTTTCCAAAAATGTCACACTTGTCAAATATGAATTTTACCAAGAAAGGAGAAACAAAAATAAAATAGGTCATGCCTATTTTACCCTTACAAATCCTCCATGAATGAATGTGCATTATCAACATTAAAACTCTTATCTTTCAAATGGATCCCAATCAATTGAAACTTATAACGACGATCGAGAACTTGACAAAGGAAAATAAGCTTGTTCACCTTATTAAGATCACCCCAATACTTTTTGAACTTAATCTCCATTTGCTTAGCAACTTCTTGCAATATAGGATTTGTAGATTCAAATATTGTTTTGCTAATAACCTTCTTCATTGACACTATTTCCTCCCAAATCAAGGTTGATGTCGTTGTCTTGGTAGCACTAAGATACAATGGTGAATCATTAAACCTTTTGAGAAAACACATAAAGACTTCTGCTTTATTCCAATCATTATCGTTATGAGGACCCGTTCTTTTTTCCCCTTCTCAACCTCTTGAAAGTATTCAAGAAACTGAACATTGTCTGTCATCCTACCAAATACTTTCTTAAACTTGATTGCAACAAAAAGCATGATATAGGTAGAATTCCACCTTGTCGGCACATCCATAGGAACTGTTGACATTTTATCCATCTTCAACAAAATAACAGATTCTCTAAATTGATCAAACCTTGCCCCAGAAGAATGAATGTATTTCACACAATTTCTAATGAACTCAATTGACTGATTAAGAAATTTTAAACTACTTTTCACAATTAAGTTTATAATGTGACAACAACATCTTAAATGCAAGTATTTACCATCTAACAATAAGGTACCCATGTCTTTTAGCCTTTTCCCCATATACTCCACCGCTTTATCATTTCTGCTCGCGCATTATCAACTGTTATCGTGAAAACTTTTTATATTCCCCAATCACTTAAACATGTTTCCAAAACTTTTCCAATGTCATCACCTTTGTGAGAAGTGATCTTAGTGAAATTTATTATTCTTATATGCAACTTCCAATCATCATCTAAGAAATGAGTGGTTATCACCATGTAGTTGATATTCTGAACCGACGTCCAAGTATCAGTTGCGATACTTACCCTTTGATCACCTATGACACTTTTTATCTTACTTTTTTTTGTTGTAAATAAATCTCATACAAGTGATGCCACTTTTTTTTCGGTTAGGAATCTTAACTCGAGGTTCAGCCGCTTTCATCATATCTATAAACCCTTTCCCTTACACAACCCTAAATGGCATCTCATCTCTAATAACAAATGTTATAACCTTCTCTTCAAGCCTTTTTTGGTTAAAAACATGGGGTGTCACTGCATTACTCAAGGAAGAGGCTGTCAAAGTTGGTTGGGAAGATTGTGTTGCATTTGTGGGATTTAATTTGCAACTGTTCACATGATTAGTAATAGCATTATTCCCTTGCAGTTTACTATGAGCGGGAACTTTAGTTTTACAATAATTGCAAACAGCGATAACGTTAATTACCTCTTTTTTTTTCGTTTCTCTCGACTACTTTTTCAGCATGTGACCAAACAGCTGCAGTTGTTTTTCTCTTTTTGGTTCTAACATTTATTACTTCCTCCGAGATTGTTGGAGTTGTGGAGTGAGCCGATGCATCAGGTTGTGCGGTCGACGAAGGGCTATCAATTCCAGAAGAATCTGTGGGTTCCCAGGACTGCGCCCGCGCGCCCTTGGAAAGGGGTGCGCGTACGTGCGGATGCGGGACACCACTGCTCTAATTCCATCCTTCCTTGTTTAGGGGAAGACGAAATTAAAAGTGCGAGAGGAGTGCTGTCTAAGATAGCGTGTGACAGCCCGACCCGGACCCCAATGCGAGATCCCGAGTCGTGCCGTCCAAATAGGCAAGATACAAGCATGCGCAAGTAGGATTATAAAATTCATGTGGCGCAACATCGCATACGAATAACAACTCGGCTACACTTGGCCGGAAAAAAAACTTAATATAAACAAGTCATCGGCGACGTTACAGCCGGAACCCAACAACTACTCCTACAATTTTAACACATGCTTATAAAAACCTCAACGACCACAACATGCCGGAGACAACAACAACAATAATATTTAAACGAGTTTTAGCGGAAGAAACTGTAGTGAACCAATAACATATAAACAAGCTCGACATATAAGTCGGCATACAAAAGATTATAAATATCTAGTGATCAAGTCTACTACAACAACAACAAAACCCAAAGTCAAGTCTAGATGACTTGCTTCCCAACGTCCTTGCCAAAAACAAAAGGGCTAACTACTAAAATTCCCAAAAGAGCAACCTTCTAGCTTGCTAGCAACCAAACGTGATATAGCGAGTCTATCGTGGACCGTCTCCTCGGCTCGGATCTAAGGAAAACAAAGCACACAAATAGGGTAAGTCGAAAGACTTAGTAAGTTACTAAAAATGCATGTTCATGTCATAGCATGGCATTTATCACAATTATGGTACATGATCATCATATAGCACTTAGCACATTATTCACGTAAGTGCGGGAAAATAAATCATACAAGTAGGATATGATATAGTCACGCCGCCAGTAGCTCTGCAATAAACTTTATTATACTTGGATCGTGCAACATCGATGCTCTGTGATTACATCGACTTTTTATCGAGAACCTACTCGATCTAGATAGCAAGCCAATGCAAAGCACGTATTGATACGGCAAGGGGCTACTTCCCCATTGCGGCCAACAATGGAGGTGTGTGTGAGGTCCCAGGTGCGGCGATCCATAGCGAGCACGAATCCCATAATTCGTGAAGGCGATGCATCGTCCCACCCGAACTTAATAAACAAACCAAATGATGCCAGCTGGACTCAATGTGATGCACAAGTAGATATTTACTTGACTTAAACCAATAAAGGACCGAATTCGACAAGAGCGAACTCATCCGACAAAGTAGGGTATTAATCTCTACCATAAAACATGTCAAGGCAATTAATTGCTCAAAACCAATCTCTCATAACAACTTGTTGCAAACAATTAAACTAAGCTCATATTTGAGTAACTCAATCAAACGGTGTCCAAACTTCGTAGGGATTGAAACTAGAGTTCAACATGTTCAAATCTTCCCTAGAGTCGACTCCGTTGAGTCTTGCCTCTAAATTCCCAATTTTGGAGAGATTGAAGCTATGTGCTTCATAAACCAACCTAGGTCATTTCTAAGTTCAACAAGGATGTAAATTCACCAAGGCATTGCAATGTGATTCATATACATCATAGAGTTCAATTCATAGGATAGAACACATTCAACATAACAACATATAATGTAGGCTCAAATTAGGGCATTCTCATATAGCACTTGTTCAAGCAACACATGTAATACATGTTTCTAACATGTTCAAGACCTTAAATAGGCAAGATGAAATAGTATTATAAACTTCCATAGGCAAGAAATCATCCTATACATGCTCCTAGCAAGTTCATATTTTCAAAATACAAGAAGAGAGCATAGGAAGCAATTATGTGTCCTCATTGACCTCATACATCAAAAAATTTGTTTCCTTAGGGTCAATGAGAACTAAGAGAAGAAGAAGAAGAAGAGTAACTTACCTAGCTTGAGTGAAAACTCAAGAGAATCAAAATCCAAACGGTGAAGTTGTTCCACCCGCCGCATACGTCAAGAATCCGAAGTTTGGCGGCAATCGGACGGTTGGATCTTCGTAGATCGGAGGAAGAAGAAGCTAGGGCTCAAAACTTCAAGCCCCCAACTCTCTCTCTCTCTAATACGTAAGAAGGAGGAGAAGAAATGAGAGGATTTACTGAAGAATGCAAAGGGTTTGGGTATTTATACCCCCAAAATGAGGAGGGCACAAAAGACATTTCTCAAGTACAATTAGTAGAGATTAGGGGTAATCAATCACTAATCTAACCTTAACTAACTTCCAACTAATGTTAGGACATGATTAGGGCTAAGTATGGGTGGTTAGGAAGGGTTTAGAAGGGGTTTAATGAGGGTAGGATTGGTATTACACGTCAAAACACAAAACAGGGGAAAATCCCGTAAGTGTGTATCTGATGTTGAGGCGGGCGCCTTAACATTCTCCAGGCGGGCGCCTCATCTTCTGAGCCCATATCCAGATTTTGTTCATTTTGTAATTGCTCCCAGAACTTGAGGCGGGCGCCTCACAAGATGCCAGGCGGGCGCCTGGACTTCTGGACCTTCTTCATGTCCTCAAAACTTGGTCTAAACATGTCCTAAATGGTCCCAACTTATGGGCAACCATTCTAAGGTCTAACCCAACCCAAAACAAATCGGAAATGCACCCGAACAACAACCGGAACAAGGTAGAACAAGGCTCAAATCAAGCGACGAATGATTAACGAATCAAACACCAATCAAACTAGGATAACTTGGTCATGGAAAAGGCTTGTTTCAACATGGTTATGACCTGAATACAAAGCCAAGAACTCAACGAACACATCGCACAACGAAATAGAAGCAATACGAGCAACGAGGGGAAAATCGCTAAGGCCAAAACTAGGCAATCGAACCGGCGATTCAACAAGCAAGCATACATGATTCTAAACATGTTGAGAACTTCATGAATGACTTATGAATGTTTCTAAAACATTTATAAACTAAGTAAACATGCTCACAATCAACAAGAAAACATGAAGGCAAGCACACAATGCACATGCAAGAATACGGGGTGTTACACTCTCCCCTCCTTTAGGAATTTAGTCCCTAAATTCTTACCAGGTTCGTCAAACAAATGTTGATGCTTCTCGCGCATCTCCGCTTCTGTTTCCCAAGTCGCTTCTTCAATGTTGTGATTTCTCCAAAGCACCTTGACTAAGGGAATTCTCTTGGTTCGTAGCACTTGCTCTTTGGTGTCCAAAATCTTCACGGGTTTTTCAACATATGACATATCCGGCTCAAATGTTATCTCCTCGTACTCAAGTACATGGGACTCATCTTTCAAATACTTTCGCAACATGGAAACATGGAAGACATTATGAGTCTCCGAAAGTGAAGGTGGCAATGCAATACGATACGCTAAGGACCCAACTCTTTCAAGAATCTCGAATGGGCCAATGTACCTCGGTGTAAGCTTCCCTTTCTTGCCGAATCTCTTCGTGCCTCTCCTCGGTGTCACCTTCAAGAACACGTAGTCTCCCACTTGGAACTCAAGATCCCGTCTACGATTATCCGCGTAGCTCTTTTGTCGACTTTGAGCGGTGCGCAATCTATCTCTAATCAACTTCACGCCTCAACCGATCGTTGCACTAACTCTAACCCCAAAGTTTCGCCTCTCCAACTTCATCCCAACAAATTGGTGATCTACACTTACGCCCATACAAAGCTTCATACGGCGCCATCTTGATACTCGATCGATAGTCTTATTATACGCAAACTCGGCTAAAGGTAAGTGAGAATCCCAGCTTCCCTTGAAATCCACGGCACAAGCTCGCAAAGATGTCCTCCAAAATCGAATCAATCGCTCTGACCGACCATCCGCTTGTGGATGAAAAGTCAGATCAAGTCTAATCTGTCCCCAAAGCTTCTTGCAACGCTTTGCCAAAATCTAGATGTGAACCTCGGATCTCTATCGGATACAATACTCACAGTACGCCATGAAGTCTCACGATCTCCGAATGTACAAAGTCGCTTAACCGAAGTCAATGAATAAGTGATCGCGATCGAATAAAGTGTGCGCACTTAGTCAATCTGTCAACTATAACCCAAACCGCATTAAATCCTCTCGCGCGCGTAACCCCGTCACAAAATCCATAGTAATAAACTCCCACTTCCATTCAGAATCTCAAGTGGTTGTAGAAATCCCGCAGCCTCGATGTTCAAATTAACCCCGCCGACAAGTCAAACACTTCGATACATACTCCGCAATTTCCCTCTTCATGCCTTTCCACCAAAATTGTCTTTTCAAGTCTAAGTACATCTTCGTGCTCCCGGTGAATGGTATACCTCGCTTTATGAGCCTCATCAAGAACCAACCTCTTCAATTCAAGATTAGAAGGAACACAAATTCTACCTCGAAATGTCAAAGTACCCTCACTATTAATCACAAAATCAGCGATACATTTTCACCAACCCATCAATAATTTTCTTCAACTCCTGATCATTCCCTTGCGCTTCTCTAATTTTCCCAAATAAAACCGGCGTAGCACCTAACATTTGCGAAAATCACACCTCTATCATAAACACTAGACCCCAATCTCGCAAATCCTCCAACATCTTCCATTCTCTAACCATCATACAAGACATGTGAACTTTCCTACTCAAGGCATCCGCTACTACATTTGCCTTCCCCGGATGATATAAAATAGTGCAATCATGATCTTTTAATTTTTCCATCCATCTTCTTTGCCTCATGTTCAACTCCTTTTGAGAAAATAAATACTTCAAACTTTTATGATCGGTGAAAATCTCAAACTTAGCCCCATACAAGTAATGTTTCCATTTATGCAACGCGAAAATAATCGCAGCCAACTCCAAATCGTGTGTCGGGTAATTCTGCTCATGAATAGACAACTTCCTCGACGCATAAGCGATAACTCTACCATTTTGCATCAGCACACACCCCAAACCTTCCTTAGAAGCATCGCTATAGATCACAAAATTATCTCCTCCACTAGGCAAAGCCAAAATAGGTGCCGACGTCAACCGCTTCTTAAGCTCTTGGAAACTAGCCTCACATTTCTCGCTCCAAACAAATGGCACATTCTTTTGTGTCAATCTAGTCATAGGAGTCACAATCCGAGAAAATCCTCAATAAATCTCCTAATAACCCGCTAAACCCAAGAAACTCCGAACCTCAGAATCGAACTAGGTCTCTTCCAATTCATCACCGCTTCAACCTTAGAAGGATCAACGGCTATCCCGGCGCTAGAAACTATATGCCCCAAAAAAGATACTTCCTCAAGCCAAAAAGCACATTTGCTAAACTTCGCATAAAGTTGTTTCTCCCGAAGAATAGACAAGACAATCCTCAAGTGTTTCTCATGCTCCTCCCGAGATTTCGAATACACTAAGATATCATCAATAAAGACTACCACGAAACAATCAAGATAGCTATGAAAGACACGGTTCATTAAGTCCATAAACACCGCTGGTGCATTCGTCAACCCAAACGGCATCACTACAAATTCAAAATGCCCATATCTAGTGCGAAAAGCTGTCTTTGGAATGTCTTCCTCTCTAACCTTCAATTGGTAGTAACCCCATCTCAAATCAAGCTTAGAATACACAATAGATCCTTGCAATTGGTCAAAGAGGTCATCAATGTGGGGTAGTGGATATTTATTCTTAATGGTCACCTTATTCAATTCCCGATAGTCTATGCATAACCGCAAACTCCCATCTTTCTTCCTCACAAATAAGACCGGTGCGCCCCAAGGCGACACACTCGGTTTAATAAAGCCAATCTCTAGGAGTTCTTGCAACTGAGTTTTCAACTCCCTAAGTCCCGCGGCGCCATCCTATACGGTGCCTTAGAAATCGGTGAAGTCCCCGGAATAAGCTCAATACAAAATTCTAGCTCTCTATCGGGTGGCATAGCATGGTCGGTAGAAAACACATCGGGAAACTCACATACTACCGGAACCTCTTCTAATTTCGGCGAAGACCTCTTCTTATCAACAACGCATGCAAGATAACCCGTACACCCTTGAGACAATAATTTTCTAGCCCTTAGAGCAGAAATAAAATGCAAATCACTCGATGCATGATCACCCACAAATGTAAACTCAGGCACACCCGGCATATAAAAAGTAACCCGCTTCTTATGGCAGTCAACTATAGCATGATAAGCACATAACCAGTCCATGCCAAGAATCACATCAAAATCACGTATAGGTAGAACTACCAAGTCCGCATGCAAAGTGTGGTCACCCACCAATACATCGCAAGATTTAAACACTTCAGATGCGAGCATATATTCCCCGAGCGGGGTAGACACTTCAAGCAAATATGGCAAAGATTGAGGCAGTACACATAGATTCTCAACAAAGTGCGAAGCAACATAAGAATGCGAAGACCCTGGATCTATGAGAACTCGAGCCTTATGATCAAATATAGAAAGAGTACCTCCTATCACTGCCGTAGACCCCTGAACCTCGCGCTGATCAAGCGCAAACACACGGCCCTGCACCTTTGGTTTACCATCCCCATCTCTCTTAGCCCCAGACTGCTGTCCAGCGCTACCCGACTGACTGGCCTTAAACTTCGGACAATCTTTCTTCATGTGAGTTCCATCACCGCAATAGAAACACTTCCCATTTTCCCCCCCAGCACCTATCAACTGTGTGCCCAGACCTCTAACAGAACGAACAAATCATAGTCTCATTACGCGATCCTTGTTGCCCCTGAGTAGAAGAAGTGTTGTTACCTTGCTTCCCAGACTGTGGCTTACCTTGACCTCCACCTCTCCTATCACGGTTTCCTTGGTATCCCCTTCTGTTACCTGAATTGTTTCCCTGATTATTGCTCTGAGTAGGCTGCCGTGCATTACTAGAATTATTCTTGACCCGGTGCTCCTCAATATCTTGCTCTACCTCATAAGCTCTATCAACTGCACTCCGATAATCAATGAGCTTAAGTGCTAGAATCTGCTTTCTAAATTCAGTTCTTAACCCCTTTACAAACTTATGTGTCCTCCGTGCTTCAGTAGGAATCAGATACGTGCAATAACGGCTCAACTCGGTGAACTTCGCGGAATACTCCGCCACAGTCATGATACCCTTCTCAAGATCATAGAATTCCTTCTCCCTTTTGTTGCGAACTACATCCGGTACATACTCATTCTTAAACTCCCTTTGAAAATTAGCCCAAGTGATAGGAACTTGCTGAATCTCCCAGCTTTCCTTCAACACAGTCCACCAATGTTCGGCGGCTCCCTTAAACTTAAAGGTTGCTAGCATGACTCTTTCTTCATCGGTACACCCCAACATGGATAATACTTTAATCATTTCTTCCATCCACAATTCGGCCTCTCTAGGTTTCGGCTCCCCAAGAAAAGTACTAGGCTTCAACTTAAGGAATCTCTCTAGGAGAGTGGTATCATTCCTCGATCTCGGTGGTGGTACAACTTCCTCCTGTCGAGGTGGTGGTGGTGCTCCCTCAGCTTGACCTCCCTGGCCTGCCCCTACCAGAAAAGCCATCAACCTACGGTGTAATTCTGCCATATCCGGACCCACCGGATTCTGTGGCGGCGGTACCTCAGCTTCAGGCTCGGCCGGACCTCTCCTGGGCCTACCTCTACCACGGCCATTGCCATCCCTAGGATTATCCATCGAACCCCTACAAGAATTCACTCGACGTTAGAATCAACACACAAATAACCAACCCACCTAGGCCATGGAACCTATCCTGGTCGACAGCTAACCTATAACTCGATCGATACCAGGGACCGGACCCCAATGCGAGATCCCGAGTCGTGCCGTCCAAATAGGCAAGATACAAGCATGCGCAAGTAGGATTATAAAATTCATGTGGCGCAACATCGCATACGAATAACAACTCGGATACACTTGGCCGGAAAACAACTTAATATAAACAAGTCATCGGCGACGTTACAGCCGGAACCCAACAACTACTCCTACAATTTTAACACATGCTTATAAAAACCTCAACGGCCACAACATGCCGGAGACAACAACAACAATAATATTTAAACGAGCTTTAGCGGAAGAAACTGTAGTGAACCAATAACATATAAACAAGCTCGACATATAAGTCGGCATACAAAAGATTATAAATATCTAGTGATCAAGTCTACTACACCAACAACAAAACCCAAAGTCAAGTCTAGATGACTTGCTTCCCAACGTCCTTGCCAAAAACAAAAGGGCTAACTACTAAAATTCCCAAAAGAGCAACCTTCTAGCTTGCTAGCAACCAAACGTGATATAGCGAGTCTATCGTGGACCGTCTCCTCGGCTCGGATCTAACGAAAACAAAGCACACAAATAGGGTAAGTCGAAAGACTTAGTAAGTTACTAAAAATGCATGTTCATGTCATAGCATGTCATTTATCACAATTATGGTACATGATCATCATATAGCACTTAGCACATTATTCACGTAAGTGCGGGAAAATAAATCATACAAGTAGGATATGATATAGTCACGGCCGCTTCGTAGCTTCTGCAATAAACTTTATTATACTGGATCGTGCAACATCGATGCTCGGTGATTACATCGACTTTTATCGAGAACCTACTCGATCTAGATAGCAAGCCAATGCAGCACGTATTGATACGGCAAGGGGGCTACTTCCCCATTGCGGCCAACAATGGAGGTGTGTGTGAGGTCCCAGGTGCGGCGATCCATAGCGAGCACGAATCCCATAATTCGTGAAGGCGATGCATCGTCCCACCCGGACTTAATAAACAAACCAAATGATGCCAGCTAGACTCAATGTGATGTACAAGTAGATATTTACTTGACTTAAACCAATAAAAGACCGAATTCGACAAGAGCGAACTCATCCGACAAAGTAGGGTATTAATCTCTACCATAAACAATGTCAAGGCAATTAATTGCTCAAAACCAATCTCTCATAACAACTTGTTGCAAACAATTAAACTAAGCTCATATTTGAGTAACTCAATCAAACGGTGTCCAAACTTCGTAGGGATTGAAACTAGAGTTCAACATGTTCAAATCTTCCCTAGAGTCGACTCCGTTGAGTCTTGCCTCTAAATTCCCAATTTTGGAGAGATTGAAGCTATGTGCTTCATAACCCAACCTAGGTCATTTCTAAGTTCAACAAGGATGTAAATTCACCAAGGCATTGCAATGTGATTCATATACATCATAGAGTTCAATTCATAGGATAGAACACATTCAACATAACAACATATAATGTAGGCTCAAATTAGGGCATTCTCATATAGCACTTGTTCAAGAAACACATGTAATACATGTTTCTAACATGTTCAAGACCTTAAATAGGCAAGATGAAATAGTATTATAAACTTCCATAGGCAAGAAATCATCCTATACATGCTCCTAACAAGTTCATATTTTCAAAATAAAAGAAGAGAGCATAGGAAGCAATTATGTGTCCTCATTGACCTCATACATCAAAAACTTTGTTTCCTTAGGGCCAATGAGAACTAAGAGAAGAAGAAGAAGAAGAGTAACTTACCTAGCTTGAGTGAAAACTCAAGAGAATCAAAATCCAAACGGTGAAGTTGTTCCACCCGTCGTATACGTCAAGAATCCGAAGTTTGGCGGCAATCGGACGGTTGGATCTTCGTAGATCGGAGGAAGAAGAAGCTAGGGCTCAAAACTTCAAGCCCCCAACTCTCTCTCTCTCTAATACGTAAGAAGGACGAGAAGAAATGAGAGGATTTACTGAAGAATGCAAAGGGTTTGGGTATTTATACCCCCAAAATGAGGAGGGCACAAAAGACATTTCTCAAGTACAATTAGTAGAGATTAGGGGTAATCAATCACTAATCTAACCTTAACTAACTTCCAACTAATGTTAGGACATGATTAGGGCTAAGTATGGGTGGTTAGGAAGGGTTTAGAGGGGGTTTAATGAGGGTAGGATTGGTATTACACGTCAAAACACAAAACAGGGGAAAATCCCGTAAGTGTGTATCTGATGTTGAGGCGGGCGCCTCAACATTCTCCAGGCGGGCGCCTCATCTTTTGAGCCCATCTCCAGATTTTGTTCATTTTGTAATTGCTCCCAGAACTTGAGGCGGGCGCCTCACAAGATGCCAGGCGGGCGCCTGGGCTTCTGGACCTTCTTCATGTCCTCAAAACTTGGTCTAAACATGTCCTAAATGGTCCCAACTTATGGGCAACCATTCTAAGGTCTAACCCAACCCAAAATAAATCGGAAATGCACCCGAACAACAACCGGAACAAGGTAGAACAAGGCTCAAATCAAGCGACGAATGATTAACGAATCAAACACCAATCAAACTAGGATAACTTGGTCATGGAAAAGGCTTGTTTCAACATGGTTATGACCTGAATACAAAGCCAATAACTCAACGAACACATCGCACAATGAAATAGAAGCAATACGAGCAACGAGGGGAAAATCGCTAAGGCCAAAACTAGGCAATCGAACCGGCGATTCAACAAGCAAGCATACATGATTCTAAACATGTTGAGAACTTCATGAATGACTTATGAATGTTTCTAAAACATTTATAAACTAAGTAAACATGCTCACAATCAACAAGAAAACATGAAGGCAAGCACACAATGCACATGCAAGAATACGGGGTGTTACATAGCGCGTTTGAATACGCCTCGGTTACCTTTAGTGGATTTTTGGTCCAATATGAGAGCTTTGTATTTTCTACATCAAGTTATCCCTTATTTAGGGGATGACAGGATATAGGAATACATCACCCTTTCGTTCTCATTCTCCCTTTTTTAGGGGAAAACGGAAAAGTGCAAGAAAGGAGTATTGCGAGGCCCCACTATGGATTTTATGAAAATAGCCTTATGGACTATTTCAGATTACTATGGGTGCTTTGGGTTTCCTGCATCAAGTTATCCCTTGTTTAGGGGATACCAGGATATAGGAATACATCATCTTTTCATTCCCATTCTCCCTTTTTTAGGGAAAAACAGAAAAGTGCAAGAAAAGATGTTGCGATGCCCCACTGGATCCAAAATGTTTTATAGAGTCGCCAACTTTATTTTAAGGAATAAATAACGCAAAACCAAAAAAAAAAAAAAACAGAGATTGTAAAACGGGTTCGGAGGCTAAGTTACAAGTTGGGAAGTTGCTAGGCACCCAACTCGCCGTTTCGGTCTCAAAAATAGTTTTTGGCTAAAATATGCTTTTTGTTATATTTATTTAGCAAATAAATAAAGCATTTAAAAGACAGAAAATAAAAACAAATACATCTGCGGCTACATTATTTATGGACTTGCAGCCGTCTTTTTACAAATAGTTACAAATATACTTAAAAATATTTGGACATAATAATGGCTATTTTTAGTGCTATTTTCTAACTAAATTCGGGCAGCACAACGGCTTTTATTTTTAAATTAGGCCGGATGGAAAATAACACTTTTTACAAATAAAAATTTAAAACTTACCTACTAGCGGACTAGGGTGTGCTCGCTCTGTCCTTCAGGGAGAGGGAGTCTTTTTTTTTTTTGATGAAGTGGTGTGGGGATTCAGGCAGAATAACTGCTTCTGAAAGGTTACTTTTTGCCTCGGGATCCGGGCAGAGTAACGACATATTTTGGTTGTTTTAATTATTTGAGGAAGGCGGAAATCGGGCAGAATAACGGCTTATTTCTGGCTGATTTGGCATTTTAAATAGGGCAGAGCAACTGCTTTTTCCGCGATTTTTTGACCGGGGAAATAGAGTGGAAACCTAGCTGGGGGGCTAAGGCTCACTTTGACCGGTGGGTTTTAAGTTTGGAGGAGATTCGACAGGGTTTCGAGGCTTTGGAGAAGGATCGCTCACTACTATCTCACTTCGCTCTCTATTTCTCCAGCGTAACAACGACGCAGAGAATTCTTCGGGGAAGAAAAGTTGTGTCTGAAAGTGAACCCCGAAGGCTCTATTTATAGCCTGGAGAGAGGACTCATCCAGGATTAAATTTTATCTCTTCGTGCTTCATTCAGTTGTACAGAACGTGGAGGATTTTACACATTACAGCGAACTGTAGCTGTCATGTAGCAGTTTGGGAGCAATGTAGCTTCAAACCTGGCGCCACCCCTTTACAATATGGGTGCCACCCCCATTTCATCCATGGGTGGCGCCAACTTAGGCCAAGTTGTTTCATTTTTCGCACTTTAACCCCTGCATTTCACTGTTTTGCGCATCCTGCTTTGTCCTTTTGCATTTTCAACCCTGTAACTTGACATTTGTTAAGTTTTAATAGGTCTTAATATTTCTTGTCATGTTACATACCAGGGGTACGAAATTGGGGTGTCTACAGAATCATCCATCGTCACCAAACCTAAATCAAAATAGAAGAAAGAAACATTTGATTAGTCATAACAAATCTGTTTTCACAACTAAGAGCAGTTAATCATAACAAATCAAAACATTTTTAATAAATTCTTCATGTTCTCATCTTTTTCATATTACCAGTTGTTGACTCTCAATCTGTATAGGTTTCTCAATAAGCCTACTAAGCGTTATATTCATGTAGACACTTTTCCATTAAATTCATGTAAGTTCTAGTCCTTTCTTGCAGATAAAACTCTTGCTGCTGATCAACATTAACCATTTCTTGCAGTCCTTTCTTGTAGACACTTTTCCATGTCTTGTTGAGTGCTATTTTACCTGATGAACCGGAGCCAACAATCTCGGAGCCCGAAACCACATATTTGGAAATTATTGCTCCAGTAAGAGAAACAAACACTACGAAATTGGAGGCCAAGGAGAAAGTTCCAGTTCACGTAAAGTAACGAGGCTGGTCTTCTCAAAAGAGAATAAAGAAAGTACATGTTGAAACATTTGAGAGAGTTTACAAAAGAACGAAGTGCCCAACTATAAGTGTAAATTTTCATTTATTTAAAAATGCGACTTATATATCAATATAAATTCAGCATAAAGTAACTGGTAATTCTACAGTACATGGTGAAAATGACTTCTAGTTTGAAACATATATTAGCTGCTGATGCTATATTAACTATCGTGCATTACAAAACCATGTATAATTAACTCATCCACCATCTTTATAGTCCAAATCAAGGAACTTTTTTTCTTATAAATGAGTGTGAATCTTGTATCTGTTCAGTTATTAGGTACTTTTTTCTTATAAATGAGTATAATTAACTTTTTTCTTGAATCTTGTACACTAAAAAGAAGTATGTTTTCTCCCAAAAATCTCTCTCTCTCTCTCAACCCAAAAATGTTCATTGTTGCTTAACCTAGCCTAAATTGCAATTTCTTTAATAGTTCACTGCCCTGCTAAAAATGTAACGTAAATACTATCTAGGGAGAAATAAACGGCTTGATTTGAGAGTCAAGCTTGCCACCATTCTTTTAATTTACTTCTTTCAAACAATCTTTTTTTCTTTCCTTTTTCTTTTTTAGTCCCCTGAAGATAGTTAAATGCATAATCGAAACAGCGAATCAATTTTAAAAAGATTATGTATTTATGTCTACTTTTTTATATATAATGTGACAAATCAAAACTAATATTCTGTATACTAGGGATGTGATGCATCAATTAATTCAATTCTGCTAGATGGTCCACGCACAAAGAAAACTTCACCCAAAAATGCAGGGCTGGGAGGGTTTGACATGATGTCGCTCGTCTTGTAAGCTTTCTAATTAAACCCACCGCCCACCACTAGCCGATTGATCTAAGAATATGTACAGTGGTGTATATATAACTTATAAACAAGACGGACTAACTAAAATGTGTGTGTGTGTGTGTGTGTGACATTTACAACTCATGGCTAATGAGAGATTTTGCAAATAGCTTACAACTTTTAACTTTCAATGACCTAGCAGAAGAGCGAGAGATGGAGAGAGAGAAAGAGCGAGAGAGAGACTTATAGTTACAGTCAGAGAGAGAGAGGAGAGAGAGAGAGAGAGAGAGAAACGGCGGCTGGAGGAGCAATTGGCGATTCGCGGCGTAGTGGAAGTCGTAGTTGAGAGAGAACAATCGGAGATGAATGGAGGATTTGGGATTTCTAGGCGGAGTTGAGAGAGAAGGGGCGGGGAGGAATGGGGGATTTGAGATTTCTATGGCATCATTTGTTTAATGAGACTATGAGAGAGAGACTGGGAGACCACACACGCACAACATAGATAAGGGAATAAGGCTGGCAAACATTAACACACAGTACACTACATGACTACACACACATTTAGTTGGGACGGATCGGGAATCCCGACGGGATTAGAAATTTTTCCGAATCCCGTCCTGAAATAAATCGGGATCGGGATTTTGTCGGGTCAGGAAATGTCGGGTCGAGTCGGGAAAATTTGCCAGCCCTAATTCCAATTACACTTACTATAACAATACAACGTTTTGTAAAGAAAACAAGTGTTCTCATGTTAAGGTACAATCAGTTTAGAATGAATATAATTAAGATCTAGTAAATAAATTTTACTAATTACACTTTGTGGATAGGTATTTTCTTTAAACTGGGTTTAAGGGACATCTTGGTCATTTTTCTATTATCTTCACCTTAGCCAAAGGTATTCTCAAAACTTATTCTTCATATTTTACCCTTCTTATAAGTTGACCCCCCCACCGGCCCCCTCCCCTCAATTGTTCGGCTAGAGCATGTTGAACAAAATTGTATTGTTCGACTAGAGCATGCCGAATAATTCTAAGTTTAATTATTTTTTTTAATATTTCCAAAATGTTCAGACGTCCTTGGTCGAACACCACTGTGTTGTTCGGCTAGAGCATACCGAACGACAGTAAGTTTAATTTTTTAAAAAATATTTTCAAAATGTTCGGACCACCTTGGCCGAACAACACAGTGTTGTTCGGCATGCTCTATCCGAACAACACAGTGTTGTTCGGCCAATGAGGTCCGAACATTTTGAAATTTTTTGGGGATTAATTGAAAGGGAAAAATAGAAAGTTTACACTTTTAGAAATTTTTATAGGGTCAACTTATAGGAAAATGGGGGATTGAATAGTACCACCCCTTCTTAAAATTGAAATACCATTTTGACCCTAAAGAAACTCACATGATTTGAACATGAAGCTATTTAATGACGACCTAAAATTAATGAAAGTGCACGGAATGATTGGTTTCGTTTAAATTTGTAAGTAGAAGGTTACTAATTTTAAGGGAATAGCGAAAGGGGCATAAACCCTCACTATTGAACTCCTCTGTTTCACTCTCTTCAACTTGAAATTTTCTCATGATCATATCTTGTACTTGCAACTCATTCATGTATACTGTTCCTTATGCCTCGCAATTACAACTCAAAACTTATTAACTCACCCAACCCTGTTTAAAAATTACCTGACCCAACCCGCTCCGTTAATTTTTTTAGGCCGAACAGGCTACCCATGTCGACCCAAAAAAATTAATTGGTCAGTTTGTGTTGGGTTAAATTAGGTCAGACCCGTTACCCATTTCGACACGTTAAGTTTTTGCTATATAAATTAGGTTTTTGATAGAAAATATGGGTTAAAAAGTGGCCGACCCGTTTCGACCCAACCCAACCCACCCAATCGTCAACCCTATTGTTCCTCAATCCTCAGTCCTCACTCCATGATGTAAGGGTAAAATAGGTGTGTCCTATTTTTGGTCTTGTTTTAACCTTTCTTGGTCCTAAAGTTTTGGTAAGAAATTACCATATTTAATCCTTTCCTAAAAACTCTCAAAGAGTCAATATGTTTAGTAATAAAATATGTGTAATAAAGGTGGTTTAATTAATTATGGAATCTAACTCCTTTGTTTACTAATCCTTTAGTTTAGTGGAGTCTTTTGTTTCCTAATTATATTGTAGGTCTCCACCAACATATATATATGGGCAATGGCGTACAGAAGAGGGCATGGAGAGCAGAATACATACAGAGAGACAGACATTCAGATTGTGAGAAAAACAGAGAGCATTCCTACTGTTGGAAAACTGGATGAAGCTCCGGGTATAGCTTCATCGTGAACTATATTGCTGTTGTTACTGTTTGCATTCCTAGTTTCTAGGAAGCTTGTTTTTTAATCCCACGTTTTCTCTGCCGTGTTTTGTAGGTTTTCCTTTCCAAGACTTGTTGTCTTGTCAAAGCTTTGGTATTTTGGTGATTTCATAACTTGTTTTGTTAAACACATAATTCTTTTTAGTGAAATCTTTTTGGCCTTGTAGATCGTTTGATAAAATTATGTGTTTGCTTTAATTGTTTAAAGTTTTCTGCTATTTACATATTTGACATTTTGGTCAATGCATCTCCGAGTGTAGCTACAGTACAAGCTACATCACGAGACAGATTGACAGATTCCTTGAATCCTAGCTACTATTGATATTTCAATTGGTATCAAAGTCTTTTCTTGACGACACTAAGAGTTGATTCTGGTTTTAGCCATGATGGATTCTCAATATGAAAATGTTATTCGTCCTCCTACCTTGACTAATATGGATTATTCAATTTGGAAAGTTAAGATACATATCTTTATCAAATCAATTGATGAAATAACGTGGCTTGTTGTTCTGAATGGTTGGACTCCATCTAAGACCACTGATAATGATGGTGATGTTAAAATCACTAAAGAAGCAGATTGGACCACTGAAGATAGAAACACAACCTCTTTCAATTCAAAGGCTCTTTTAGACATATACAAAACTTTAGATGCCAACACTTTTAGGGTGATTGCTAATTATGAATCTGTTAAAGATGTGTGAGAGGCCCTTCAAACCTTATGTGAAGGACCTGCCAGTGTTCGTGCTTCAAAACTTAGACTGCTTACTACACAATTTGAGAACACTAGAATGAATGAAACTGGGGATATCATGTCTTACTATGGTAGGTTGCTTAATATGTCTAATTCTGCTCTTATATTAGGTGATCCTATCACCAATGATCGTCTTGTTAGCAAGATGATGCGCACTTTACCTGAAAGATTTAATGATAAAATTTGTGCTATTGTGGAAACTCATGATATTGATAAAATGGGTTTTGACAGACTTGCTGGTATTCTCTAAAACTTTTAATTAAACATCAATGAACAAATTAAGCAAAAAGGCAAAGGTGCATCATCTTCTAGTCCTTCTGTGAAAAACATTGCTTTGCCTTTTGCTATTGATGTTTCTCCTGACCTGCTTGAATTACACAAAGAAATTGAATAATCTGACTTTGGAGAAGATTTTATGGCTCTTTTAACTACCAAGTTTAAAAAAAATTTGAAAGTCAAAGGTCAAAATAGAACTCCATCTTCAAACTCCAAAACATTATTTAAACTTGAGCCTAGTAAGTTTGTTCCCAAAGAAAACTCTTTTCAAACTCCTGAAAAACCTTTTACCAATCCTTTTGCTACAAAATCTACTTACAGTGGAAAGAATGTTGATTCTATTCAATATAGGGAATGTCAAGGATTTTGTCATTATGCTAATCAACATGCTAATACTTTGAGAAAGAAGGGTCTAAATTTTTCTGCTACTCTGAGTGACAGTGATATGATGAAGATCTAGTGATCTCATCACTCTCACAGCTGTATATAATGTTCAGACTAATCTTGTAGGTTTTTCGGGTGATGCATCTCCGGGTGTAGCTGCATCGGAAGCTACATCGGATAGAAGCTGGGATGACTTTCTTTACCTTAACTCTTCCATCACTGAAGATGTTGCAGAATCTGAAACAGAACTGTTGGATGCTTATAAAGAGTTGTACAATGATTGGGAAAAGCGGGCCCTTCAAGTTACGATACTTGGAAAGACGAATGAAACACTCAAGAAAGTGAAAGAAGATCACAAAGAGTGCATCACTAGATTGGAGTATTTGTTTACCAAGAAGGATGTAGAGCTTGAAAATTTGAAAGATGAACTTAAAAAAGCAAATGAGACCGTGGCAAAATGGAATTCTAGTCAAAACAAACTTGATGATATGTTGATGTCTGGAAATAATGGTAAGTTTGGACTTGGATTTATGCCAAAAACATTTTGTTAAGGAGGGTGAAGGTACATGTTCTGAACCAAAACAGTCTACACACACTTTTCAAAAACCTAATTTCTTTGAAAAACCTAAAACTAGAAAAAGGAACTTTGCATGTCATTACTGCCACAAACCTGGTCATATCCAGCTCTTTTGTTACCTGAAAAAGGTAGACCATGCTGTGAAGGTTAGGCAAGCATACCTGGTCCGTAACCAGATGCAGCACCGGATGCAGCTACATCCGAAACTACATCAGCCAAAAAATTCTTGAAAAGTGTGTGTACCCAAACGAAGTTACAGAAATGCTAGCTCTAAGTATTGTGAACCATTTGATATATGTCCTGGTGCAAAGTGGTCTGATTCAGAATGTTGCAATGTTACCTTCACATCTTTGAAATCTCACATTGCTGGATCTTGGAACTTTGATAGTGGGTGTTCAAGACATATGATTGGTTCTATTAAGAACTTGAAAGACTATAAGAACATCAATGGAGGATCTGTGACCTATGGAGGGGGGGGGTGCTAAAAGTAAGATAGTTGGTAGAGGCATTTTAAATGTAGATGGTCTTCCTAAACTTACAAATGTCTATCATGTTGAAGGACTTAAGACTAATCTCATAAGCATTAGCCAACTGTGTGATGATGATCTTCAGGTAAGATTTGATAAGAATTCATGTGAGGTGTTTGATCAAACTAACAAGTGCTTATTGACAGATACAAGATCATCAGATAATTGCAATGTGTACAACAATGTACAAACTTGTCATAATGCTAGCATGGATGTCACAAATTTTATGGCATCAAAAGTTAGGGTATATGAGTTTTCGTAAACTTCATGAGCTTGTGAAACATGATGTTGTGAAGGGCTTACCTAGTTTGGATAAGAACTCCACAAAAGTGTGTGGACCATGTCAAAAGAGTAAGCAAACTAAGGCCTCTTACCTTCCCACATCTCATTGTTCCACATCTAGATGTCTTGAGATGATCCACACTGATCTCATGGGCCCCACTGAGATAGAGAGTTTAGGAAAGAAAAACTATACCTTTGTATATGTTGATGACTTCTCTAGATACACATGAGTTGTTTTCTTAAAAGAAAAATTAAACACTTTTGAGGCTTTCAAAATATGGTATACCCGTGTGATGAATTTGTATGATCTAAAGCTTACTAGAATTAGATCAGTTCATGACATGGAATATGAAAATTCCTCTTTTTCTACCTATTGTGATTCTAATGGCATAACTCATGAATTCTCTGCTCTTAAAACTCCACAACAAAATGAAGTGGCGAAAAGAAAGAATAGGACATTACAAGAAATGACTAGGGTAATGTTAAGTTCCAAAAATTTGTCAAAGAGATTTTGGGCAGAAGCCCTAAACACAGCCTGTCATATTGGAAATAGGGTTTACTTGAGACCAGGTAGCACCATGACGCCCTATGCAATTTTACTAGGGAAGAAACCTACTTTAAAATATTTTCATTTATTTGGGTGTATGTGCTATCTACTTAATGATAGGGATAATCTTTCAAAATTTGACTGAAAAATGACAAGTGTGTTTTCATGGGATACTCCACTAATAGCCGTGCTTATAGGGTATTTAATCTTAGAACAAAAAACTATTATGGAGTCTATGAATACCGTTTTTGATGATCTGACAGATCTTGGCCACAAAATAGTTGAGGATGATATTTCAGGTTTGCTAGATTTTGGTGATCATGAGACAAATGCACAAGCTTTAGATCCTACAACTACAAACACTGTTCCAGTTCCAGAAAATATAGCGTCTGTAAGTTCTTAAAACTCAGTAAATATGAATGCAGCTCTGAATGTTGCTCCGGATGCAACTGCATCACAAGCTACACCGGCAGATGCATTGGTCAGAAACTAAGAGGATACTGAAACAGAAACTGAACAACCTGAAACGCATTCCATTTGTGTTAACTTTCTTTTAAGTTCTTTCTTTGAAAAAATTGTGTTAACTTTCCCTTATCGGTTTGAAATCTTTGTGATTTTGATTTTGAATAGTCTTTTATTAGTTCACATCATCTCATTCAATTTATTTTATGTTTTTTGTATGAGATTTTCATTTTTAAGTTTATTTCAATTAACAGTTGTTGTGTTGGTGTGTGTGTGAGAGAGAGAATGCTTTTAAATGTTTAATTACAATCTTTTTGGATGAGTTACAAAATTTTACAGCCAATAAAATGTGTTTTTCTTTATTTTTTGGGATGTCGTATTTACTTTGTGTAGTACTAGTGTGCATTGATCTAACCCCTACAAAATCTCAAGTATATATCAATTTATTCGCATCATACTCATTTCATACACTGATCATCTTCATACAGACATAGGCACATGCACAAAATATCTATAATACAATATAGCTCATAGTCGCACATGTGCAATTGACTAAAACTATTTAGGGGCTGAGATTGATTCATTTACTGAGATGCTACGGTCATTATCACTCCCTGAGTTCATATATGTGAACAACGGTTGAGCAACTGCCCCCTTTTTCTCTCCAACTCCCCCCACTATTCACGGTTGGTGGCCGCTAATCCTTCCTCCACCAAACCTATGTCCCTTTTCTTTTCGATATTTTAATTAATTAATCAATTTTATGCAAAAAAATTTGTAAGTTTTGTAATTTGAAATATTTGTTTTTTTTCTTTTTAACTATTATCATAATTAACTTAGACAAATTATGCGTAAATATTAATTTATTTTCACATTATTTATTTTATTTATTGATAAATTTACAAACTGACGCCATACTATCGACACGAACAAAAGTATTAATAGTATCTACTAAAATTGCTCCTAAAGTTAACTAAAATTATATGTGGACACGAATGACTTATATATATCTATATATCCTAAAATTGCCCCGAAAGTTAACTAAACGTTATCGGACAAGTAAGTCAAAATCCGTTACACGTGTAAAGAACTTCCTTGGCTCCTTTTGATTATTCATCGAAACTATATCATTATAATAGCATACTTTTCCTAACCTCTGATCAGGACACATAATTGATAGAGTAATTACATTTAGGAGCTTGTTTATTATTATTTTATTTTTTAGGTTTAGATGACTTTTTATTCAATTATTGCAGTGTTTAAGTTTGAAGAGTGCAGCAAGATTTTGTAGGTAATCAACAATTAAGGGAAAACATTTCAAATCCTTTACGAATTAGTAGCAGTACAAATTAGGAACATCATGCAAAACACCTTATTCTTAATATTTTTATGATCATACAAATTAAGTGTTCCACGATTTTGAAAAAAACTTCAATTAAAATTTCATTTTATAAACATTATGTTTTTTTTTTAAAAAAAAGCAAAACATAACAATAATTAGAAAACTGAAAAAAGGGAATAGTTTGGAATTTCAGGTTGTGTTTAGTTACATTTCTGTTTATACATTTTGTTTTACATGTTTATGTTTCAATTTTAATTTTTAATCGAAAACAAAAATACGTTTGATAAATGTTTCTGTAGGTGTAGTTTTTTTAAAAATAGAAACATGTCATATTTGACAAAGACTTATATTCCCTTTAACAAAGTTCGTTTTTTTTCCAAAAGCTATTAACACTTTACAACTTGATATATATTATACCCAACTTTAAGAGATCAATAATACACATTTCACTCATTATTCAAATAAATAGATGGTGGACAAAAAATAAAAAATAAGCTAAAACTCATGATGTGTAAAAACAAGTCACATGATTCGATGTATTAAGATCGCAATTTTCAGTTCTGAGTTGGATAAGAGCAGTGCTGCCCTGAGATTTTGGGAGTCCTAGGTGAACATAAAAAATGAGGTCCCAATATATACAAGTAAAAAAAACCTAAGAAGAATTAACGACTAAAAATTTATCAAACTTCATCAAACTTGTTTGTAAATCTATAAAAATAAAAAAGAAACTGTGCAAAAATAAAATATTGGTTATTCAGTAAAATAATCATCAATTGGAAAGTAACAAATATAATATACAAAACCTAAATAATTAAACCTTAAACTTAATTGGCTAATTACTTTATACTTAAATAAACATCTTGATTCTTCCAATAGAGTTTACATAAGAAAAAAAAACAAAACCCCAAACAAAATTTTAAATAGTTTAGAAGAAAGAGATCAGTGTTAGGTATTTACCTTTTCAAAAATTTGGTAGCTATGAATTTTTTATTTTGCTTCCACAGTGGGGAGATTTTCGTATCTTTTCCAGTATTCCGCCACTTTCGAGTTTTCTTTTGCACAATTGCCAATTTGGGGGCTTCCTTCTAACCTTTTTTTTACTAGTTTGATTGTATTTGTGGAGGGATTTCACACATCTCTTATTTAAGTTATCTATATTTACTTTTCAATTTGTAAATAGGTCCTTCATCTATATAATATATACTAAGTTGGATTAAAATTTGGGGGAATTTCAAGTGGGTACAATTTTGAAAACATCTTTTCATCTAGGACCATCAATTTTTTGGACATTTCATATAACTACAAATTGCTTGCCAAATGACAAAAATGCCATTAATGAAAACTCTGATGCCAAGCCTTGGCATCAGGATGATTAATTCTGATGCCAAAAATGCTGATGCCAAATCTTGGCATCAGGTGAAATGCTGATGCCTACAATTGTTGCTGATGCCAAAAATATTGCTGATGCCAAAATGCTGATGCCCACCGTTATTGCTGATGCCAAAAACTCTGATGCCAAGTTTTGGCATCAGATTGCTGATGCCAAAATGCTGATGCCCACCATTATTGCTGATGCCAAAAACTCTGATGTCAGGCATTGGCATCAGATGAATTTCACAGCATTATGCAATCTCTCTTCATCTTCATTGCACAACACAACGAACTTTGCCAACCACTCTGCCCACCCCCTTTCTTTTCTTTACATTTTATAAACCTTAAGAACTTAAGAACACATTCAACCTACCGAGAAATGATTGTTCATATCAATCTTAATATCAAAATCTTATGCCATTGGCCTGTTAATCTCCGCTCCTGTTCCTGCTACATATAATTTAATAAAGCTTGCCAATTTATTTACCATATAGTATACCAAGGGCATCTTCTTTCCTGCCATAGATAAACCTTCTTATGTTACAAATGATTCCAATCGAAAAATATCCTCTGAAATATTTCGGTGATACGCTACTCCTCCCTACATCTGCAGCCGAGTGTGCATTGATAATGACTGTACTTGGGTGGAGCAATGGTAAACAACAATCGAAACTCTTCTCAGTGTCTGCGTAAATTACAAATCATAAATCCTCATTATGTAGTTATATTACTTGAGAACTTTTATGAACTAAAAGCCGTTTCATGATTTCAACAATTTTGTGGGTATTGGTATTGCTAACATTACATGAACTAAAAGCTAAGAAAATTTTAGTGATTTAGCTCCTCGTTTCTAATTATTGTGTTCTTTGCAGGAGATGATAGGGGGAGTGTTTATAAAGTAATTATTGTGTGTGAATACGATCAGCATGATAATTGGGGGTAGTGATGTATTTTTACCCCAAAAATGTACCTAAAAGATATGTCTAAAAAATGGCTGGATTGATTTAAAAAAATGTTTTAAAAAATGTACCGACTTGTAATTATTTCTTAAAATTTAGGGACCCTATTTTGAGGTGAAAATTTGGGGGCTCTAGGCAACTGCCTAGTGGGCCTAGACCAGGGCCAGATCTAGATAAAAGAAGCAAACTAGTAAAAATTCGGGATCAATCTTTGTCTAATATAGGAATTGTTTTGAAAAAACTCATATGTAATGTTGGGTCTTAAACCAAGTCTAATTAGAAGACCAAGTCCAATTAGATAAAATATTTATTTACGTATTAATTTTTAACCTAGCCCAAATCCGATTAGAAAAAGGATTGATTTAGGTAATATAAATATGCGTGTTATTGAGATTTTCTAATAAGAGTGAGAGATATAATTTTATGCCCTAAAAATAATAGTGTGCTCCATCATAATTTTTTTTTTTACATTTGGTATCAGAGCCAATGCTTGATTCGAACTCGAGGCAGAACATTTGGTATCGATTACGAGCTTATTCTTGAGTCGACATCTTCAATTTATCTCTTGCTGCAGAATCAGACCCTGTGAATTAAAAACACCCTCAAACAATTAGTAACTTTGTCTTGGAAGGAAACAAGAAAAGAGAGATCTAAGTAGTAGATGAAGTATTAGTAATTGGTTCGGGACATTATTGTGTGTAATCAATGTTGATTTTCTCGACATTGGGATCAGCAATTATGGCGAAAGCTTCCTGGGAAAGATCAAATTGATCGGAGTTGCGCATGAAGGACAACGATCAACGACTGTCACAACAAAGCTGTACAAATTGCCAATGGGAGTGACGATCAATTTTCGTGGTCAAGATGGTTTGTAGTAAGGTTTACATGGGTCCCAAGTTTGATGAAAAAATTAATTTTTCTGATTAGAGATGTCAGATGCATAATTTTTTGGTGGTCTGTGATTTAGAAAAATACGCTGATGAGAAACTTGCGGAGAATGCGGGTAAAAGGGAGAAAATCAAGTCTGCTGAAGCACTTGATTATATTTTTAATGCAGTTGAAGATGGTGTTCGGAAGAAGATTATTAGTTCTAAATCAGCACATAAAGCGTTCGATGTTTTGACAAAGACGTACGGAGGTGATGATAAAGTTAAGAGAAATTATTTACAAGTTTTGATGAAGAAATTTAAAAATACAAATATGGAGAAATCGGAGAAAGTTTCGGAGTATATCTCACGTGTGAGTGATCTGGCTTCAGATATGAAGGCAACCGGAGATGATGTTTCGGATGAAAGAATTTGTTCGAAAATTCTTCGTTCGATGACGAAAGCTTTTCAAGGTGTTACAGAAATAAATATGGCGACTAAAGATTTGAAGACGTTGACTATAGCAGAATTAGAATCCGCCCTTGTAAGTCATGAGTTACTATTTGGTGAAAGATCGGAGAAAAATAGAAGAAGCTGCATTACAAAGTCCAGTTAATTTGAAAAACGTAAATGATGGATCAAAGGATAATAATGGATCAACTCAAGGAAACCAAAATCAAGGTGGTAGAGGTCACGGGTACAACAACAGAGGTCGCGGATACAACAATAGAGGTGGTTGCGGTAACAATAATGGAGGTGGTCGTGGCTACAACAACAGTGGTGGTCGTGGCTACAATAATGGCGGTGGACTATGTTACAACAATAATGGTAATCGTGGTTACAACAATGGTGGTGGCCGTGGTTACAACAATCGAGGCAGAGGCAACTACAATTCTGGTGGTGGACAAGGAGTAAATAATTATTGGCATGACAGATCGGGCGGAGGTAATAATTACGGAGGTAACAATACTAATTATTGTTATAATTGTGGAGAGTTATCTCTCATATGCAGTGCCGGGGGCTGCTTCTTCATCTTCTTAGACTGGGTACGTCGGGGATCAACTCATGAAAGAGCTGGAGGGTAAGAAGAGTAGCCGAGATGAGCTGTGTCAGCGACAGTGGGAATCCGAGCGGGTGGCGGTTCATGAAAAGGAGATGAAGGAATAGGGCAGTGTAGTAGGGTTATTTTGAGCAAGATACAATTTTATGTTTTGTAATTGATTTTTGTAATTTGGTTTTAATGCAGTGTCTCCTTTTCCCTGATTTTTTACTTATGTTGTGTGTTTCTTGGCTAAGGGAGGAGGTTTTGAAGGCATTAGAGCCTGGCCTCTCCTCGGCTTGACGAGGAGGTTTTGAAGGCATTATAGTCTAGCCTCTAGCGAGGAGGTTTTGAAAGCATCATAGCCTGGCCTCTCCTCGGCTAGGCGAGGAGGTTTTGAAGGCATTAGAGTCTGGCCTTTTAATTTTTTTTTAATGCCTTGAAAGGCTACAAATAGATATATGATGCCTTTGATGTGGCTAGAACAAATGGTGCCTCTGGTGAGGATTTGAACACTCGACCTCTCAGATAAGAGTAGTGATTTACCAGGGTGCCTCTGGTAGGGCTTAAACACTCGACCTCTCTGTTAAGATAAGCGAGTAGTTAAATGGGGCCTTTGGGTAAGGCTTGAACAAGAACGTTGCTTCTGAAGAGGTTTGAACACCCGACCTTTCTATTGAAAGTTGTAAAGTCCAGGGTGTCTCTAGTGGGACTTGAACACCCAACCTCTCCGTTAGGAGAAGTGAGCAATACCAGTTGAGCTAGAGCTCATTGGTCATTAGAGTCTGGCCTCTCCTCAGCTAGGCGAGGAGGTTTTGAAGGCATTAGAGCCTAGCCACTCCTCGGCTAAGCGAGGAGGTTTTGAAGGCATTAGATCCTGGCCTCTCCTCGGCTAGGCGAGGAGGTTTTGAAGACATTAAAGCCTGGCCTCTCCTCGACTAGGTGAGGAGGTTTTGAAGTTTTGTGTTCAAGTGTAGTGTGTAGAAGACATATTTTTGCTATGCCTTTTCTCTAAAACGAAAATAAGTAGATTACTGGTAGTACATTTTCAAGTGGTCTGAATGCCATGGGTTTTTTAGTGGGGTTCCGTCTGGTTTTGCGAGCCTGTAGGCCAGCCCTGATGATGCTCGTGACCTGGAACGGTCCTTCCTAGTTGGGAGAGAGTTTGTTTCTTCCTGGCTTGTTTCCAGTGACCTCGAGTTTTCTCAGTACTTGGTCGCCGACTGAAAATGTGCGAGGATTCATTCTTTTGTCATGATGAACCTTGGCGAGCTTTTTGTAGTTGATGGTTTTTAGTCTAGCTTCCAACCTTCTTTGTTCAAGGTAGTCAAGTTCTAGCTTCCTTGACTCAATGTTTGTTTCTTCATTGAAGTGGATGACTCTTGTCGTAGGTAGGGCCATTTCTACTTGGGCCATGGCATCGGTCCCATAAGTAAATGAAAATGGTGTCTCCTCTATTGAACCTCAGTAGGATGTTCTGATAGCCCACAGAACGGCGGGAAGCTCCTCGAGTCAAGCACCTTTCTTCTCGTCTAGCCTTCTTTTCAAGGCATTGAGGATTTGTTTGTTTCCTGCTTCTGCTTGGCCATTTCCTTACTTCAGTTTCCAGTATTCGAATCGGGTGAGGATGTTCAGGGCGAGCTCTTTGTACTTGTCTAGTGTTAGGTGGTTGACCCCATACTCCCCCAAAATCTGCTTCACGGCGAGTTGGGAGTCACTGAAGATCAGGATTTGAGATGCTCCCATTTCAGCAGCTAGCTCGGCACATGCTATTAGTGCTTCGTATTCGGGCACATTATTTGATGCTGAAAAATTAAGATTGAAGACTTTGATAATCTCCGTCCCCTCTGGTGCCGTGAGTAGGATGCCTGCTCCGTTTCCATTTTTACTGGATGACCCGTCTACGAACAATGTTCAGGGCTGAGTTGGTCTTTTTGGACGAGACAACTCTTGCCTGGGCACTTGTTCATTCGTGGGGGGCTCACGGTCTGGGGAGGTGCTGTTTTTCTTTGTCGAGTTGAAGGAGGTTTCTGCAATGAAGTTTGTTATGACTTGAGTTTTAATTGACTTTCTCGGAAGGTAGATGATTGCATACTCTGTTAATTCGACGACCCATCTCATCATCCTTCTAGCGACGTCTGGTCTGTGTAGGATCCTTCGTAATGGTAGATCAGTGTAGACACCGATCTCATGTGTCTTGAAGTATGGCTTTAGCTTCCTCGCCGTGATCATTAGGGCGAGTATCACTTTTTCTATCTTCATATACCTTGTCTCGACCCCGGTGAGTGCATGGGACACATAATAGATGGGTCTTTGGTGTGCCCCTTCCTCTCGTAGTAGGACCGACGCTATGGCTGTGTCCGTAGCCGAGAGATAGACATAATGTCTCTCTCCTGGTACGGGGCAGCTGAGCAAGGGTAGACTGCCGAGATACTTTTTGAGCTCGGTAAAGGCAAGGTCGCATTCCTCATTCCACACAAATTTCTTTGCTCCTCTTAAGATTTTGAAGAAGGGGAGACTTTTTTCTGCCGAATTTGAGATGAATTTTCCCAGGGCTACAATTCTCCCGTTTAACTGTTGCACTTGCTTGATGCACGTTGGGGCTTTCATTTCGGCCAAGGCTTTAATTTTTTCGAGGTTTGCCACTATTCTTCGTTTATTCACCATGCACCCTAGAAATTTTCCCGTTGTTACGCCGAAGGCACATTTGGTGGGATTGAGCTTCATTTTGTTTTTTCCGAGGTTTGCAAACATTTCTCTGAGGTCGTCGATGTGGATGGATTCCCTGGTTTTGATCACCAAATCATCTATGTAGGCCTCGACGTTTCTTCCCAACTGATCCCCAAAAAAACCATGTTCACCATTCTCTAATAGGTGGCGCCTGCATTCTCTAGGCCGAACGACATCATGTTGTAGCAGTAAAGAGCACCTGCTGCTCGAAAGGCCGTGTTTCGTTGATCCGCTTTCCACATTCTAATCAGGTGCTATCCTGAATAGGCGTCCACGAAGCTGAAGATTTTATAGCCTGAGATAGAATCAACTAGTTGATCTATCCTCGGCAGTGGGTACCAATCTTTTGGGCATGCCTCGTTCAGATTGGTGAAATCGACACACATTCTCCACTTCCCGTTATTCTTATTCACCATGACCACATTTGCAATCCATGTGGGGTAACAGATTTTTTTTATGATTTCGGCCCATAACATTTTAGTTATCTCTTCTTTGATTGCCTCTTGCTTTTTGGGGGAGAAATACCTGAAAATTGGGTCATAAAATTGCTGATTGCAAATATAGAATGGAAAATAATGGAAATTATCATGTTAATAATTATGCTGAAAATAATGTTAAAAATTCAGAAACTTTGCTGTTGGTTAGTAGTAGTGAGAACTCAAGTGATAAAAATACATGGTATTTGAATTCGGGGTGTAGCAATCATGTGTGGGAGCAAAGAATTATTTTCTGATTTGGATGAATCTGTTAGATCTAAGGTAAAATTTGGTAATAATGCGAAAGTGTCGATGATGGGAAAAGGAAGGATCTCAATTTCATTGAAAGATGGTTCTAAAAATTTTATCTTCGATGTTTACTATGTTCCAAGTCTTCAGAAAAATTTATTAAGTATGGGACAACTTTCAGAAAAGGGTTATGATATGAGAATTTTTAATGGAGTCTGTAGTATTGGTGATGGGCAGAGAGGACTAATAGCAAAGGTAAATATGTCTTTGAATCGCTTATTCTGTTTGACGTTAGATTGTGGAACTTTATCCTGCTTTAGTTTTGTGATTCATAATGATAATTGGTTGTGGCACATGCGGTTTGGGCATGTTAATTTTGGAAGTCTCAATTATCTTGCTCGTAAACGAATGGTTAATGGATTGCCTACGATTAATGTTCCTAATGGAGTTTGTAAAACATGTGTTTTGGGCAAGAAATATAGAGATGCTTTTCCTACAGGCAAATCTTGAAGGGAAAAGAGAATGTTGGAGTTGATTCATTCAGATTTATGTTCAGTTGAAGTTGCTTCTAACGGAGGTTGCATGTATTTTGTCACGTTTATTGTTGATTTTAGTAGAAGAGCATGGGTGTATTTTTTGAAAGAAAAATCTGATGCATGTGATATGTTTAAAAAGTTTAAGTATTTTGAAGGCAAACAAAGTGGGAATAAAATTAAAGCTTTGAGAACCAATAGGGGCACCGAGTCTCTTTTTTTATGATGATTTTCTTGAGAAGCATGATATTGAGAATAAGTTGACTGCTAGATATACTCCGCAACAAAATGGTGTAGCAGAAAGAAAAAATCGAACAATTATGGATATGGTTAGGTGCATGTTGAGTTTCAAGAAATTGCCCAAGAGTTTTTGGGCCGAAGTAGTTGCGTGTGCAATTTATGTTTTGAATATGTGCTCAACAAGAAGTGTACGTGATAGAACTCCAGAAGAGGCTTGGAGTGGTCGAAGACCTTTTATTGGACATCTTAGGGTGTTTGGTTGTATTGCTTATTCTCATGTGCCTGATCATTTGAGAAAGAAACTTGATGACAAAAGTGAAAAGTGTATTTTCATTGGGTATAGTGATGTGTCAAAAGCTTATAAACTGTTCAACCCAGTGACAAATAAGGTTATTGTTAGTAGATATGTGACTTTCGATGAGATTGCTATTTGGGATTGGTCTTCTAAAGAAAAGGCAAATTCAAATTTTGATTCTCCAAATGTTTCTGCTCAAGATGAAGATGTTAATGTTCAAGGTGAAGTTCCAACTCCTACAGTTGCACAGGAAGAAAGTTCTAAGCGTCCCCAGAGACAACGTAACTTACCAGCTAGGTTACAAAATTATGTTGTGGGTAATGATAAAGAGATATCCGATGAAGATATGTTGAATTTCGCTTTATTTGCAGATTGTGATCCTGTTAATTTTGATGAGGCATCATGTGAAGATCATTGGATTCAAGCAATGGATGATGAGATTCATGCGATTGAGAAGAATAATACATGGGAGCTTACTACTTTGCCAAGTAGTAAGAAGGCGATTCGTGTGAAGTGGGTTTACAAGACTAAGTACAAACCAAGTGGTGAAGTTGATCGTTACAAGGCAAGGTTAGTTGCAAAAGGTTACAAGCAATAGCCAAGTATTGATTATTTTGAAGTATTTGCACCGGTTGCTAGACTTGATACTGTCCCTATGATTATTTCTCTAGCTACTCAAAATAGTTGGAAAATTTATCAAATGGATGTTAAATCGGTTTTCTTGAATGACGTCCTTGAAGAAGAGGTATATGTTGAACAACCTATAGAGTATGTTAAAAGAGGCAATGAAGATAAAGATTCCAGGTTGAAAAGGGCTTTGTATGGTTTGAAGCAAGCTCCTAGAGCTTGGTACACTCGCATCGATTCTTATTTTGTGGAGAATGGTTTTTAGAGATGTCTGTATGAGTATACTTTATATGTCAAATCGTTGCATGGTGATATTCTTATTGTTTGCTTGTACGTAGATGATTAGATCTTCACTGACAATAATTCAAGGATGGTGGCACAATTTAGGGAGGCTATAATAAATTAATTTGATATGACAGATTTGAGGTTTATGTCTTACTTTCTTGGAATTGAAGTTGCTCAAGTAGATGGAGGAATTTTTATTTTGCAGAAAAAATATGTTAATGATATTTTGAAGAAGTTTAAAATGGATAAGGCTAAACCAATTTTGACTCCACTTGGGGCGAAGTTGAAGTTAGTGAATGATGGTAATGATGGTTTCGTTGATCCTATTTATTTTAGAAGATTGGTTAGAAATTTGAGATATTTAACTTCAACAAGGCCAGATATTGTTTATGGTGTTGGATTGATTAGCAGGTTTATAGAATCTCCACGACAATCTCATTTGCAAGCTGCAAAACGAATTTTGTGCTATATTTGAGGTACGTATTGTGATGATATTTTTTATTCGAGTTCAAGTGATGGGAAGCTAGTTGGTTATACAGATAGCGATTGGGCTGGTGATACTGAGAATACGAAAAGTACTTCAGGTTATGCATTTTATCTTGGTTCGGGCGTGTTTTCGTGGTCTTCAAAGAAACAACAGGTTATTGCTCTCTCTACAGCTGAAACAGAATACATGGTAGCAACGGGTAGTGCTACTCAAGCAGTGTGGTTGCGTAGATTGCTCAATGTTTTACAATTTAAGCAAGATGGTCCAACGAAGATTTTATGTGATAACAAGTCGGCGATCGCATTATCGAAGAATCCAGTTTTTCATGGTCGAAGCAAGCATATCGACATCAAGTTTCACTTCATTCATGATTTGGTTCGTGATAAAGAGATCGTGGTTGAGTATTGTCCGACTGAAGATCAAATTGCAGATATTTTTACAAAGTCATTGAAGACCGAACTATTTTGGAAGTTGAAGACTATGTTGGGCATGATCAAGTTTGAAGACTTGGTTTAAGGGAGGCAATGTTGGGTCCTAAACCAAGTCTAATTAGAAGATCAAGTCCAATTAGATAAATGATTTATTTATGTATTAGTTTTTAACCTAGTCTAAATCCGATTAGAGAAATGATTGATTTATGTACTATAAATATGTGTGTTATTGAGATTTTCTAATAAGAGTGAGAGATATAATTTTCTACCCTAAAAATAATAGTGTGCTCCATCATAATATTTTTTTACATGTAATCATGGTCAATTAGATATCGCTTTGTCTAGAGTAATTAATTCTAACAGCCTTTGAATTTTTTTATATTGTGTATAAGAAAAAATTTCAAAATCTATAATGATATATTTATATTTAAGCAGTTCTCCTTAATTTATTATTTTACTTTTGTTTTTCCCTTTTTATTTTGTTTACATATAGTTTAGTTGAAAAAAAAATATTCCGTGCGTTTAATGCACAAGTGCAAAAACTAGTTGTCATTATTGTTGGGGTATTAAGGCCAAATTGGCAACACCCATTAAGACTGAAAAACCAGAACAAGAATGAAACTAGATTTAAAACTCGATTCAAAACAAGAATTTCAAATCCCACAACCTACCATTAAACCCAAAATCAAGTTATAGTTTCGAATGTCAGACTAGACGATCATTAAAAATATAGAGTTGTGAACATGAAAAAAGAGGAGTAGACAAATGATCAGACAAGATGGCAGCGTTGAAGGAGTCACTAGCTTTAATGGAGTTCCCAAGGTCGAATATGATCGTTAAGGCTGTGAAACGTGACAGTGAGGACGGAGAACGATGTTTGCAAGTATCCTTGCTATTGTTGTTTTCACCCTTTCTGCTGGTGGTGCCGCCATCCCCTCTACTACCGCCGCTATTGAGGAAAAGAAGGGAGAGCCAAAGGAAAAGAGTGATAACGGTATGGGATTCACTGATTCAACTTGTTTGATAAGAGCTTCATGGAATATGTAGTGAAAACAAAAAAAATCTTGGTCTTCAATGGTGTGGACAAAGTTTGATACCCAAACCTCATTAAAGCTTCACCCTTCCATGTTTTTACTTGGAAACATTTCTAAGTTGTATGAAATAGTTTTTTTTTTAATTTCTAAAAATAGACCAAAAATAAGATATGTGTCTACTTCTTTTAGAAACAAAACGGTTACCAAACATATTTATATTCGTAATTTTTGTCAAAAATTAGAAATATAAACAAAAATTTTAGAAATAAAATGGTCATCAAACATTGTCTCAAGTCGGCGTGCTTATGTAAGCAATAAGCCTTTGAAAAGGCAAAATAAACACCTTTGACCCTAAGAAATGAGTTGAAATTCTTTGTCAATTAATTTAAATCTTTTCGTGCCACCAAGTAATATATATGATATATAACGACACGTGGGCTACGTTCAAATTTTCTTGGTGAGTGGTGACACATAGATGAATTCATTATTCCATACATGTTATCTTAATTCACAAAGAAACATTTCTTCCACATTTTCCTCTTTCTCTCTCTCCCAATATATTTTCTTTGGGGTTGTGAGATTTAATCCAAAGATTTTGTTATAGGTCTCAATCATGTATGTTAATAGGGTTGTGTTGATCAACACGTTTAAATCAAATAAAGCAGGGGTCCAAGTTACAAAAATCTGGCCAATTTAAGTTCAGGACTTTTGGCTAGGGGCTTAGGGCTGCCGGCTGGCATGCTGGCTTGAGAATTAATTATCCCTATTTTTTTAAGGTCTTCGAGAGATTAAAATTCCATTGTTATACGATGTTTCGAAAATCCCCATAATAAGCGTTTAAATCATACCCAACTTAGGCTTGTCAATAGATCAGATATCCATCGAATATAGGTATATCCGAATCTGAAATCATATATTGTCAATCCGGTCCGATCCATTAATCCGACGGATCAAATGCATGTCAATTCATATCCGAATACGTTACTAGTTGATAATCTGACTAAATATCTGATTCGTTCCGAAATTCTCTTTAATGAAATTTTATGAATAAAAAAAATTTATATAAGTACCAACAAATTTGGCACAAACTCAACTGTTACATAAGGTTTTTTTCTTCTGGAAAACATAATAAATTAAATAACATAATGAAACCAAAAATATATTATAAAACTAGAAAGCAACAAAAAGTTCTCAAATATCGATATGGCATCAATATACATCAAGTTTTCTCCAAAGCCTTTTAAATAGATTCATTTTAAAAACAAGAAAAAACACCTGAACAATTCACCAAAACGAATTTGTCAATAAACCACAATTTGAATCAAAAAAGCAACTTGACTTTGAAACAATAGATGACAACAATAAACACTCAAAGCAACACTTCAAAATTATATACTCTCTCCGTTTTTAAAATATTGTCTACTTTGACCCGACACACCGTTTAAGAAAAAATAATTGACGGTATTATAAATATTTGTGAAATGTGTGGTTTCCTTTAATGTCATTGAGTATGTAACCATAATTAAAGTAGGTGGAAAATGGGTAAAGTGGTAAGAGTGTTTTTCCTAAAAAAGAAAGTTTTCAAAGAGGACAATTTAAAAAAAAAATACTTACTTTTTCGTTCTGATTCAATCCAATCATCAGTAATTACAAGAGCCTCAACAATATCTGGAAGTATAGACGGACGATATTCATCCATAACCCTTCCCCCTACACTAAAGACAGCTTCAGATGCAATTGTGCTTTGCTGGGGCAACTCAGACATCTCGAGCTATTCTTGCCAACGTAGGAAGCTTAACACTATTAACGTTCCACCATTGCAAAATGTTGAAATCATTATTTCTAGGAAACATGGGCTCATCTAAGTATAGATCCGATTCTGACTTTTGATAGACAAGAATATTAGAGACTCGAACCATCGCATACCAATTATCAAACCCACTTAAAGTATCATTTGTTGGACGCTCACCAACCACGTTACGAGGGTTGCCACAATCTAAACGAGAATGTGACTGCGAGGATTCACCGCCATAGTAGGTGAACAAATAAAAAAGACAACTTCGAACTCTTAGAACATATTTAGAAAGTTCTTCGTCTAATGTGAGCCCCGTTCCAAACCTCTCTTTGAGTTTGAAAGAAAATTTAAGCTTCCACCAGTATACATTATATGTAGGCCAAAATATGAATTAAAAAAAAAAACCTGAAGTTTCCATTCAATCCTAAAGTGGTACCCAACCTGAGGTTTGTGCTAAACTCATACCCGACGTTGCAAATTGTCCCATGTTGCCCCCTAACCCAGACGATCGTTTCATAAGCGTCGTTAAAAAACACTTGTCTTGCACGTGTAAGGGTAAAAATGTCATTTATTCTTAAAGTGTTTGGGAAATGAGAGGTCCATGGATTGTTGTGGGGGAAAAATCTCCATTTACCCGATTCATATGTGAATTCAAGCTGAAAACCCAAAACCAATCAAGGAATATTAACCCCCAACGCCTTTTTTCTCCTTCCCTTCCCCATCTCTGCTCACCGGCCCTTTCCTTCCATATTCCACCGACCCTTTCTTCTTTCCCCAGCAACCTCCTCTTCACCTACGACGACGACACCATCTCCATCTACGATCTTGACCTTTCGTACACTTGAAAACCCTCAAAATTCTGTTGATGATGTTGATTTTGTTGTTGTTGTTTCTGCTGATGCCGGAACTGATGACCGCCACCAAAATTCTGTTGTTGCTGCTATTGTTACATCTGATTTAACTGAGAAATAGACGGGGTTCACTGCTGTTACAAAGCCTCTCCACCAATTCTTGCTTAGTATTCATTTTTTCTTCACACTCAACCGATATTCGAGCCAAATTCAAACCCTTCTCTTTTAAATCAAATTCCTTCATCTGTTCCTCTTGGAAGGCTTAAAATTTCCTTCTCTTTGCTCTCAAGAGTCTCCATCAGTTGCTCAATTAACACCCAATCGACTCCAGCTCTTTGTTGCTCTCATAAATCGATTTTTAAACAGAGGATAAATATTTCTATCTAGCTTCAAGATCATCGTGGGATTATTGAAAGGAAATTTGGATCGAATCCAAATTCTCTTCAAGATCCTTCCATCAGTCAACTTTCATGAGCTTGGGAAGGAAGGATTTTGAGGGAAGAACAATGAGGAATAGAGTTAGACTCTGTGTTGGCCCTAGTGGATGATGGCCTGAGACTCACTCACTACATAATGTAAATGTCTTTTTTGCCCATGTACGTGCAAGACATGTTCTTTTTAACGACACCTATGAAATGGCCGTCCAGACCAGGGGGCAACATGAGACAATTTGCAACATCAGGTATGAGTTTGACACAAACTTTAGATTGGGTACCACTTCAGGATTGGGTGGAAACTTCTGGGCTTTTTTATTTCTTCATATTTTGGCCTTATATGTATGATTTTAGAAGAAGTAAAGTTACATTGTAACTTGAAAGAGATGTGGCAAATCATGAGGAAGATGAGAAGGCAATGACAATGAGTCCGACCAAACAGCTGTATATTATACTATTATATATATATATATATATATAATGCATTATTTTCTTATCGGATCGAGTTGATAGTAGATCGGATATAGGTAAATCCATATTTGATTCATTAAATAAAAATATTATCGGATTCAAGTTATCAGACCGTATATATAAATCCATATCCGAAATTTCGGATCAGGTTCGGATTGCAATGCATCAATTTTAATTAAATAATCATATTTTACATTGTGGTGCATTAGTTTTTGTATCGCGAGACATCAATTTTAATTTACTTAATCCAATTTTGCACCGCAATGTAAAAATTAATGCTTCGTGATGTAAAATCATTATGAAAGCAGACCTTTATCAACATTTTTTCCACTACACAATCAACAAATGCGTCAAATTTATATGTATCTTTTGTGCATCCCAAATCCAAATCGATATTTCACAATTCACAAATAATGCATTGTGATACAAAATTGATGCATATATCCATATTTAGAAAGGTATCAAACAAAAAAAAAATCTACTCATGCATTTCATTGAATAGTTTACATGCATAGCAACAAAAAACACAGAAGTAAATGTATTTTGAATTGCACAACCGATGAAGAAAAAGAAAAATAACATGATATGAATAAGTAAAAAAGTGAGAAGTTAGGGTGATGAAAGAAAAGTTATGTAGTAACGATCGTTCTTCTTCACCACCATACTTCATACTTTCTTTCCTCTTTATACTTATTTTTACGTCTTCGGACGAATGTATTCAACGACCATGGAAAAGAGAGAAAAAGAAAATTAGAGCGTTCTTTGAATTTCGGTATTATAAGAATATTTATTTCAAAAATGGTCTTTTGCGATTGAAAAAAAAGAACATGAAGTGAAATAAATAAATGTTTGAGAAAAGTGTACCGATCAGTATATATATGTATATATATATATATAAATATATATATTATAAATAATTAATCCGGTTCGGTTTCAGAACTAATTATAAGTTTCAAAATGGGATCAACTAGTTAATTTTAAAATTCAAATCATAGCAGGATTTTTAAACTGGTTGGATCCAACAATTTTTTATTGATTCGTCGAATTTCAGCTGTCCCCTACCATCACTAGAGCCGGTAAAAAAAGCCCATGCCCACGGACCGACCCAGCCCATCAAGTTTTTGACAGGCCTGACTTCAGATTTCGTTGCCAAGAGATTCTGAGAAGTAGTTGAGGAAAACCAGCTTAAGGTTGACATCATTAACACAATAAAGGCAATAGAAACGTTGGGACATTCGGTTATAGTGTGTTTCAAGATCCTTTTTTTGAAAAGAACAACGCTTCATTTTAAGAAATTCTTCTCTGCATGGATAGTGTGTTCTATGGGGCTGCCAATGAATTCAAAATAAATTATATTCACGCTGCAATCACAAGATGATTTATCTTTGCACTTGATTTGGAGATATTTGTCGTCACAGGCATAACTTAATCTTTTGTCAGTTTTTTGAATTTTTCGAAGAACTTTTTCTGGTTGCAAACCTTTTCCAGGGTATTTAAATTTAACTGGTAAAGGTCACCAAGAGAGGTTTGAGCAATTGTCATATTTCTGGATTTCAGGGATCTGTATGTGATGTGCCCGGTCCAAGTTGGGTCACGAGCGAAGCACGAGCTAGCATCACGTGCCAGTCACGAGCATAATTGATATGGGGACCCACTAGCCTAGCAGACAAAGTAACTGAGGCATCAAGCAACGACCGAGCAACTCCTTTCTAAACCTGGTCGGGCACAGGCCTTGCTCGCCTCGATCGGGGGCCATGCAGGGACCACCACCGCGTCGAGGCGAAAGAATCGGACTCACCCAGTCCAAACAGGTCGGCAGCAGCCTGCCCGGACCGAGAGCCATGCATGGGAATTATACATCATCTGCAAATCTATCTACTATGGCCGGGCAGAGCCTTGCTCGCCCGGGCACGCATCGAGCAGGAAACTCCGGAAACTTGCTCTCCAAAACAAGTCAAAGGTTTCCATATCCGAGCAGGACACTTACCTTATCTGCTCCTACGTTTACGTGGCCAGCCGCTTATCATGCCTACAATTTAGGGATTCTCTCCTTAATTGACTGGATATCTAAGGAAACTAAATCCTAGACGGATTCAATGACATTGGGGGCCTATAAATACCCCTCCATAAGCCATAAACAAGGTACACACTCTTTCTTGAGCCTAGAAACTTTGTCAAATTCTTTCTTGACATTCATACCCGATACTTACTCTCACATCGGAGTGGTTTCACGAGTCCAAGCCTTGCACTTCCACTAAGGTTTTCTGTGTTTTAAATAGGTTCAAGGAAGCAGAAATCGAAGTTTCAGCACTTTCTTCAAGTTTTTCCGGTGTAAGTTTCAGAAATCTTCTTATTGCAATGACTGGTAAAGGTAGCAAGCATCATGCCATCGTCAGTAACCACCAGGCTGGAAACAATAATCCAACACCACTGATTGATTTGCCACCAAGGGCACCCCAAGGGGTGCAAACGAGGAATCAGAAAGTGGTGCTTGGCATGCAGTTCATGGCAATGATGTGCCATATGTCAAGGAGCAGTTGTCCCAGCACGCCAGCCAAAGCCATGCCAGCCAACACGATGCCAGGCAAGTTATCAACGAGAAGCGCGATGCTCGCGCGTTAGATCTCAAAACGTAGCTAAATCACCAGCGGGAGAATGGCCAGGACAGCCACATGAGTTTGCCCGGGCAAAACCTGGACCATCAAGCTGCTACTCTGCAAGTCCAAGTAGAATATTATAATAAGATGTATGCCGCATGACACAAGCGCCGCCTTGGGCCATGCCACGGTTCCGATTGCGATTTGGTGTTACCCGCTTCTCAAAGAATCCAACACTTGTTGGCGGAGGCGGTGGCAGCGAATGACCGCAAAGAGGAGATACAGCCGTCATAATCTCTCCCACAGACATCATCGTCGGCAAGAGTACCATGCTCGGGAAGAGAGCCATAGCCGCCATAGGGCCCGTGAGCACACAGAAGCAGATGCACACCATCCAAGGCATAGAACGCACATTGAGGAGGAGGCCGAAGCTTCTTATGAACCAAATTTTTGTCCGCCAATGCGTAGTCAACAGTCCGATCCTGCTTGTTAGGGCTTCAGCTATGGACGCCTTGAGAAAAAGCTTATCGTCACGAGCGAATGGAGGCCATGAAACGAGACATGGCCAGACAGATGGCTAATCTAGCCATGGCCAAGCCCGGGTAAGGGGCCACAAAGCCGCTGGAGGCTGCCCGTTCACTCCAGAGATTGAGAATGCGCCATCCGCGCAAGGGGTTATCTTCCCGCAATTCGAAAAGTATTTTGGAAAGACGCGGGCAAACGATTGGCTCAGATCGTTCGAGGCACAGATTCGGATGGTCATCGATGTGGAAGCCTTGAAGATGCGGGCATTTGAGGGAGGTCTTCAGGGAAATGGACATGGTTGGTTGGGAAGAGTCCTCTGTGGATCAATTGGCAGCTGGGAAACGCTTCAGGAAAAGTTCTTGGAGGAGTTCGACACTGCGAGTCCAACCCCCAAAAATCGCTTTGACCTGGCCAAAATTAAACAAGCGACAACGAATCATATGGCAGTTACTTGAAGATATTCGAGGAGATCGATCACCGTCACGTGACCACGAGATCACGTTACGCTTAACAACATGAAGAGCGGGGCCAGAAAACAATGCGGCCATAAACGAAATCGAAATCGAGGCTCTCACCTGCTACTCGACTAAAAGCGTCAAAGGCGACAAAGACAAAAACAAAGACAAGGCTCAGGACAGCTCGGCCATGCTAACAGACCGAGCCGGAGAGGCTCAAGCTGCTTAGATGGGAAGAGAACATCTACCCCCGGACAGAGATTCAGGGAGGCACAGTTCACCCCGCTAAACACTAAGCGGGAAGAGATTATGTTCCAAGTTGGAGACGGGCTGCGAGTCCCTAATCCACTTGACCCTGAGCTCGCTCACACCAGGGACAACACGATGTACTGTGATTACCATCATGGTAACGGCCACACCACTAAAGAATGCTTTGTGTTGAAGCGGGAGATCTGGCGATCAACGCGGGTAAATTAATTGGACCGGCAAAGGGATCGGGCGCGGGCAACAATGCAAATAATGACCAGCAAGGAAGGCACACAAGAGGAAGAGGTGGCTAGGTCCCTCAGATTCGAGGAGTGGTCAATGTGATTCAGGAGGAGCTTTCGTCCAACAATCAAATCGGGAAGCACATATACTCTTTCTCTAAAGCCGTTAAATCTCCGGTAGTTCGGCGGGGGAGCCAACATCATTTCACCGCGGCGGCGAGATGGCGGCCACCCTCGGCCTCGGCGGCGGCCAGTCATTTCTACCTAGTAAACGAGTGGCAGGTTAATTCATAGGGTGTTGCTCGACACCGGGGTATGCTGGGACATCATGTATTACTCCTGCTTCAAGGGACTAGAGTTATCAGACACCCGGCTCAAGCCTTACTTGGGGAAGCTTGAAGGATTCACCAACCATCAAGTGAGCGTAAAGGGCACCATTGAGCTCGAGGTTTTCATGGGGGATGGTGCACGAACCTGGATAGAGATGATCACTTTTCTAGTAATCGACCTAAAGTCCACAGCTGTGATGCCAGGTGCCACGTCCATGGCCAAGCTCAAATGGCGACCTCATACCTCTTAAAGGCCAAGTTTTACAGAGAATGGAGTGGGTATCCTCGATAGCAAGCCGCGGGCAATGTGGGAGTACATTCGGGATTCTCGGCGGAAGAAGCGGTCGGTGGACATTCCCGAGGCAACGGTGGCGGTTCAGGCAAGGACGTTCAAACCACTACTGACTCGGGCTCCGTCCCCATAAACAATATTGAGCTTGGAAAGCCTTCTGGGGCAGTTAACCCTATGGAAACAGAGGAACCCGAGCAAACCCCGGCACCAGTACCCTCCAGGCGCAAGACTATACGCCTCGAGGCACATGACATTGAGATGGATACCTTGCAAGTTCGCGACGAGCCCGATATTCAGCCAGAGGGCGAGCTGGAAGAGATCATCATCAATCCCGCCTACCGGCGAGAAAAATTAAAATCGAGGCGAGCCATGCCTCCCAGCTTCGGAAAAGGTTGATCGAGGCTGGCGAAGAACGACTGATGTATTCGCTGGTCGAAGACATGCGGGGTATCGGCGAAGTGTTGCACGCCATGACTTGAGCGTCGATCGACTTTTCGGCCTATTCGGCGATTGCCAGGCGGTACTCCCCTAGAAAAATGCGCTTATCAAAGCGAGGCGAAAGCTTCTGAAAGTGGATATCATCGAAGAGATCCAGTACCCAACCTGGCTGGCAAATGTGGTAATGGTCAAAAAGGCCAATAGCAAATGGCGCATATGCGTCGACTTCACGGGTCTCAACAAAGTCTGCCTGAAAGATTGCTACCCGCTGCCCCGCATTGATGTGCTCTGTGCTCGTGGATTCCATATCCGGGTTTGAGATACTAAGCTTCCTGGATGCATACTCAGGGTACCATCAGGTCAAGAAGAACGAGCAAGACAAAGTGAAAACATCTTTCTGAGCAGCTGGGGGACTTTACTGTTACAAGTTGATGCCCTTCGGGCTAAAGAATGCAGGGGCCACCTATCAACACATGGTCAACAAGGTCTTTGGCTATCAGCTCGGCCGAAACATAGAAGCTTATATCGATGATATGGTCATCAAAACAAAAGGCCATGATCACACTCTAGACCTAGCAGAAACGTTTGCCAATCTGCGCAAACATAACATGAAGCTGAATCCGAGCAAGTGCGCATTCGGGGTACGGGCAGGGAAGTTTCTCTGATTTATGGTCAACAAGCGCGGGATAGAGGCAAACCCAGAAAAGATTCATGCTTTACTCGAGATGGAGCAACCTTATTGCATCAAGCACATCCAGCAGCTAAACGACAGAGTCATCGCCCTTGGCCGCTTCATCTCGCGATCAGCAGAAAAATGCCTCCCATTCTTCAAGGTGCTGCGCGGCAACAAAGGTTTCGAGTGGAATGCAGAATGTGCCAAAGCCCTCGAGCAGCTCAGGGAATATCTTGGCAAACCACCTCTCCTCAGCAGCCCCGTGCCCGGTGAGCCTTTCTACATGTACTTGGCGGCCACAGATCAGGCTGTGGCCGCTTTTTTAGTTAGGTAGGAGCTAGGAATTCAAGAGCCTGTGTATTATGTATCAAAGGCCCTTAGTCCTGTTGAGGGTCGTTATTTTAATGTAGAAAAATTAGCTTACTCGCTTGTCATAGCCGCCCGGAAATTAAGGGTTTATTTTTCTACACATATAATCATAGTATACACAGACGCACCACTGCGCAAAGTCCTTCCCAAGCCCGATACATCGGGCAGACTACTCAACTGGTCAATCGAGCTCACAGAATTCCATATAGACTACCTACCCATGCGGGCAATCAAAGCACAAGCCTTGGCCGACTTCTTAGTGGAAACAAGCTTCACTCAGCAAGAAGAACATGAAGCTCAGCGACCAATAGAGCCCGGGCAAGAGCAGCTACCACAGCCTCGACCGGCCTACTGTTGGGATCTTTATGTGGATGGAGCAGCGAGCAAAGTTGGGAGTGGAGTTGACATCCTTCTCAAAGCTCCCGACGAAATAACAGAGTTCGAACTAGCACTTCGATTCGAATTCCCCGCCTCCAATAACGTTGCCGAGTATGAAGCAATGATCGCCGGCCTTGAGCTTGCAGCTGACATAGACGTGGAAGCGGTCATAGTGTACTCGGATTCACAATTAGTAGTGAACCAAGTCCAGGGGGAGTATATGGTGGATCACCCTTCCCTGGTCAAATACTGTGAGCTTGTCAAAGAAATCTTGAAGAATTTCAAGTTCTGGGAGATCATCAGAATTGATCATGCTGACAATATGGGAGCATACTATTTGTCCAAGATCGCTGAAGCAAACCTAGCATTCCTGAATCCTTCAGTAATGATTGAGCATTTGGAGACTCCAGCCATTAATAGACCAGTAATCATGGACATCGAGCCAGCGACCAGAAGTTAGATTGATGACTACAAGGACTATATCAAGCAAGGAATCCTCCCAACAGACAAAGTCAAAGCCACCACAGTCAGAAGCCACGCTTGCAGATACTCGATAGTCCGGGGAATCTTATACAAGCGATCTAAGGTAAGACCTACGCTTCGTTATGTTCCCCCGGAGCTAACTGAGGGTGTTTTATATGAAGTACATGAAGGAGAGTGTGGCGGCCACCCGGGCACCCGAGCTCTGGCAGAGAATGTCCTACGCGCATGATACTACTGGATTACCCTCAGGAGAGACGCAGAGAAATATGTTCAAGAATATGACAAGTTCCAAAGATACACGGACATACCGAGACTGCCTTCCACCATGCAAACCCCAGTAGTCATTGCTTGGCCTTTTGGCATGTGGGGGATCGATCTCATCGGTCCATTCCCGCTTACACAATACAAATACTAATACGATGTTGTCACTATTGATTACTTCACCAAATGGATCGAAGCCAAACCACTCGCCACCATTTCAGAGGCAAACGTCATCAAATTTGTCCACGATCAAGTGTGGTGCCGGTTTGGTCTTCCGGGGGGAAACGACACTCAGTTCTCGGACAAGTTCATAGCTGAGTGTGCTCGCCTGGGAGTCAAACATTGGCAATCATCCATCGCTTACCCTCATGGAAATGGCCAAGCAGATGCCGGGAAGAAACAAGTACTGCATGCACTAAAAAGAAACCTAGAGGGGCGAGCGGGGAAATGGGCAAAAGAACTACAGTCGGCCTTGTGGGCGATCAGAACCACTGTCCGGGGACCAACCAGGGAAACTATGTTTGCACTTACCTACGGATCTGAAGCAATGATCTTGGTAGAAATGGCCTTGCCTAGCTATCGAGTTTCCCATTACAGCGATCAGAATAATCAGCTTGCCCGTGCAATAGATCTTGATCTACTCGAAGAGAGAAGACTGGATGCACCACTCAGAATGGTCAACTACAAGCAGCGAGCAAAGGCTCATCATGACAAAAAGGTTCGAGGTAGAGCTTTCATGGTCGGAGACTGGGTACTCAGAAAGATTGAGGTAACGGGTCATCGGGCAGAATGGGGAAAGCTATCGCCTAACTGGGAAAGGCCTTTTCAAGTCACTGGTATAGTCAGAGAGGGCACCTACACGCTTCAAACTCATGAAGGGAAATACTTTAAGCATCCTTGGCATGCAGATCACCTAAGAAAGTACTATCCCTAAGTCAGTCCCCAGTACACAAACGGGCAAGACCTCAGTCCTGTTGAGGGTCACTATTATTGATCAATAAAAGGTAAGTTTTTTCCATGTTTATTCATTCAAGTTAATGCGTTGTTATTTATCAATTGTCTTGGGATTGCTTGACAAAATCTAATCGCCCAGCGATCAGATAGGGCCATGCCCGGTCAACCTTCCTCTACTCCCGAGTATTAGTGAACTTATCTTATCTTCTTCGTGAGTAAGATGGGGCCATGCCCGGTTCACATACTAGGATGCCCGCCAGGCGGTAGGGGCCCTGCCCATAAGATAGTGGCTAGCTACCTCGAATTCCTATAGCGACCGAGCAACACTGTTAGTCGTATGTCTTTATACCCAGTTGATATACCAGCAACCGCTTCAATGTGCCAACATCGAACTAGGGTGAGCCCGATTGCTGGTGGCCGCTCAGAGCAGGGCCCTGTCCGCTAGGAAATCTTCAGGATGCTCGCTCTTAGATATAGGCTATGCTCGCACAAAACCTTGGCCAGAACCAAGCACTTAAACCGGGCACCTGTCTGGGTAACCTCTCAACTTAAGTAATACACCTGCTTAGTTAGCCTTGTTATTTTCAAGTTGATAATTAAACAAATTTGCGTGCTCAATTAATTCTGGTTATTTTTTCTCGACATATTTCTGGGGAGCATTTGTACTTGTACTAATCGAATGCAGGAAAAACATGAGTAAAGAAACAATTATCGAAGCAAAATCGAAGAGCACTAACAAATGAAACAGTTGTCAGATAAAAGGTCTTCTCTATTCATAGTTGGGAATGAATTACAATTCAGATTCAAAAATAGTGGCACGCAGGGCAAGCAAAAAATAATGCTCCTAGACTAAGCCTGTTCTGGAGGGGGAGGAAGTTCCTTAGCGCTGGCCTGATATTGCATTTCTTCGGTTCGGCCTCCTTTCGAGCGCCTCGCCTTCAACAGCTTTGGTCAACGGCTTCCATGTGCTCGCTTTCTTTCAAAGCTTCATCTTCAGACTCCAAAGCCTGGATCAGCGAGCAAACATTCTCTTCCTTAGGAGTTGGCGGGATCCAAGGTTCTCGCCCAGCCTCAGCATCGCTCTTCGCCAAGGCTCCCAATTCCTCTTTGGTATAAGGAACTAGAACGTGGAAAGGGCGAGCATCATCATAAGGGTAAAGCACGGCCCATTCAGCCATTGTCTTCATCCCCACCCCGCCATGGCTGGCGAGCATCCTCAATCAAGGTTCTAAAAATCGTTAGGCGGTCGCTAGGCGGGACACTAGAGTCTAGCGCCTAGGAGACTAGTCGGGGCGTAATCGGGGCCTAGGCGGGGCCTAGAATTAAGACATAATTACCATTTTTTTGATAATTTAAATCAAAGAACAAACACATTAACTACAGATTTAATTTTTTTTATGCTTGTCATTTTATCAAAAACTTGTCTATATTTGTAAAATGAACAAAAATATGCAAACCTACCTTTAATCCCAATTCTCAACAACTTCAAAGCAATAAACCAGTCAAGTTTAGAACTAAAAACAAAAAAATATTACTCCACCTACCTACTGCCCCTATAACCCACAGTCTAAAAAATCCTCTCTAATCCCTTCTCATTCTAAATTATGAGTCTCGGAGACAAATTTCCTTCTTCTTATATCTTTTTTTCTTCTTTTTTTCTATCTATCTCGCAAACCGGCAACGTAGGCGCCTACCATTAGGCGGCGACTAAGAAAGTCGCTGGCGGTAGATAGGCCTAGCCGCCTAGGCGCGGGCTTAGGCGAGCTAGGCGAGAGTTTTAGAACACCGGTCCTCAATAAGTGATTGGTGCCATGGGCGGTAGGCACAATGGTCAAGGCCCACAAGATCCTCAAAGGCGTGGGAACTTGAAATCCTCCACCGCCTTCTCCTCGTCGACAGCCTTCGCCATCAACTCCTCACACCGTGTTCCCATCCTCGACAACAGATCTTAAGGGAACCTGCCCACATGCAGATTCTCCCTTGCTTAGCGTGACCACCCGCGAGCGCCTTCTCCTTCTCCAGATCGGCCTGGTTCTTCTTCATCTCGCCAACCAACTCTTTTTTCTCAAAGAACCGTAGTGTCGCTTTTGGACCAACCTCAAGCTACGCCGAGCATCTCATTTCTTTCTTTTTGGTCGCTGGCCATTGGTCTCCGGGCGGCCAGAGTGGTCAGCTTGTTCTCCTACCTCCTTAAGGACCTCAAGCTCCTTATAGTCGGCCATCATCTTCTTGCGGGCATCCTTCTCTTCATTATACCGATCATAGAGATTGGTACATGTGGAGGCGATCTACAGATAGATGACAAATAGTTAGTACAAGAAAGAAGGAAGTAAAAGAAAACCAAGCCACAATTCGTATTTTACCTCGCTCAGGCAGAGGCCCATATTCCCGACCAAGACATGGCCGGCAGTATCTCGATCCCGAGCTAGGCCATCATGCATGGCCCTCTCTATGATTCCTTTGCCCACCAAGCCTCCCGAGCTCCCGCGGGGATGCAAATGGATAACCCCCAGCATAGGGGCATCCCCGGATATTTCTTTCACTAGCGCTCGGGCAGCGCTGGTGGTGGAAGGAATTACAAAGTTGGTCTGCCTCCAGTTGGCTTCCCCGCTCTGGATGGGGGCAGACAAGACAGGGTCAGAGCTCGAGCCCCGGGGGCGGACGGACCTAGCAGGAGAAGGAGTGGGACTCTTTTTTCTTTTCCCCGTGGCCTTGGCATCCTTGGCGGCGGGGACCACGGAGACGTTGGCAGCTGGTGGTTTGGCAGATTTATCGATAGTGACCACAGGGGCCTCTTTTCAGACGTAGTAATGACGACTTTCTAAGACTTATCTTCTTGACTGCATCTCTGCCCCGCCTGTGCCGGTGTTTTCTTTGCAGGTGGACAAAATGGCACCTTAGGTAAGGCCACAGGCTCGTTGGCCTTCAGATCAGCTGCCCGCTGATCAGCCTGCTTCTTCCTCATCTTCAGCAGCGCCAAGTTCTTCATCCCTGAAACAAGACAAGACGCGGTCAGTACTATTAAAAAAACAAAGCTTAATCAAAGCAGAAGTGAGAAATATTCGCGGGTAGCGGGCAACCGTTCTCGTCCTAGTAAACTGGCCAACAGTTCGCACAAGGGCCTTGCTGTTGGCATTCTACACATTCGTGTTTAAAAATCTGCTCGTGGCAATCACCCCAGTACGGATGGGGTCTCTCAGGACCATGAATTAAGAGGGGCTCCACCCTGGGAACTTCTGCCCGCATCACTCCGACCAGGCACAAGTTGCGCGGATTACACACCAACTCTTTCCAGTCGAGCAGAAATTGTTGGCCGACGCGCTTCTCGTTCTCCTCAATAACCCATACGGCAGCCTTCAACGCCACTAGCCGGGAAATCTCCCCCGAGCTGAAGTCCTGTTTGGAGACCTTGGGGATTTTTATTTCACTGGTTGCTGTAAGTGCGAATGGTCAGCCAACCCGAGATTCGATAAATAGGACCCTCCTATCCCAGGACTCCACCTTCCCGGGAACATTAGCCAGCAGCCTCAAAAAGTTGGAGTTGGACCTCACTCCAATCCTCCCGACTGTGCTCGGGGAAAAAATAAACAACTTGCGAAGCAAGTACATATATGGCTCGAACCCCAGCAGACGGCACGCCAGCGTAAAAGTTGTGATTACCCGGACAGTATTCAGCATCAGGTCATAAGTCACAGCTTTGGTCTCGTGCAAAAAGTCCACTAGGAAGGGCTCCAGCGGAAGGCGTAATCTTCCGTGGAAAAAATCGACAAAAAACAAGAGCTCATTTCCCTATTCGCGGGAAAGCTAGACGCCAGCAGGCACGTCCATTTTGCTCGCCTCTTGCAAGCTGCACCGATGCCGATGCCGGGCGTAAGCTGGCCACCTTGTCCATCAGATCAGCCAGAGCCTGGGCAACATACCGGCTCTTATCTATATTCACATGCTAGGCGGGCTCTTCATCTTCAGCAACAATTTCATCAAGTGTGACCTCCACTTAAGAGCAGCCGACCATTTTATAGCAGCGAGTAAGGGGAATATTATCGCGGTCATCTGCTTCATCCTCAACTGTGGCTTCCACCTAAGTGCAGCCTGTCTTTTTTAGCCGCCGGGCAAGGGGCATGTTATCTGCCTCGTCAGTCTCTGAGGCCTCTCCTACCGCCTCTCCCTGCTTGGCCCTTACTTGCTCGACCATATCTTCGGCATCGGCCATATGCTGTTCGAGGCCCTACCCGTCAGTATAGCCGCCAGTGACACTCTTTTCTCCAGAGTCTTGCCTGCTGAAGGAATCAACTAGATCAACTACTGGAGAGGCCACGCGCCCAGGGACAGTCGGCCTGACCATGGATTCCTCATTGTTAGTCCCAAAGGGCACAATAATAAGCTAGAAGGGGGGGTTGAATAGCTTATTATACACTTAAAAACCTTTCGTATAAGTTCCTAAAACAAGCACTTGCAATCTATTAAGGAGATTGAAGTAGCGGAAGTCTTGTAAGGAAGACAGTTCAAGTCTGCCGATTAAGGACTACCGGTAGACTTTACTGAATACTCAAGTCTGCTGTTGAAGATATAAGTAAAGGAAATAAGAAACAGTTCAAAGCAGTAATCCACAGTAAAGGAGGAACACAAGTATTTGAGATGGTTCACACTCTAAAGAGTGCTACGTCCACCACCAAGGCAGTCAACCTTGGATTTAAAATGTGCAATATATTTTCCACAAGATCTATTACAAGGAATCTATCCAATGGATCGTGTACAAAATATTGACTCGTGTTTGGGGGTTTGGGAATTGAATATCTGGATAAACAAGATATTCAATTGTGCAGAAGAATAGTTTAAAGGGAACAACAATAAGAAGCTTAAGATAAATGTTGATGCAGATCTTCTTGATTGTTGTCGAGGACTTCTTGATCAGCTTATGATCTCTTGAATGCACAGAGTATAAAGACTTTGAGTTGTTGGAGAATTTCAGAGCATTGTTTTCTTCAGTCTTTAATGGCAGTATTTATAGCTGGAACATTCTTGAGATCCGTTGGAGAAGACGAAGGGTAACAGCTCTATTAGGTTGAATGCATTAAATGCATAGAGCTGTCTTGTGGATTTCGTCTTCACTGATTCTGAGCAGGGAGTGGTGCAGAGTTGTTGCAACAATCGACAGGTAGGAAAGTCAGTGGTGCAAGTCTGTAATAGTTAGTACAGACTGTAAGAGACAATCTATTCACCTGCTTTGTCACTGTTCAGAATGCAAAAGTCTTCCTGCTTTTCGGAAAGGTGGTCAGGCGTTTCTGAGAAGTCAGGGAATGTCTTAATTCAAATTCAAACTGATAAAGGATGAATTTAATTAATCCACAAAGACTTGGTGAATGGACACGTCAGCTTGAACACGTGCAGACAAGGTCTGCTGCTGGATGCTGTTGAAGGTCTTCCGGTGAAGCATGGCTGAAGTCTTCTGCTGAATCTGTGAAGTCTAAAAGAAACTATTCTATGACAAAGTTCTATACACAGTTGCCACGCTAATTGATACGCATCCCAATTAGCCACTAATGTATAAAACTAATGTAATGCATGAACAGATGTAAATCAAAATACAAATGAGAAACAACACTCGCCCTCTTCCGACTCATAGTCAGCTCGGGGAGTCTTCTTGTTGCTCAAAGAATCATTCTTCCCGCCATAGCTGAAGGCCTCACGATCGTTCTCAGACATATCAGACATCTACAAGGGAGATCGAGGAAGGAAAATCAACTTTCTACTTGGACAATCAATAAAGCAAAATGGGGAAAAGTTCCTAAATCTAGGTACACCAAGGGGCCATGCCCACCTAGCGAGCAGGACCGCATGGTATTTTCATCGATCTCTACCTAAGGGCCAATTCTAATCCTAAACCCTACCAGAAATACACGAAGATGAAGAGATTAAACCCAGAAACCTTCATCTAACCTAGGAAAAACCGAAAACGAAGCAAGAAAAGGGGCAAGAAACTCACTGTTTTGTGGGGTTGAAGTGGTTTTCTGTGAATAGCTGGCGTTGAAACAGAACTGAGGGAAGACCTGGAACGCCGAAGGAAAATGAGCTATCGAAATTGGGAAGCAAGGTCACCGGAATCTGGGAACGCTCAGGGCAGCAGCAGCAGCAGCGAAAACTCTCCAGAAAATCTTCTTTCTAAAGCTCAAAAACAGTAAAAGAGAAAAAAGGGAGAAGGGTTTGCCTTTTATAGGCAGACTCGTCAGGTTTTAAGGGGGAAAACGGAGGCCGAAACGACGACTAGAAGGACCAGTGACGTAACACAAAGCACACTTGCATTAAATGCGGCGCTTCGATAGCCACGCCCTATCAAATCACACCAACCCTTGACGGCTCACGCGCCCTTTCGTCTACTCTCCTCGTCACTCGCCAACGACAAGCTTCCTCAACACGCACTAGCTGTCCACCAGCCAAGGTTCTAAAACCTTCCACAAGTGCGCTCGGCCTAGTTACTATTTTCTCAAAAAATCCACAAGTGTTGAAGCCCGTAGTTAGAGCAACATCATCCAACATGTACGCTCCCCGCACCGAGAATGAATACTCGCCAGAGAAGGAACTGGGGGCCACCGATGTGCCCGGCCCAAGCCGGGTCACGAGCAAAGCACGAGCTAGCATCACGTGCCAGTCACGAGCATAATTGATATGGGGCTCGCCAGCATAGCGGACAAAGTAACTGAGGCATGAAGCAACGACCGAGCAACTCCTTTCTAAACATGGCCGGGCACAGGTCTTGCCTGCCCGATCAAGGGCCATGCTTGGGACCACCCTCACATCGGGCAAAGAATCAGACCCACCCCGTCCAAACCTGGTTGAGCACTGGCCCTGCCTACCCGACCAGGAGCCACGCACGGGAATTATACATCATTTGCAACTATCTACTATGGCCAGGCAAAGCCTTGCTCACCCGGGCACGCATTGAGCAGGAAACTCCGGAAACTTGTTCTCCAAGACAAGTCAAAGGTTTCTACATCCGAGCAGGACACTTACCTTATCTGCTCCTACGTTTACACGACCAGCCGCTTATCATGCCTACAATTTAGGGATTCTCTCCTTAATTGACTGGATATCTAAGGAAACTAAATCCTAGACGAATTCAATGACATTGGGGGCCAATAAATACTCCTCCATAAGCCATAAACAAGGTACACACTCTTTCTTGAGCCTAGAAAGTCTGTCAAATTCTCTCTTGACATTCACACCCAATACTTACTCTCACGCCGGAGTGGTTTCGCGAGGCCAAGTCTTGCACTTCCATTAAGGTTTTCTGTGTTCTTAATTAGGTTCAAGGAAGCAGATTCAAGTCCAGATATTCAACCCATCATACGGACGGCCCAAGCTGTGATTTTGCTACATTAGTATGTTTCGTAGTCGTGCCCGATTCGATGGAATTGGAATTTTTCTATTCCTTTTTTGGCTATACGGATATCTTTGAACGTGGAATGGTAGTGCTGTTCTGATGACTTAAATGTACCACTTTTGTATCCACATATTGCTCTCTGATTATCTTCACTTTGAACAAAAAAGACCGCTGCCCAATAATCATCACTTGCTTCTGTCTGAAAGATCTTTTTTTTCTAGGCGATCCAAAAATGAGGGTCTTTTTGGCCCAGGCCAATAGGCCCATGGATCATACGTGCTCGGATAAAAAAAACCCTAGATTTTTTGGGCTGGCCCAGCTCAGTCGAATTTTAAAAAATAAAATTTATTTCTATTATATTGTAGACAATAAAACAATATAAAATTACAATAGAAGAAGCTCCAGTCAAATTAACAGGCCCACAGGCGGACTGGCCCAACAACAAGTCAACAAGGGTTTGTCTTCTGTCGTTTGTCAAGTGATGAACAAAGTTCTAAAGGTCAGCAGTCTTAAAGTCAGATCAGCACACTCAACTTCTCCCCACCGAGTCTAAGACTTATATAAATCGACCTCGGCAACAAGGTCAGCTCGGCCTCAATGGCAACAGGCCGAGTAAAGTACAAGACAACTATGATATTGAATCTCTGGCAAGGATCCTGCCACACGCCAGGAATCCTGACACACACCACTAACGAATCCCTCACCAGGCACTTAGTCTCTCCAAACCATGCACCTGATACGACAGCAGTACAATGATGAGGGGCCACACTGCTCTTTCAATAGGAAAACGCCACCTCACATCCCATTTAGGTATAAATATGAGACATTCCCTACATTTATTTCTCAAATGAAAATAGATATCCACAAAGAACATACAACATTAATTATGGTGGAAAGTTCATAAAAGAGCTCCCTAATGCCCGGCATTTACTGCAATTCATATCACCGGTAATCTCATTCTTACACCGTAGGGTTTAAGTCGGGCCACCACCAACTCCTTAACAGCGTTGTTAATCCTTGTAGGACAGAGTGCATTTGTATCCACGTCACATTCCAAATCATCGGAATTATTGACTATGTGGACAAAAGACAAGGTCACCACATTTCTGGTGTGATCACCCACTTTCCCCATTTAACTTACCGGGGCCATCCAATAAATAAAATAAAAATGTTGGGTCCAATAACTAATAAATTAGTAGTTATGAGGAAAGGAATTAGGCATCGCAATTTCCAATTCAATCAAGAAAAAGAATGCTATTTAAAAAAAATTAGGTCTCCAGTAGCATACGCCCTTTTCCAGAGGCGGTCATGAACTTTTAAGGGTCCATAACGAAAAGAAAATAAGGGGCTCTTAAAAAATATAAACATAATAATTTTAGATGAACAATATACTTGACTTTTCATCATTTGAAGTATTGAAAATAGATAATACCCAAACATATAAGAATATAAGTATCAAATAATTACTGAAAACTGTTATTTTTCATTCGTTAAAAAAATATACTCAATTAGTTTTTTTTAAAAAAATTATGTTTTGACTTCTGGATGGACATTTTTTTGGTAACATGTATTATGCACTATAAATTCAAGTTAAAAAACAATCAACTGAAAAGACAAAGAATGAAATAAACGTAAGAAATAATTAAAAATGATAGTAACATAACAATAAAATTTGATTTTTTTCTTGAAATATTGATACTATATACCCAATCAATTGCTATTTTTTATGACTCAGATAAAAAAATTGATGGTCAACTAACTTTTTTTTATAAGTAAATTTAGCGAACGCAAAATAAAATTAAGTTTGAATAACTCTGCTGAAACCGAATACAAAATATTTATTTTATATAGTAACTCTTTATTTATTCGATTTCAGAGTAATTAAAACATATATAAGTAGATTTGAAGAGGGTAATAAATAAAAAAAATATTACCCACAATCATTATACTTACAATACAAGTGGAGGATAAATCTAAAATATTATGAAAATTATAAACATATTTTTTAAAAGTTGATTATTTACGTAAAACATCTCAAAATAATATATGGGCTTATTTAACTAAATCGGGAGAGTATATCATATACTATGCATATAAAATAATAATAATAATAATTTACCGTCGACGCAAAATAAAATAAAAATTAGAAAAATGGTGGGAAGGGGCTTGAACCTTAGATTTTCGTTTCACTCACAACTTACACAAATACTCAACCCATTAAGCCAAAAGACAATTTGTTCATCAATATTACATTATTTATAATATATCCAAATAAAACTAGCCTACAAATATATAAAATTGGACCCTCTTACATTGGGGGTTCTGTTTAGTCGATCACTCTAAACTCTCCCAAAACCGGGTCTGCCCTTTTTCCTTTCTTCTTTATTCGCAGACGAAAAATATGAGGCTGATGATGATGATAAATCGTTTTTCTTTCCTTCTCTCTCCTTCTTTTGTTTTCTTCTTTCTCCAATCCCATATTCAAGCTTCCTTCTCTCTTTATTTTTTTTTCTTTTTCTTGCAACCTTTGCCTGAATCGTATACCCTTATTTTTCTGTTCGATTTGTGGTAAAGAAGCCCTAGAACATCATCAGACTTCAGTTGGACTTGGCGTGGGCGTCGACTTGAACGACTAGGTAGCGCCTAGGGTGATTTGGCAACGATTTTTTCCCCGTCGATTTTTTCGGGCGACTTGACAAAAATCGCGGCGGTGTGGAGGCTCCCAGTGTCTAGGCCATTTTTTAAAACACTGACGATAAAGCAAGCGACTCGCACAATCTTCTATTTGGGACTTGAGGACTGACTTTGGGGTGAGGGGCTTAGGATAGACTATTCACTAAAGTAGTCTTTTCAGTTTTAAAACCAATTATTTCAATTTTTATAGTAGCTTAGTAATTTGGTATATAGCTTAGTTAAATAAGCTTGGTATATAGTTTGGTTACACTATAGTCTATTAGTTTATACCTAAGCATGTGTATTAAAAATTAGTACTCCATATATTTACAATGTCGCATAGTCACATTAATATTAAATCAATAATCATTAATGATTGAAGATGGTTTTAAGTAGTTAAATTGATGTATGTTAACTGTTAAGTAGTCAATTTTGAATTGGTATTAAAATTGGTTTTACAAGATTTGACGTTATTATATTGACATTTTTGTTTATGGTACCGATTTTATTATTTTTATGTTTATAATGCTACTGTTAGTGATTTTAAATCATAAATTTAATTATTTTTTATATTATAAATTTAATTATTTTTTATATTTATAGTTAACTGTTGATTTTATTTCGAATCGGGTGAGGCCGACCCATGGACTTTTGACAAACAGAGTCGAATTGATATTTTGAATTTTTGATAGATCCATCAAATTTTGTGTCGGAACAGCTACGGTGGTCCCCATAAAACTAGAGTTTGGTCTTGGAACAACCAAACAATATACTCCGTATGATTCTTTCGGTTGCCATGTCCCACCAAAATATAAATAGCCATTTTGGACCTTTAGTGTGATCCAATATCTGATAAGGGTGTAAGTGGTTCGGTTTGGTTTGGTTTATGCCAAAATCACAAATCGAACCGTCTCCTAGTGGTTCCAAAAATCTCAAACCGAACCGAACCGAGTAAGACTTGGAACCGAACCACTCGGTTTGGTTTGGTTTGGTTTGGTTCGGTTTTGTGGTTTATATAAATTATTTTTAATGAAAGTAACCAACATTGAAAATAACAATAAAAATAAGATTGGAATTAACGTCAAAATTAGGAAATAAGCTACTAACAACAAATTATCATAAATAAAACAATACAAATTCTAAAATAAACACAAACAATGGAAAAAATAATAATTTTCCAACAATGAAGATTTTGTTTGGTTTAGTATCCGTATATATATATATATATATATATATATATATATATATATATATATATAATGAATAAATCAAAGGTTCAAAATAGTTAATATATGTAATATAATATATATTTTATAATAAAAAAATAAAAATAAATAGCGTGGTTTGGTTCGGTTCGGTTTGGTTTGGTTCGATACAAAAAAGCCGAACCGAATCACGTCAATTTTGAAAGCAGAAACCGAGCCGTCTTCGGCCCGAACCAAACCGACTGATTTGGTTTGGTTCCATTCGGTTTCGTAATTCGGTGGTTCCGATTTACACCCCTAATATCTGAGCATGCGAGTTATCGACAACTGCCCAAGCAAAGCGAAAGTAAACTTTTGAAGCTGCATGGTGCATGTATATATATGAGCATACTTTCAAGGATACCAACAAAAAACCAAAAAGCAAAAAGAAGTTGACGCGGTCATTATATTATCTCAAATATAACAAATGTATTTAATAATAAAATTGCGACGTGGTCATTAAGGTTAACGGCTCATCTAATTTTTTAACCGCTGTTGATGTAGACTTATAAAGTGATTTATAAGAGGTATTTTTGTCAATTCATTAACTATTTTATACTTCCTCCATTTTTAAATAATCGTTTTGGTTGACACGATGCACAATTTAAGAAAAAAATAATTTACTTGATTATTTATAGTGGTTTAATATGTAGTTTTTAAAGCTCATGTGTATGTGGCCTATAATTAAAGTATGATGAAAAAGTAAGGACAAAGTGGTAAAAGTGATGTTCTAAAAAGGTAAGTTTCAAATTTGACAATTATTTTAAGATGGACGAAAAAAGAAAGGAATATTATAATTTAGGGAAGGAGGGAGTAAAAAAAAACAAACTTATTTAAATGTAATTCTAAAAAAAAAAAACCAAGTGTGTAAGTGTGTTAAACTTTTTGATTAAATTCAAATGATTACAAACACAAACCAAACCCACCAAGCAATTAAATCTTACATGAGGCCCTCCACTGATACTCCAAGACCCATCCCACTCTCCTCCATCACCAGCACCTATGATGCACCGACACGGCCAAAGACTTGCGTATTCCGTGTCCGACACGTACGGGACATGGATACACGTATGACACGGTAGATACGGCCCAAAATACGTTTTGGGGTCGAATTTGAATTTCCAAAAGTTTCGGACACGGACGCGGACACAACGGGAAGAGAGTCGGGACACGTACCTTGAGCTCGGACACGGCTGGGGTATATTTGTCAAGTGCGGACTTTTCTGCTTCCTCAAATATCAAATCCCCTCACAGTCATGAGACTCACGACTGAACGCGAGCCCTAGCCCCCGTTTCCCTCAAATTAAAATCGTCGAAGCCTCGAAGCCGGCATCGGCCCCTTTCGCCGACCTTCGACTTGAGACCATCGAGGCCGTACTACTTACTTACAGGTGGTTTCTCGCCGACGTCGGCGTCGTGCTCGTCATCGTCGTTGATTCACCTGACTCACCGGTCGCCACCAGACCAGTTAATCTCTCTTCGTCTAGTTGTCGCTGTAACCTGTCGGCTTCTCTGTTCTCTATTTCCGTCTTCTCTGTTCTATTCTCTACTTCTCTCTCTCTAATTTTCATTTTAATAAAGATAATAAAGGTTGACCACTTGACGGAAGACTTGTTGAGTTGTTGTTGTTACTTGTAACAGTGAGTAATACTGTTGTTACTTGTTGTCATGTAACATTAAATTGTAACATTCAACAACAATTGTCAATTATACACTTATACAGATATGAGATATACTTATATTATATATTTATATTATTATAAATTTATAATATAATGTATTATACAGTTATCAAATTGAATTATAAATTAAATGTTACTTGTTAATTTGTTATAACAAATTTTTTTATAAATTTATGTTATTTATTTTGTGGTTATAGTTTTTAATATGTATAATTTGGTCCTTATATTTTTTATGAATATTTACATTTTGGTTCTTATAGTTTGAATATTTACACATTACCCCCGCACCCGTGTCCTATATTTTTTGAAAATTGCGTATCCCCGTGTCCCGTGTCCACGTATCCGTGTCCCCGTATCCGTGTCCGTGCAACATAGACCAGCACCTCCAATCGTGCCCCATGCCATCTTAATGCAATCCTTTCCCCATATGTTCTCCATTCTCTCCAATTGTCTCATGAATATAAGACTTGCGAATGACTTGCTATATATGTCGAGATGAACAACCGCCTCCTTCACCGGCGTATATATCTTGCACTGCACCAATAACGGGAAAATCGTTCCCGTCGACGGAAGAATGGAGACGGCCTGTTGCTCCAGAAGCTTCCTCCTCCACGGCGATGCTGTTGCCGACTCCATTACTAATCTCTCCGAACCTAAATTCTGTTTAAATCCAAAAGAGTACGATAGGCCATGAAGATTGACAAAAATCTCTCCTTGAATTCTTGGAATCCAAAAATGGAAAAGGAAGAAGATGAAAGCTTGAAAGAAATAATATTTGTTGGATGGATAAAAATAACCCTTCTAAAGTCCTTTAGTTAGTCTAGATCAACGACGTAATCAAATTGGGATGATGAATAAATGGGCAAAGACCACATCTCATTCAATTTTTGAGTAAAATATTGTATTTGGTCAAATTAGTTACCTTCATTTTGTAGTTAATTGGATAATTTTCCCAATAAAAAAATGCATAATGCTTGAGAATGTAAATTACACATTCCGTTTCAGGCAAATAGTCCTCGTTTAAAAGTCAAACTTTTTTAAAAAATGACATTTTTAATAGCTAATTAGTAATAAAATGATACTTTTATGCTTTAATTTTTTAAAATGGATTCTTTAAGTGAAATATTTCAAAATTAAATAGTTAATTATTTACCAAAAATGAAGAGAGTATATAATTGGGACTCACCGTGCTTGGGATTCACTGCACAATCATAAGTGGAATTACTACTATAATGGAAATAAAATTGTGGCGAGTTTGTGAAAAAAAAAAAAAAAAAAAGAATAATCAATCTTGTTTCGCAAAACTCCTAGAAGAATTATCATCTAAATTTATGTGTTGTATAACTAAAAGTCTAAAACCTAGTTTCTCAAATCACAACATTTTAAAGCTTCTTGATCATTTTAAGCATTAGGGCATTCACAATCATAAATCTATTAAAATGTTTTTCACTTTCGCAACGTCATCAGATTATAAAACATTTTCTTTATAATTTATTATTTAATTTTATTATACATAAACACATAAAAACTTTATAATATGAACCCACAACTAAATATTTTATTATTTCTTAATATAAATTTAATTCTTTCTTCAACTAAAAAAAATGAAAAACGACAAAAAAATATCTGGTCAACATCTACCAACATGTCCAAAATCTTAAACTTTTCCAAAACTTAAATCTTTTACTCATTCTACTCCAATGATATAAATATTTTGGTAAAGCTTTATCCCTTTCTAAAAACATATTTCTCATTCTACTCCAAAATTTAGGTCTTAGGTACTTGCCCATGGCCCACCCTGAGATAGCAAAAATCTTTTAGTGTGGATCCTTGAAAATTTGATCGCTCAAACGATCCTTTTGATAGTCGTCTTTGTACAAAAAATTTATGTAATCATCTTATACTTTACAAAATTCAACTCAATTGGTCATTTTGACCATTTCAAGAAGGTAATCCTGCTGTAGGAATCCTCGGTGAACATTTTTATCAGTTCTAAGACATTAAGAACCATCATGTGCATATCATATAAGTTTCTTTATAGATAAAATGATCATTTGATATTAAAAAAAATCATTGATGAATTGCGAAAACAAACTCAAATTAAACTTTAGGTAAAAATGATGGAAAAGAAAACTAGAAGTGATGTCTGTCCAACTTTCTATTAGTTATAAGGGTTAAGTATACCATTAGTCTTTGAACTTTGGTCAAACCTATCATCAGTCCCCCAACTTTAAAAAGTTTCACCACTGATCAAAGTAGACATTTTTTACTCATTAGAGGTCCCTAGCCCTAACGACGTTTATGTATTTCCATTAAGTGAGCATGTGTCACTTACATAGTTACATGCACAAAATAAATGAGTCATGTATAACATCATCAAAATAAGGGAGAAATGTGAAACATCATCTCCGATAAGTAAAGGACCTTAAGTTGGTTGACCTCATCACTCAAGTGGGTCAAGAGGATCCGGACCCATTACAGATCAAAATTACTCCCATACTTGACCTTCTTCTTAACCTCCATTGTATAATACCTCATCTTCATATTCTTCCCCAATTCGTGAAAATCACACACCGTCGTTAACAGATCATCCATAACCCACATGGGTATCCCATGATTGACTACTTGGAAAAACCCCAACGTTTCGGTGGCTCGCTAGATGTTCTCAATGGCCAATTCTCTCATATTGTTGGTCTCACAGAGGTCATGACAGAACGTGTCGCCAAATTGGGAAGTCTCCGATATGAACATCGTCGAGTCATATGAACATTCGGGGATCTTTTCTATGCCAAAGACGACCGGGCCTTTTGATTCGGCCAGGTTTTGAATGTCGCCTTAAGGTTCGCAGTAAGATTCTTATAATCACCGATATTTTGGACATATCCTCATAAGGTGGACATCGATATTTTGGACATCTTATTTTGATAAGGTGAGTGAAGAAGTCAACCAACTTATATGAGAAGATGATGTTTCCCCTTATTTTGTGCATGTGAGTGACACATACTCACTTAACGGAAATACACAAACGATGTTAGGGCTAGGGACCTCTGATGAGCAAAAAAGATCTACTTTAGTCAGTGGTGAAACTTTTTGAAGTTGGGGAACTGATGATAAGTTTGACCAAAGTTTAGAGACTAATGACATACTTAACCCTACTTATAAAGTATGATATTAATTCCTATGACAAAGATTCATAAAGAAGAAATGGTCATCATGTTTGAATTATGCCCCTTTAGGAGGGAATTTTTTTTTTTTTAATTTGATTTAGTAATAAACTTTGCTAGTTGCACTTATCGGGTAGGTAATTGTCTTTGAGGCAAAAATTTGGATAAGACGTTTTTATGAATATTTTTTGTAAGATGAATTTTTTTTTATTCGATCCATCGTATGTTGATGGGTTAAATTGTAAGAGAGATGAGTTCCGTCTTACGAATTAAGATCCGTAAGACGGTGTTAGAAGAGATTACTCATTGCTCAAAAACAAAAAAAGACAAAACCTAGTGTATTACCCGAATTGCCATGTCACACCCAAATACAAATATCTTACTGGACTTAAAGTGGCATGGGTTGGTCCCTTGAGCTGGGGAAGATATAGAAATTTAGAAATTTCCATGTCCGAGTCATTGGCAGTTAAAGTGGGTTGGTCCCTGAGCTGAGTAAGATAAAGAAATTTAGAAATTTCCATGTCCGAGTCATTGGACAACTACCACTCAATTAGCTGAAGTAAGCTTTGCTTTTGACGCTCAATTAGCTAAAGTAACCTTTGGAAGCTGCATATATACATTAAGGACACCAAAAAATTGTCCAGAGAAACCTTCCATCATATCTATTCTCTCCCCATAATATTGTTCTTTGAGGCTGTAAAATTTAATCCAATGGCTTGGTTACATGGCGTTTGGACAAATTTTTTAGAAAAATTCAACGGTGTCCTCATATCTCTCAGAAGCCATATTTCACGAGAACAACGTATTCCCGCTTCACGCAATGCCAATCTCATCTTCATTGTTCTTTCCCTTCTTAGTTTCCTCCAAATCAAATCTCAAGTAAGCAACAATATTGATTTTCCTTTTCTAACACACCCCAAAACATGCAATGTTGCTATTGCTACTCTACTCTTGTATGGCTTAGCATACGATGCAGATCAGAGATTTTCTTCTACTCATCCCACTGTTGCAAATGTCGCTCGACATGTTATGGGTTTGTTCGGTTCATTGTTAATAGCATCCATAGCATCACTTCTATTTCCTCCCTGGGTTCAGCCTATTTTATACGTCTTTTACTATTTAGATGAGTTGATAGATTGGTTGCAGAGGAGATCCGTAATTGAACCTGTACAAACAGATATTCTTCCGGTATAACGTTATATAAGGCTATGTTTTTAGAATAGCTTATGTTTTTTTCTTGGTACGTGGAGTATCATAAAAAATAAAATTAAAGAGTACCCATATCAATATGGTTCTTAAATAAGTGTATCAGTTTATAGATTGTTTTTTTTTTTTTTTTGAAATGGATGTAACTATATATATAGTTGATTAAACCCCCTTCGGATACTGATTGGATAGAGTTTTGTAAAGTTTGAGCTGCTAAACAATTTAATTTATTGTTCTTATTGACTTTTTGTAAAGTTCTCCCAATTTAACATACTTGGTCTTTAAATGGACTTTGTATAAGGTAAAATCAAGAGATACCATTTTTTTGGAGGGAATATAAAGTTGAAGTGGACCTATCCAGAATTGAACACAAAAACGCTATCGACTCCGACTCGCCAATTTAGGGGTGTAAGCCCAAACGATCGAGATTACAAAATCATTCGATAGCACAACCATCACTCCTCAAACAATGATGAGCATGGATGCATGTATGTGACAAAAGATAAAGAGCATATGAAACAAATAATTTTGTTAACAAAATTATAACGGAGACAATAAGAGGTGAATTTGGTTTAGGTACAGATCAAATATGATAATCTAATGTTAATCACTATTATCGAAAGAATTGGGGAGGATAGTAGAATGGGTTTGGCATTCCGGATCGGGTTTGGATATTTTTGGTAGTAGTAATGGGCTCAGATAAATGATTCAAAACAGAAATGAACTTGGAGTGGATTGAGATCAGAAGTCATAATAGAGACCTAACTCATGAACCATTTGAACCCATGAACCCTCTTGATTATTTTGTTGGGACCCTTTAGTAAGTTGTGTCACGGCAATAGAAATTTCCACGCCGACCTCAACATCCCAAGTAAAGTTAAGCTTTTGAAGCTGCATATAAAAAGCAGTGAGACACCCAAAATGTTATTGATGTGCACCAAAATAATGGTTTCGAAAAGATAACTCAACAGAGTTCTTCAAAATTATACTTTAAAGATTGTGTCAAACCCGTATTCAGAAGAAGGCCCGAGCCCGTATCAAAAGGAGGGCCCAAGCCCATTAACATACTAAAGTCTAATATGTATATAAAGGAGGAAACTTCCTCCTTCAAGGGACCAGACTTTCTTTTCTTCCAAAAAGGCAACATGAGCAATCTCCTCTCATTTTCTCTTTTCTCCCTCACGGTTTATAGACAAACATATACATTCACATCCTTTTTACATCTCTCAATTTACTTATATATTATACTGATTATCACACTGGAGGGTTTTGGGGGGACACCCCCACCAACTCATAGTGCTCCATTTTTGCAGACTAAATAACCAGATATCCACCGGACGATGTCACGAATCAGTCACGAACGACAAGACTTTCGGCACCCCCCCTCGTGGCGTGATCAAGTGGTTCCGTTGCCGGAAATCAAGTTCTTCCATTCTTTTCGTCATCAGCAACAAACGAGCAAGGCACAAGCGACGCTAGAATCCACCATAAAAGAGATGACACTACGTGTCAACTTTGGTTCGGATCAGACGGGGAAGAAGGACACAGAACAGAAAACAAAAGCCACCCGCTAATGCGCCTTGAATGGACGAGTCCAAGGCCACCAAAATTGCCGCCATCTGAGCACAACTGCTCTCACACGCGCCGCTTAAAGAAGCCTGAGGCGGTAACTCTTAACAATGCGCCGACAGCTTCTCGACGAAGCAGATTCACCCATTTTTCGACCTCAGAGACAGAGATAAACACGACCAGAAAATGCGCTTGGGCTGGACGAGCTCAAGGCCATCGAAATCACCTCGATCCGAAGTCTAACGCCTTCTATGCGCGCTTTGAAGCCAGCCGAGCAGCAGGGAACGCCCACGCTCGAATGAGTCAGATCTATGCACTGTCTCTTCTGCGCATTGTACATGGCTGATGTTATGGGTGACATCACAACTTTCATTCAGGCTCATCTTGTTTGGTAAAATTTCACTTAGCTCCCTCCAGTTTCGTTAACTACCGAGTCAAACTGCATCGATTTTTTAACGGCCATTAACGGGTTCAATCAAACCGGCCCACTCATATGAGGGTTCATGGCCCGATTCATTACCATCTAAACCAGATTCGAATTGTTTGGACCAGTTCTCAAGTATATCAGGTGTACTTTTTCCATTTCCACCCTCCATTTTTACAAATTTTGCTCATATGACCTTGTTTTTGTGCTATTTGCATGCAATTGCTAACGAAACATTTATTAAAATTTACAAATTACACGCATGCTTACTTTATTGCTTCAAATGAGCATATTTATGCACATAATTAATAAACAACGTGATAAAGTCCTAATTTTGAGACATTAATTTCCTTGAAAATCATAATTCATAACAATAATTAGGGGGCATTGCGTGAAATGATTAATTATGGATAATACTTGCCGACATTTTATAATTATTATCATGGTAATGTATGAGATGCTATGTTCATACTGTTATGTCCATTTAATAAATTTTATACAAGTTAAGTAATGTATCGATTATACATGAAATTATATTTGGAATAATTGATCACGTATTTGACAGCCCACTCAGACGCTTGTGAATTTATCATATTTATGTGTTGGGTATGATTTATTTTAATTATTTAAAATTAAAATCACTTATGATTTACGCAAGTGTGTAACGATAACTCGCATACCCTCGACCATCGATACTAGAACAATTGAAATACAAAATAAATACAAAAATAAAAATGCTAGCTACATTAAAATTTTAAAATATTATGAACATGTTATACATTGATACGATTGCAAAGGTCGAGACTAATTTAAATAAAATGAATGCACTTGTCGTTGCTACGTTTAAACAAGAATGCAATATGTTACACGCCAATAAAAATGCTTCACAACTTTCTTTATATAATAAAAAGAGACAAATATTAACGTGACACACTCTGTTAGCTATCCGTTAACCATGATGATTGCTCGTATATTCACAATATAAATATTAAATAATGCCACAGCAACATAGTATTTAGCAAGTAATAGCACGAGACATTAACTATCCGTTTAAAATCGCATGACGTATGACAACATGACTTAACTGAATAAATACAACATACATTGCTATGACAGATACAATTATCTATATATAAACGTTTGACGATCACATGTGATGATTAAGAGAAATTTGCAACCAATTTAGAACCTCAAAATTGTTTACCAATCATTAAAATCACTTCTCAATGTTCCTTTTTAAACGACCAATTGTGACATGCTCTATTTGATACCATGAGATACGCACCGCATAACTTGCGTCAAATACGCTTAATACATCTTAAATTATTTACTCAATTGATTGAATTATCGCACAAATTACATGCCATACGAGTTTCTTTAACTACGGATTGCGCTTGACTTGTGTACTGTGTGATTGTTTAAAATTTACACAAATTAAGAACAATTTACATATGTACATAGCCATTAAATCACATACACTAGAAAATTGGCATGATAACAATTTGGATATATATATATATATATATATATGTGTGTGTGTGTGTGTGTGTGTGTGTGTGTGTGTGTGTGTGTGTGTGTGTGTGTACAACTATGGGATGATTCTACGAGCATGTATTGGCGCACCTTATAACGAGCAACATTATTTGAAAAGTTATGACACTATTATTTCAACTAAAGACACGCGGGCTTGATAGCATCGTTAATCTCCTATATTGCATAATGTAACTAATCTTGTACACCATAAACGCATCAGTTTTAACACATGTCAATAGATTGCGACCAATATTATCTCAGAATCACTACAAGTCACTAGTGATCTCCATATTCTCGGCCACCATGATTTATCCTCGCACAATATGCACATATTTATACAATCTTATCTTATACGATCACCAGGCTCAGACTATTGCAAATACCGCAAAACTAAAATATTTGTGATGAAACATGATCTTCTGCTTATACAATGGCTACAGTTATTCATTGCTATTTGGAGTAAATGCGAGCATGACTACTTACTTATTTACGTAGGGACAAATTCATAATCCACGTTCTAATTAAAAATGGAATATGTTTGATTCGCAATGATGCTTCCGAAATTTTCAGGTATAAAATACAAACAGGCATAGCCTCGGCAACCAAAAGCAATAACACACGATGTGTTCCTCTAAAAACAATTACATGATAATTTACAAGGTCACGTGCCCACCTCACCTTGCCGAGGTCACATTTTAGGCCATGCGCCCACATTTTACTACTCGCAGTTAATAACAATCGTTAACTTATACTATTGAGGCATGAAGTAAACAGATCTTTATTACTTCTCGATCGAAGGATGTGCTCCTACGCTCAAGAATTGGGGGGGGGGTATTGCTACTACAACTACTAGCACTTATGACATTCTACTGATGAGATCCTACATCATTTTTGTTTATATGACAGAACTCGATTACAGTGCCTGAGTTCGTGCCAGACTGCCAGTGCCATGCTCGCGCCTTCCTACACTTATACTCCTCGATTGAGCTTGCTTGTGTCCGAGCTTTATAGTACTCCAGTGTCCGTACTGAGCTTCATGTTATGCTTACCTCCCAATGCATCACACTCCTTATTAAGCTCCATATCATACCCGCGCCGAGTCCATTACGCACCCACTTACGCTTTATATTTCGGTCGAGACCGAGCTTAAATTATCATTGACCATATTACGCTCCCCGAGCATCCCATCATGCCTCTTCATCAGCATATGCGGCTACTCTCGGTATGAGCTTCATATCTCACTCCAGCTTGGCATCGCCGTTACCTTCGGCCAAGACCAAGCTTATATTATCATTGAGCATATTACGCTCCCCGAGCATCCCATCATGCTTGTTCATCATTACTCTCTCCAGCTAGGCATTGTCAACATTCTCGGCATGAATTTTATATTATTATGGAGGATTGATACATCACACTCCTACTAAGCTTCATATCACGCAGCATCATATAGCTCGGTTTTCTTGAAAGTCCTCGCCACTCCAAGGACAACTCTTATTATGGCCTTATGGGCCACTTTTCTAGAAGATCCTCGTCAACCAAAAAACACTTATTATTATCTCAAAAATCCTCACAAAGCCGAGGATGAATCATATCAAAGGGTCAGTTATACACACAGGTTCCCCACTAAGGTTCAAAAGTCAACTACATAAACTATCTTGGAATTCAAAATAAAATCTTTGGCATTACAAGAAAGAATTATGAGCAAATTGTCCTTCTTACCTTGGATATGAACCACTATGGAAGTCACCCCATCCTCGGTACATGAGGTGGGGGTCAACGGCCTCATCCTCGGAACGCGGGGGAGGTCGCAATATGCAAGAGCTTACATGCTCACCCCAACCTCGGGAAAGAGGAGGGAATCAAGGGCCTTATTCTTGGCACACGTGGAAGGTTACAATAAACAAGAGCGTCAACGCACAATATCATCCTCGGTGCACGAGGTGGGGATTAAGGGCCTTATCCTTGGTATATGGGGAAGGTCGCAATGAACAAATGCCGAAGTAGCTTACAAATGCCAAAGTATCTTACAAATGCCGAAGTAGCTTACAAATACCAAAGTATCTTATTTTCTCTCTTCTCCCTCACGGTTTACAGACAAACATATACATTCACCTCCTTTTTACATCTCTCAATTTACTTATATATTATATTGATTATCACACCAGAGGGTTTTGGGGGGACACCCCCACCAACTCACGGTGCTCTATTTTTGTAAACTAAACAGTCAAATATCCACCGAACGACGTCACGAACCAGTCACGGACGATGAGACTTTCGACACCCCCTCTCATGGCGTGATCAATTATAAATATTAACATTTTCTTCAGGTCGTGAATTAAATCTGATGGCTTCTTTCCACGGCGCTTGGACGAGCTTTACTAGGAAGTTCAATGGTGTCTTCGTCTCTTTCAGAATCCATCTCTCACGAGAACAACTAATTCCCACTTCAGGTAGTGCCAATCTCACCTTCATCATCCTTTCCCTTCGTAGTTTCCTGCAAATCAAGTCTTAAGGAAATGTAAATGATTTTCCTTTCCTAACACACCCCAAACCATGCAATTTCGCTATTGCTACTCTGCTCATGTATGGCTTGGCATACAATGCTGAACATAGATTTTCCGATACTCATCCAAACTATGCAAATGCAGCTCGTTGGGGTATGACCGGGTTGGGTTCAGCCCATATTATACCTAGTGTACATATTCTTTTATGCAAATGAGCTGATGGATTGGTTGCTGAAGACATTTTGTAGGGAAATATCCCTATTACAATCTTACAGAATATAAACAGAATAATTAAAATAGAAAACAAAACCGCTGCTCTTAAGTATAACTGCTACTATTAAGTCTTCTTAAGACTGCTGTTGAAGAAGACCTTCAAATCTGCTAGTAGAAGGAAGCAAGGCTGCTTTTGAAGTCTGCGAACTGAGGCCTTCCTAACACACAGTTTCCTTGAAACGTTATTCGTCCCACTCCCTGTAAGTGCGTGGAGTTCTTACACAGGACGATCGTCTCCCAGCATACAATGGTGGTACCGTATCACTTATGCACTGGAAGTTCTGGCAAAAATCTATCACCAAATAGGAGGCCAAGAAGATGAAGAAGAGGAATTTCATGTTCTCTGAAAGTGTGTGTTTTCTGTTGTGGAGAATGGTTGCATTTTATAGGCCAGAAAATCAACACGTTTTAATTACTAAAACCGTTTTGATTATGCCCATTAACCACTCAATTAAAGCAGACATTAAGACATAATTAATTTGTCCATTAAAACAAACTTAATCTGCTCTTTAATGTTGGAGTTACTAAAATTGAATTTAAATTCAAAAGAAAAAATGAGCAAAAGGTGGGTTTGTCTAGGTAGCACAATTTGGTCCGACATTCGTGTCCGCATGTGCGAGCACACGAGTACGTCGGTCCAAGCCAAATTGGACCTTGATTTGCACCCCCCCCTCCTATGGGCGCGAGATGGATAGTTCTTTCTATACAAACTTACCCAACACAAAGGAGCCTTTGTATATAAACCTTTCAAGCCTTTCATATTTTTCCAATGTGGTATAACCCACTTCTAACACTTCCAATGTCCTACTTTAAACCTCTATAACCTATTCATCTGATATCCGAATTGGACAAATAAATATAGTATTCTTATGTACTCACGGAGAATAACATAATTCCATAATTACCATAGTCATTACATAAATGACTCGCAAATAAATTAGTGCCTCAAAGCCCCAATTTACTTCACTTAAAACACTAGTTTTCCAACAATCCCCCACACGAAGGAAATTAACGATAACGGTGATAGACTTCAATAGTTGAAACCTGCATAGGATAGGTAGGTGTTAACCTTTGAACCTTTCCTTGCAAAAGCATGCTAACTTTACCGGCTGATTAGTAGACATGATGTCTTTGAACTGTTTTGCCTTAGGTGTAAATGATTACATACTTCAGACAGGAATTTTCCTGACACAATTTAGTTCTCATAGTTATATTCATTCGTGGCCCCGAACATACGCCTGGTTCTAGAAGAGGGTCTAAGAATTGAGTCTCATACAATTCTCTTCGAAGCGGCCCCACTTCTCTCTCACATAGGTGATTCTCAATAATCATTAAAAGTCATATGCATATCCTCTTACTTACACTCATCACTTGATAAGAGATGAATCCCCCACAGTGATTTAAAATCTTTTTACAATTAGGTTATCCCTTTGAACCTAGATCTTGGGATCTCCAGTCAACTAGGTTGGGTTTCTATTGTATAGACTTATTTTTCAAGAGGTTTGAGACCCATTCCTCTTGATGACTTTTCAACTAACTCTCGATTTAACCCTTTGGTTAACGTATCCTCTATATTATCCTTTGACTTCACGTAGTCAATAGAGATAGTACCAGTTAAGAATAGTTGTCTAATGGCATTATATCTACGACGTATGTGCCTAGACTTGCCATTGTGCATGTTGCTTTGTGCCCTACCAATAGCTGATTGACTGTCACAATGTATGCAAATTGATGGCACAAGGTTTTTCCATCTTGGAATATCTTCTATTAATTGGCGTAGCCATTCAGATTCTTCACCACTTTTATCTAGAGTTATAAACTCATACTTCATCGTGGATCTAGCTATTATAGTCTGTTTAGAAGATTTCCATGATATGGCTACACCTGCCAAAGTGAATACAAATCCACTAGTAGACCTTGAGTCATTAATATCATAGATCCAATTAGCATCTGTTTATCCTTTGATCACTGTTGGATCTCTTGTATAGTGCAGTCCATAATCACGAGTATATCTTAAGTACCTTAGTACTCTGACTATCACTTTCCAGTGATTAGTCCCAGGATTACTCGTATATCTACTCAGTTTACTCACATCATAAGCAATATCTGGTCTTGTACAACTCATTAAGTACATCAAACTTCCTATGATTCTCGAGTATTCTACTTGTGAGATAGTCTTACTTCTATTCTTTGATAGATGTAAACTAGTGTCAATAGGAGTTCTAGCTATTGCAATGTCATCTTTGATAAACTTCTCTAAAATTTTATCCATGTAGTGTGACTGACTTAAAGTAAGTCCACTTGAAATTCTAGAAATTTTAACACCAAGGATTATATCAACTAACCCAATATCTTTCATGTTAAATTTCAAGTTTAACATATCTTTTGTAGATTTAATCATATTATCATTGCTACCAATGATAAACATGTCGTCTACGTAAAGACATAAAATGACATAGCCATTTTCAGTGTTTACATATACACATTTATCATATTCATTGATTTTAAATCCACAACCCAACATGGCATTATCAAATTTCTCATGTCATTGTTTTGGTGCTTGTTTTAAGCCATACAAAGACTTAACCAACTTGCACACTTTGTTTTCTTGCCCTGGAGCAGAAACCCCTTCTGGTTGTTCCATGTAAATCTCCTCTTCTAAATCACCATTTAGAAAGGCAGTCTTTACATCCATTTGATGTACTTATAGATTTCGCAATACGACAATAGCAAGTACTAATCTAATGGAGGTTATTCTCGTAACTAGAGAATAAGTATCAAAGTAATCAAGGCCTTCACGTTGTCTGTAACCTTTAATTACAAGTCTGGCTTTATACTTATCAATTGTTCCATCTACTTTCATTTTCTTCTAGAAAATCAATCCACTTATACCCTAATAGTTTGCTTCCTTGAGAGAGGTCCACTAGTTCCCAAGTGTGATTTTGAAGAATGGAATCAATTTCACTTTTAATGGCTTCTTTCCATTGAGGCCCCTTAGAGGAACTCACAACCTCTTTGTAGCTTTGAGGTTCACTTTCTAGTTTTCTACCCTACTTCTTTTGCTACGTCGAGGTTCCACTTCTTCTTGCCCATCCTCTTCTTGTTCTTCTTCTTCCGAAGCATGTACCCGTTTAGAAGAGTTGGACTCATCGCTTCTTTTACAAGGAAATACATTTTTTGAAGAAAGAAACATTTTGAGATTCCATTATTGTATTCTTGTATATGTCTTATATCTTAGATTCGTGCACAAGAAAACGATAAGCACTGTTGTTATGTGCATTACCAATGAAAATGCAATCAATAGTTTTTTGTCCTACTTTTACCTTTTTAGGTAAAGGAACAGCAACCTTTGCAAAACACCCCCACACTTGCAAGTATTTGTAGGATGGAACTCTTCCATGCCACATCTCGTAAGGGCTTTTGTCAAGCTTCTTACGGGGTATCTTATTTAAAAGATAATTAGCTGACAAAACAGCTTCTCCCCACATGTTCTGTGGTAATCCAGAACTTAACAACATGACATTCATCATCTCTTTAAGAGTTCAATTTTTGCGTTCTACAATACCATTCTGTTGACGTGCATAAGGTGCATTGGTTTCGTGAATTATTCCATGCTTAGCGCAAAATTCAGCGAATGGTGATTCATATTCACCTCCACAATCACTTCTTAACATCTTAATCTTCTTGTTAAGTTGATTCTCAACTTCAGTTTTATAGAGAAGAAAATTCTCTATTACTTCATCTTTACTTTTAAGAAGATGCACATAACAAAATCTTGTGCTATCATCAACAAAAGTTATGAAGTACTTGTTTCCACCATGTGATTGTGTTGATTTAAAATCACATAAATTAGTGTGAATTAATCCAAGTGGTTCACTATTTCTTTCAATAGAATGGAAGGATGTTCTTGTTAACTTTGCTTCTACATAAGTTTCACACTTGTGATTTTTATCAATTTGGAATTTTGGTATGTAATCCATGTTAATTAGACTACATAAAGTACCATAATTAACATGTCCTAGTCTACCATGCCACAAATTGGAAGACTCAAGCAAGTAAACATAAGACTTGTTCTTATTATTATTGCTCTTAGGCTTGACAACCATTACAGATAGCTTAAACAGCCCATCATTAACATACCCTTTGCCTACAAACATTCAACTTTTAGCCAAAGTTACAACGTAAGACTCAAAAATAACACGGAAGCCATACTTCACAAGCAATGATCCAGACACTAAATTCTTCCGAATTTTAGGCGCATAGAGCACGTTGTTGAGAGTCAATTCCTTCCCATAAGTCATCTTCAAAACCACTTTCCCTTGACCTTTGATATCAGAGGTGGCAGAATTTCCCATGTAGAGCTTTTCCCCATTCTCAGCAGCTTCAAAGGTGCTGAACATCTCCTTGTTGGAGCAAACGTGCCTAGTGGCACCGGTATCAATCCACCACTGATTTGGGTTTGAACCCACCAAATTGACTTCAGAGATCACTGCAACAAGGTTGATATCCGACACATCTTGAGCGATGTCATTCACAAGATTGGCTTCACACTCCTTCTTAGGTTTCTTGCAAACCGTGGACTTGTGACCTATGCCTCCACAGTTGAAGCAGTTTCCAAGAAACTTCTTCTTAGAAACTCCTCCCTTGGGACCTAAGTTTGTCCCTTTTCCAGCTTTAGCAAACTTTCCCTTGCCCTTTGAGCTTTGACCATGCTCCACGACATTGGCTTTGGCAGCCATAGAAGTGACTATTTTCTTTTCATTGCCTCTATTTCCCTCTTCAATGCGAAGACGGACAACAAGCTGTTCAACAATCATCTCCTTTCGTTTATGCTTTAGGTAACTCTTGAAATCCTTCTAAGCTGGAGGCAATTTTTCAATAATTGCAACCACCTTGAAGGTTTCACTAACTTTCATCCCCTTTGTCTCTATCTCAGAGTAAAGCACTTGCAGCTCTTGTACTTGACTGTACACAGATTTAAGATCTATAGTCCAGGAATCTACCAGCTATGAACTTCTTGGCCCCAACATCCTCGGAAGTGTACTTATGGTCAAGAGAGTTCCATAGTTCCTTTGTCGTTTTCTTAAAATGATAATTGTACAACGATTCTTCCAACCCGTTCAGTACATAGTTCTTGCAAAGGAAATCAGATTGATTCCATGCATCCAAAGCACTAATGACTTGGAAATCAGCATCTTCACCAACATTTGGAGGGTCTTCTTTCAGAAACCTTGCCAAATGAAGCGTGGTCAAGTAAAACAACATCTTCTGCTGCCAACGCTTGAAATTCAACCCTTTGAATTTCTTCGGTTTCTTACTATGGTTCACCGGCAGTTGTGGAACAGTCACCACTTGAGTCATAGTTGCAGCATTGGTCATAGTAGGATTCGAGTTCGAAGGGTCTCCAATCACAATCTTTTCGGTTCCAGTTCCAGTTCCAGTTCCAGTATTATGAGCTAAGGTATTGTTCTCGTTAGTCATATCTGAAATACGACAATAATCTGTAAGATTATAATATTCTTTATAGAAGAGATTATTGTTATCTAAAATAACAATAATAACCAGAAGAAATAATATCGTTTCAAGATTGTTGGGAAATATCCCTATTACAATCTTACATAATATAAACAGAATAATTAAAATAGAAAACAAAACCATTGATCTTGAGTAGAAGTGCTACTATTAAGTCTTCTTAAGAATGATGTTGAAGAAGACCTTCAAGTCTGCTAATGGAAGGAAGGAAGGCTGCTCTTGAAGTCTGCGAACCGAGGCCTGTGAAACACACAGTTTCCTTGAAACGTTATTCGTCCCACTCTCTGTAAGTGCATGAAGTTCTTACACGGGACGATCGTCTCCCAGGATACAACGGTGGTTCCGGATGACTTATGTACTGGAAGTTCCGGTGAACTGAGCAAGTGCCAGAAATCTATCACGAAATAGGAGGCCAAGAAGAAGATATACAATATGAAATGCAAATGCATGTGTATAAGAGGAAGAGGAATTTCGTGTTCTCTGAAAGTGTGTGTTTTCTGTTGTGGAGAATGGTTCCATTATATAGGCTATAAAATGAACATGTTTTAATTACTAAAACCGTTTTGATTACACCCATTAACCACTCAATTAAAGCAAACATCAAGACAGAATTAAAATGTCTATTAAAACAGACTTAATCTGCTCTTTAATGTTGGAGTTACTAAAATTGAATTTAAATTCAAAAGAAAAAATGAGCAAAAGAGGGGTTTATCTAGGTAGCACAATTTGGTCCGACATTCGTGTCCGCATGTACGGGCACACGACTACGTCGTTCCAAACCAAATTGGGCCTTGATTTGCACCCCCCCCCCACCCACCCACGAGGCGTGGGAGGGATAGTTCTTTCTATACAAGCTTACCCAACACAAGGGAGCCTTTGTATATAAACCCTTCAAGCCTTTCATATTTTCCAATGTGGAATAACCCACTTCCAACACTTCCAATGTCCTACTTTAAACCTCTATAACTTATTCATCCGATATTCGAATTTGACAAATAAATATAGTATTCTTATATACTCACGGAAAAGAACATAATTCTATAATTACCATAGTCATAACATAAATGACTCACAAATAAATTAGTGCATCAAAGTCCTAATTTACTTCACTTAAAACGCTTAGTTTTCCAACACATTCATAGGTGAACTTGAAGAAACGGATATTCCTCCCCCTATGGCTACAAGGCTAGCCATGTCCATTTTTTACGAGGTTGATTTTAAAGTGATCAGTCAAATTACTTAGATTCAATGAGATTGATTCGGTAAAACTCCAGCTTCACTCAAGTTCGTTAAAAGAATGAGCTAAATTTGAACCTATAACGAGGGCCAATATACCTCCAGGCTCTAGCCAAATCAATTCTGAACATTATGAGTTCAAACTCGTAAGCTCACTTGCCTTGTGTTATGAACGAGCTAGCTCGAGACAAGATCTATTTGTTAGGCTTTGAGAGTGAGAAAATCTCGTAGGTTAAGTGGTTAATAATGACATATTATAGAGGTCAAACCTAAAAGGAACTGAATGTGTTATTTACCCTACTTGGGTTTTTTTCCTCCTAAGGGGTACCCTACTTGTGTTATTTATTTGACATGGGATTTTTAATTTTTACACCCTTGTTACTTGCGACTAGACTGGTCGAGGTAGATAATGAAATGGGTCTCAAATAGCTGGCTCAAAAAATGATTATCATTGTTGGAGAAATTGTTGGTCGGTTCACTTTTTGAAATTTATAATCGTTAAAGTATCATCTCTTTTATTTTAACTGCAAAAAGACACTTTCGGTATCAAAATGACTACGATACCCTTAATGAACCATATGCACGCTACAAAGTTCATTGTTTTTGCATTGCGATGAAACTAATTTTTGCACCGCGATCGATGAAACAATTTTTGAACCACGATACACAAGTTTTAATTACCGAATCCAATTTTGCACCGCGATGAATTAATTTTTCAACTGTCATACATAAATTATTATCTAATTCATTTTTGTACAAAGATACAAAATGACAATAAACTAAACCATTGCCTCCACCTTCTTCTTTCATCTCCTCCGTCATAAGTGTTCTTCTTCCCCCTCCTCCTATTGAAAAATCCTTCAAGCCATCATAGATTCATTCCCTTTTCGTTACCCAACAATGGTGATTTTCGAATCCAATGTGTTTTCCGGAGCTGTTGAATGAGACGATGACATTTTGAACAATATTTCGAAAAATAGTCTTTTACGGTTGAAAAAAAAAACGAGATACTTGAGGGGCTACAAACTTTAAAAAATGGACCGGTCATAATTTTACTCATCATTGTTTTTAGGAATAATTACATGCCGGTCCCTTTTTTTCTAAAAGGTTAATCGCTAAAGTACCCTATTTTTTGTTTTAAATCGCTAAAATATACTTTTGGGGGGAAAATGACGAAGATACCCTTAAAGAAGAAAAGGCTTGCGAATGACAAAGCTCACGCCCAAAATTGGGCATGGCAAAGAAAATAATGGGCATCGTAATGGACAATTGAAATCTGTCAAAAATTGGGCATCACAATACAAAAATTGGGCATCACAAAGAAAAAATTGGGCATCACAATGGACAATTGAAATTTTTCCGAAATTGGGGATTGTTCTCGATTGAAGTCCGACCAAAATTGGGCATCTCAAAGAAAAAATCAGGCATCGCAATGGACAATTAAAATATGTCCAAAATTGGGCATCGAAATGAAAAAGATTGGTGTCGCAATGGACAATTGAAGTCCCATCGAAATTGGGTTTCGCAATGCACATGAAGTCTGAAAACAAAGTTGAGGTGAATTGCGTCGGTAAGGCATAACTTTTGATCCCGCGTGAATTACATGACCCAACGCATATCAAATTGAAGCTCTCGACGAGACCTACAAGACTCGTCTGGTTTACCTGTGATGTCTTTGTTTTAAGGCCAAAAAACGTTGTTTAAGCACTATTTTGGACTTTCGAGTTTTGCGATGCCCAATTTTTGCATTGCGATGCCCAATTTTTGAACATATTTCAATTATGCATTGTGATGCCCAATGTTTTCATTGTGATGCCCAGATTTGGGCAATGGCTTTGTGCGTGTGTATTTTATTCATTAAGGGTATCTTTAACATTTTACCTAAAAAAATGTATTTTAGCGATTGAATAAAAAGAAAAAGTGGAGAGGTTATAATTTCATCTCATGTGACCTATCTGGTTATCACCCTTGTTTCTATGAAAGCGCAATTTAATGCCCACGAGAAACTCTACACCTCTTTAACAAACTAAAACGAGTAGCAACGAACTTAATTAGCATAAAAGAAATAGTTATAGGAATATAATTGATGGCCAATCCCTTTCTAAAGATTTCAATTGGTTTAACATCCTATATTTTTAGGGAGACACTAAACATCGCACCCCATTTACTAAATGTCGCACCATTTTAAATGGTCATATTACAATTGCATCTTTACTCCCTTTAAAACAAAATAACCCAATAATTTTCATTATTTTCCAAACACCCCTCTCCCTATACAAATTTTCTCACACCGTCATTCCTCTCAAGCCGACAAGAAGCGATCTCAATTTTCTCCGACCAACAACGAGCGACACCGATTCTCCCAGCCTGACAAGGTACACAATTTATTTTTTCAAGTAGCAACGCTCTTAGGACTTGTATTCGTGTAAGTCTCAAATGTTGGGTTTTAATCGAAATTAACAAGGCGGATAACAAAACATTAATTTCAAAAACCATCCCAAGATTTATGCGAATTATATAAATTAGATTTATAACACTTACCCGAATATTGGAATGAACAATCTTCGATAGAATCATGTTTGAATCACGATCACCGCAACAAACAATTTGCACAACTTATCTATGGTATCCACACAAATGGATTGGATAGGATTAATCCAACAATTCTGTGCTAGACAATTGTTGAATTAAAGTAGGAAATCTTTCGTCTAACGAAGAACTAATCCCTAACTTTTCTTCCTATGAATTTAATGTTTCACCAAACCCTAAATTCCTTTTGTATTGATCTCCAACAACTTCCCCACAAAGAAATAAAACAATTTCTATATAAATAGGAAGGAGAAGGGCGGCCATCATATCCTAGTCCAACTAGGATATGTTTTGGTCTCTTAAACTATTTACCTTGAGCCCATTAATCCAATTAATGACCCAAATAAATTCAGTTCAACTCATTCTAAATGTGTGACCTAATAGGTTCCTAAACGTTGGCAATAATTAATCACTATATCAAATATATAATTAATTATAAACAATGAGTGACATCGAGCAATACATCATTGCTACCCAAGTAATAGGAATTATCAGTGATTACAAAAAACTGATTATGACCAAAATAGTTCTTTTCCCTTTGTCCAAATATTTGATTAAGCACAAGGCATAGAATGCGTCATCCTTGTTATTGTTTAATCTTGGTTTCTTGATCTCCGAGTAGACTTATATAATAAACAAATAAACTCAATATCTCATATTGATGTATTTGATTACGGCCATGCATTTACTTAAGTATCACTCATCAAGGAGCCATAAATATTATACTTGTGTTATGTAGGAGAGACAAATTCTATCCACATCATTCATATCCCTCAGCATGATTCGTGGCATATCCAACATCCGAATTTATAATCATCTTGTTATAGAATGACGTTTATCGGTATCAAACTATACAACTCCTTATCTAGGGTATATAACGACTTCAAGTCGAAGGACAACGAACACATTTCTCACTATGAGAATCGCTTATAACACTCACGTAACGATCCACGTAGCATTCTCATGCGACCGGGTCAATCCAGTACGTCGTTACACCTAACACACACCCACGTGTAGACTGATATCAGCTATATGAGTCTCAACACATACTAGTCTCCGGGCTTGTTTGTTAGTCGGACAAGGATAAACAGTATTATTAATCTCAGTACTATTAGTGCTCTCGCTATTAATCCTCACTTGTATATCGGGGTTAGTTTTGAGATTACAAATGTTAATCTCAATTTTCTTTAGTGAGGGTGCTAATAATACCACCCTCCCCCTTGGTATTAATAGTGAGGGGATAATTACTTTATCCGGATAACTCGTACTATTAGTCCCGACTACCTATTATTCTATTAATCCTATCGGCCTTAATCCCGTACCAAATTTATTATTATTACCCTTAGTAATAATAATACTTGACCATGTATATTTAAGAATAACATATTTATTCTAAGGGTTTTATGATGCATTACTATGAATAAATAAACAATACATAATAAATAAATACCTCAATAAATAATGATACATAGAGAAATAGATTTGCCTCCAAGGGATAAATCAACAATCTCCCACTTGCACTAGAGTCAATCTGGAGCATCTCTAATGCCCATAGATTCATTGTGACTATCATGCTTCCGTTGAATAAGAGGACAACTCCTCTTACAAAGGCAAAACACAAACCCTTAACTGCGATTGATAATTATCTTTATCGGTTTGAAAGCTAGTATCAATGTAACTCTTTACAATGATCTTGTCATTGCCTCCATAAATCAATAATGTATCCTTAGTCCTTCTCAAGTACTTTAGGATATTCTTGATAGCAATCCAATGACCATCACCTGGATCTGACTAGTATGTGCTCAGCTTGTCATGCTCAAAGCATACAATACATCTGGTCAAGCAACCTTTTCGATCCATCTATATGGATCTAATATTCCCAGAATATAGAATGCCTTTCCTAAATCATTCATTGAAAAATATTTCCATAGCCAACCTTTAACAAACGGCAAGGTAGGGATATCATTTTTAATGAATAGTATGTCGTCTATATACAAGACCAAATATATTACTGAGCTCTCACTAATTTTCTTGTAAACACAAGGTTTATCGTTTCTCTCACTTGTTCTTTTAGAGATAAACTCCCTTTCTAAGAATACACCAATTCGAGCAACAAACTCTTTGTTCTCAACTATATTGTATAAATGGTATCCTTTTGTTTCCATAGGATACCCCACAAAATAACATTTATCTTATTTAGGGTCGAGCTTATCAGATTGTAAACATTTGACAAAAGTTTGACAACCCTAAATTTCCATTAAAGGCATACTGAGACACTTCCCAATCTACATCTCACATAGTGTCTTTTGAATATGGAAACACGAATAACGATAAAATTAGTTGTGAGTAGTGCATATCCCCAAAAAGAGTGTGAAAGAGCAACATGACTCATCATAGATAAAACCATGTCTAACAAAGTTTGATTCTTCCTTTCAGACACACCATTTCATGTGGTGTTCCAAATGGAGTGAGTTGGAATAGAATATCACACTCAGATGATCATCAAATTCTTGACTTAAGTATTCACCCCTTTGATCAAATCAAAGTGATTTTAAACCTTTTAGTATTAACGTTTATAGATAGGTGTATCAAGATCAAGGACATAAAGTCTATTAGACAATTTAACATAAAACATTTCATTTAAATAGAACAACTATTGTTCTTAATAATAAATGAAAAACATTTCTTGTCCAAACAAGAAACTGAAATATTTATGCTAATAACATGAACATAGCAACAATTGTCTAATTCTATTACAACCCCAAGGGCAAGGTCAAATAGTAAGTTCCTACAGCTAATGTAGCAACTTTTGCTTCATTTCCAACGCATAGGTCTACCTCACCATCGATCAATCTTCTACTTTTCTTTAGTTCTGCACATTAGTACAAATGTGAGTGAGAACCACATCAAGTATCCAATACTCATGATGAAAAAGTAGACATATAAAATTCTATAACAAAAATACCTGAAGTGAAAGCCTCGCTTCCCTTCTTGCCTTTTAGCTCTTCCAGGTATTTTGGGCAAGTCCTCCTCCAATGTCCAATCTCACTGCAGTGGAAACAGGTTCCCTCTTTAGCTACACCACCTTTAGGCATTAATTAAGGCCTTATCCTTGGGTTTTGGTTTAGCATTCCCATTAGTACGATGTTTAAAGGTTTGTTTTTTCCATTTACCTTTTCCTTGGACCATCAATATGGTCATATCCTTGCCCTTGTTGATGTTTTGTTCAGCAGTCCTCAACATATTGAGTAAATCTGGCAGTGATTTATCAATTTCATTCATATTGTAGTTCATAATGAATTGATTATAACTATTTGATTGCAAGATCAGATCAATGACCAACTCTTGGCCTAAAGGAAAGCCAAGTCTTTCAAGGTTCTCAATATACCCAATCATCTTGAGCCCGTGAGTTCCCACAGACGCTCCCTCTGCCAGCTTGCTTTGGAACAAAGCCTTTGAGACATCGAATCGTTCTTGCCTAGCTTACTCTTGGTAGAGCTTCTTCAAATATACAATCATATCGTATGCCTCCATGTTCTCATGTTGCTTCTGAAGCTCAGAGGTCATGGTAGCTAGCATGAGACATCCAATATCCAAAGCATCATCCTCATGCTTTTTATAAGCAGTACGCTCCGCATGAGGAGCACTAGTAGCAGTGGAGCGGTTGCGAGGCTTTCAAAAATTGGTTGATTTGTAAGAGTTTAATCACATACAACTTCAAATTTTTAAGCTCTTTAATTAGAGTGTTGAACAAACGTTCAATCAAAAGTTTATTGTTTGAATCACAATTTTATTAAAAATCTAATTAGTTTGAAGTGTATTCAATCAAACTCGTGACAAATCGGAAAGTGGTTCTTGTCTTTCTTTTGCTAAACAATGGACCTATTTGATCGGATCAAAGCGATTGTGAAATATTAAGAAATTTCAAACTCGAGACTTTGAAGAGTATTAGCTAATGTTTTCCATAATGTTTTTCTAAGAAAATTTCTTGATCTTGAAAGTCGCTTTTGACTTAAAATATAATTTCTTCAAAAGAAAGGAACACATTTTGAATTTGAAAATGTGTTTGGCGGATCAAGATCTCAAAAGATCTGTGAAATATTTTCAAAATATCTACCAAAGACACAAAGTAGGAAAGTTTAAGGACAATAAACACGTAAATAAATAAATCGACGACAAATAATTTCAAATAATTTTAATTTCTACAATTTTAAGCAAATAAATTTTATGCAAATTAATGACTCTCACCATTAATTCGGAAAAATAAATTAAATATTTAGACCATTATCTATCACAAAATATGGGCCAAAATATATCCCCCACTATTTTATATCAAATTAATGATCCATATTTCATCTCATCTCAAGTCAGCTTTGGCTAATCACCCAAGATTTGATTATTTAGGTAGAAAACAATTTTCAATTATATCACCATGTAACTCGTGGATCAATTGAGCGTATAACATTTTATTCTAATATATCTTATAGATTATATCCCAATTACATGTCTCTAAGATTACAACCGAATTGTTTTAGCTTAGTTAAGTTGGACCCAATTATATGACAGTTGAATATTACTAACTTATTACATCGCGTCTCATCTAAGATAAATCAAGGTACTCATGCTTTCGCAAACCTACCATTGAATGATCTTGACCATGATGAGTGTCACATATTTGGAAGACATAAACTTAATATTTTAAAGAGGGATTTTAAAGTTATTTGATCTCATCAAATAATACTACACAAGTATATCATGCATCACATATATACATCATATAACAATAATGTGACATGGATATGGCCCCTAATCTAACAATTTTCTCAAGCAAGTGAGAAGTTTGAACAAAAGCGTTAAAGCGAGAAAAACGAAAAAACTTCTCCAAGTGCTTTCATTGTCTCAAAGTTCCTCTTTGCTTTTTATGGTCTCTATCTTCTCAAAATAAATTACAAAATACAGAAACCTCGTTTTAACATACGAAGAGATTTAGATGAGAAGAGAATTTACATTTAGAATGTATAGGTAAAAGCACGACAAGCAATAGCATGTCGTATTTTAAGTAAATAAAATAAATCAATCATCAACCATCACATAAAGAAAACTTGGGTCATATTCATGCACCATGCAATTATATTCATTATATAATTAAAAGTGCAATCCAATGCAATTTAATAAAATGAGTAAATAAAAATAAATAAACATAATAAAACCCAATTAGGAAATTTAAAGCATATAAATTTACCAATTTTGTGTGTTGGTTTAACTTTGGGATAAATAATCTTGAAGATTAAAAAAAATCTTTTTTATCAATTTCAAAATTAACTCTTAATATTGAAAATTAAATTCTAAAATAAAAACAGAACTTTATTAGCATGTATAATAAAGGTTGCCGGAGCCCAATGGTGAAGGGAATAATGCAAGTTTGAACAACCATGGTTTTGAACCCTTCGGCAAGTAGTATTTTATTTCTGTTTCAAAACTAACACCTAATTTTGAAATAGAATAAATAAATAAATAAATTAGAATCAATCAATCAAACAACTACTCGGTGGTTGTAGATAACTTTTATCCACCCAAATCCTAGGTTTGGAACCATCCCAACGACAACAAATATCATCAGAATCACACTAATAACCTTGCTGTAGCTTCTCTGCCTTAAACCAGTTTTGTTTTTATAAAAAAAAAAAATTCAGAAACGAAGCAGTACATACGGCAGCCCCAATTCCGAAAGGAAAAAAATAGTGAGCAGCAACCAATAATTCTGTATTCAATTATCCCAAGATATTAAATCACACAAACAATTTTGTCGCACACCAAATAATATTGCAACTCTTTACAGTTATCTATACAATTTTAATCTTTTCCTCAAAACTATTTTTGATTATGATTTATACATAAAATAATTTTTATATTATCAACAATTGATACTAATTAATTTATATAATCGCAAGTAGCTCTGATACCACTGTTGGATTTTAATCAAAATTAAAACGACAGAATAACAAAACATTAATTACAAAAACTATCCCAAGATTCATGCGAATTATATAAATTAGATTTAGAACACTTACCCGAATATTGGAATGAACAATCTTTGATAGAATCACGTTTGAATCACGATCACCGCAACAAACGATTTGCACGGTTTCTCTATGGTATCTAGACTAATGGATTGGGAAGGATTAATCCAACAATTCTGTCCCAGATAATTGTTGAATCAAAGTAGGAAATCTTTCGTCTAACGAAGAACTAATCTCTAATTTTTCTTCCTACGAATTTAGTGTTTCACCAAACCCTAAATTCCTTTTGTGTTGATTTCCAACAACTTCGCCACAAAGAAATAAAACAATTCCTATATAAATAGGAAGGAGAAGGGCGGCCATCATATCCTAGTCAAACTAGGATATGTTTTGGTATCTTAAACTATTTACCTTGAGCTCATTAATCCAATTAATAACTCAAATAAATTTCAGTCAAACTCATTCTAAGTGTGTGACCCAATATGTTCCTAAATTACGTTGGTAATAATTAATCACTATATCAAATATATAATTAATTATAAACAATGAGCGACATCTAACAATACATCATTGCTACCCAAGTAATAGGAATTATCAGTAATTACAAATAATTGATTGTGACCAAAATAGTTTTTTTCTCTTTGTCTATATATATATATATATATATATATATATATATAATGGCAAGAGTACAGTTTTTCCTCCAAAATCTCACTTTTGAATTATCATTTCACTTTTTCTCTCTCTTATCATCTCTCTATTTTATCTTTTTATCTTTCGCTCTCTCGTTTGTCATTTCACTTTTTCTCTTTCCTATCATCTCCCTATTTTCTCTCTCTTTCACTCTCCTATCTCCTCCTTATTTTCTCTCTCATCACCACCATTTCCTCTTTTTTAATTATGTTTAAACATTTTTCTCTCTTCAAATATAAAAAATAGTAACTAAAACAAAAATAATAGTTCCGGAGTTAAGAAAATAAAAATATAAGAGGCTAGTTAAATAAAAAATAATTTATGGAATAGGTCACTATTAAAATAAAAGTTACAGAATCAACAAAATAGAAATAATTTAGTGTGGAGGTTAGTAAAATAAAATAATTTACGGGACAAAAGTTTAAAACAAATTCTTTAAAACATATATGTAAGACAAAAATACATTAGTAAATTAAAAATATTTGATGGAACAAAAATAATAGTTATAGAGTCAATAAAACAAAAACTATTTAAACTGATGTTACTAAAATAATAAAAATAATTTACGGAACAAAAGTTTAAATCAAATTCTTAAAAATAGTTATGTAAAACAAACATACATTAGTTAAATAAAATTATTTGATGGAACAAAAATTAAAGTTACCGAGTCAATAAAACAAAAGTAATTTAAACTGAGGTTAGTAAAATTATAAAAATAATTTACAGAAAAAAAAGTTTAAAACAAATTCTTAAAAATAGTTATGTAAGACAAAAATACGTTAGTAAAATGAAAATACTTGATGAAACAAAAATAATAGTTACATAGTCAATAAAACAAAAACAATTTAAACTGAGGTTAGTAAAATAATAAAACTAATTTACGGAACAAAAGTATTTTGTAAAACTAATTCTTAAAAATAAAACAAAAATAATAGTTACGAAGTCTATAAAACAAAAAATCTAATGGAAGTTAGTAGAATCAAAATAATTTACAGAACAAAAATAATAGTTAACGGTAAAAATAATTTTGTTATTTTGATTTTAACTTATTTTCTTATCAGAAATTCATTTATTTATAAAATACAAATATAATTTAATAAAAGTAATCATTCAAAATAAAGAACTTATTTGAGTTCAAATTCTATTTGCATGGCAGAAAAAAATTCAAGTTTGTTCAAAGACATTCATTCTAAGAGTTTTTTAATAGTATAAAGTATTCGGGGTTGCCAGACCATGGATTGACACTTAAAATTGGTGTTCCAATAATATTATTGAGAAACATTGACAATGCTGCATTGTGCAATGGAACAATACTAATTATCATAAATCTTGAGATTACATTGTTGAAACAAATTTTTTGAAAGGAATGAATGTTGGAGAAAAGGGTTTTTTATCCAAATATTGGTATTAACTTCATCTGACGTAGACCCTAAGGGGTAGCCCAGTGGTAGAGTTGAGACTTTACAAAATGTGAGTTTTCATTCTCAGATTCGATCACTTCTCATGCCCCCTTAGGAGAAATGTCTACAAAAAAAAAACTTCAAAAAAAACTTCAGAAAAAACTTCATTTAATGTAAGGCTGACTTTCAAGTTCAAGAAATGATAATTTACATTGCTGGTTTCATATGTAATGACACTTAACAAGTGTCAAACTCAATAATTGCATGTATGTCTCTTCTTGAAGAAATCAGTATTTAGTCATAGGCAATTATATGTCGCAACTTTTAGAGTAACAAATTATTTTGATTTAAAAATATTGATATGCGGTGAAGATAAAAATCAACTAATAAAATAACAAATGTTGTGTATAAAGAATTTTTTTAGAATCTATAATGATTATTGATATATTGATATGTATTTGTTAATAACACGATTCTTCTTATTTTATCCTTTAAGATTTTTTATTCACTTTATTTTGTTTATGTACGATTTAGTTGAAAAAGAAGAATGCTCGTGCGTTTAACGCACGGGTTAACAAAACTAGTTTAATTAAGCACAAGGCATGGAACGTGTCATCCTTGTTATAGTTTAATCTTGGTTTCTTGATCCCCGAGTAGACTTATATAATAAATAAATGAAATCAATATCTCGTATTGATTTATTTGAGCACGACCATGCATTTACTTAAGTCTCACTCATCAAGGGACCCATAAATATTATACTCATGTTATATATGAGGGACAAATTCTATCTTCATCGTTCATATCCCTCAGCATGATTCGTAGCATATCCAACATCTGACTTTATAATCACTTTGTTACAGAATGACGTTTATCAGTATCAAAATATACAATTCATCATCTATGGTATATAACGACTTCAAGTCGAAGGACAACAAACACATTTATCACTATGAGAATCGCTTATGACACTCACGTAACAATCTACGTAGCATTCTCATGCGGGTCAATCCAGTACGTCGTTACACCTAACATGCACTCACGTGTAGACTGATATCAACTATATGAGTCTCAACACATACTAGTCTCCGTGTATTATTATTGCCCTTATTAATAATAATACTCGACCAGGGATATTTAAGAATAACATATTTATTTTAAGGGCTTTATGATGCATTACTATGAATAAACAAACAATACATAATAAATAAATACCTCAATAAATAATGATACATAGAGAAATAAATTTACCTCTATGGCATAAACCAACACCAAACCCTAGTCGACTCTAACCTCGATTCTCTCCCAACCAGAAAGATGGTTGGATTGGGGTTTTTTTGTTCAAGTCGCTAGGGTATTTAGACTTGCAACAGTCTAAGTCCCAAACCCCAGTCGACTCTATACATGTTTACTCCATTCATCCTAGCGACTTAGCTGTTATTTGAAAAATGGGTTGTCGAGCTGCAATTTAGGTTCTTTGATTGGAATACTAGATGTCACTATAGATTCAAATTCAATTGAATTCTTCAAGATTCCATGCAATAGAATTTTGGTTTAATAGCTTGAAGTCTTGTAAGTCCAAAGCTCTATTGGACTTACTGATTTTAAGTCCACATACACCGGCTACTTCACTAAGGTTTTCAAAACTTATTGATTTGTTGGTACATTACGAGTTATATATGGGAGAGTTGAAATTTGGTTTGGACTTAAATAGCGTAAAGCCGGCAAGGTTGATGGATTTATATGTTTTAAGTCACCAGGGGTGCGTTGACGATTCGTTGGAGCCTTATAAAATAACTAGAATATATTGAAGAGTAAAATTTGATAGTGGGGGAGTCTATTGTTGAAATTGGTGAAAAAAGTGGGTGCGAAAGAATATATATGATCATTGTTGTCTGAATTCACTTTATTTTAAACATTATGAGGATTTTCGTCGGGATTTCCATTGTTGTTGGGATTCGCATTATCGTTGAGATTCCTATTGTCGTCAGGATTAGAATTAATTTAAGAGTAAAATTTGATAGTGAGAGGGTCTATTGTTAAAATTGGTGAAAAAAGGGGGAGCGAAAGAAATAAATGTTACTCCCTCCGTCCCTAAATTATCGTCTTCCTTTCCTTTTTCGTCCGTCCCAAAATAATTGTCCAGTTTGAAACTTACCTTTTTAGAACATCTCTTTGACCACTTTACCCTTACTTTTTCACTATATTTTAATTATGGGTCACATACACATGAGATTTAAAGGAAACTACACATTAAACTAATATAAATAATCAAATCAATTGTTTTTTCTTAAACTGTGCGCCAGGTCAAGCAGGACGATTATTAAGGGACGGAGGGAGTATTTTTTACATAAGGGTAATATGGTAATTTGGCTTTTAAGTGGGTGTGACGTTTAGTATTTTTAGGATACAACATTTAGGGTGTACGTATTTTTATTAACGGATAAAATACTAATTTTATAGTATTATCCCTAAAATACCCCTCTTACAAAATCTCAACCAACATCACCAATGTCGCCTTGCCCAATGCTCTCAAATCGCTCGACTTTGGAAGCCATTTTAGTAAAATTTACGGTCAGGTTGGAGAAAGTAAAATGTCTCTTCCAATATTGACAACTGAATCATGACCGTACGCTAAATGGAATCTGGGTCGGCGTCTCGTTCATGCGACGATGTGCTATCCTTTCTTTATCTTCTTTAACTTTCCTCTTCTTTTTTCCTTCCGACTAGAGCGATGAACTGGTCTTCTTGGATATAAGAGTCAATCTTTCTTAAGCCTATCTTCTATATGCTAGTTACTCGGTATAGCTAGCGGATGTTCCAAAATTTCCCGACTAGAATATCTCTATTTTTTTGTTACGCATTTAAAGATTCTAAATTGTTCAATAAAACGTTCGACACAAATTTTGAGTGTCAATACCAGTGTTCTAAAACTCCCCGCCTAGCTCCGCCTAGGCGCTAGACCCCTCTCCACCGCCTAATTGACCAAGTCTATATATACACCAAACCTTGCTGACCTTAATTTATTTTTGTAGCTTTGATTTTGTGACATGTACATCTTGATGCCAGTGTTTGGCATAAGAGTTTCTGGATTAATTTGGTACTGCATAATACTGTCAAATGCATCCTGATGTCAGGGCTTGGCATCATAGTTTCTTGATTAATTTTGGTCCTCCAAAATACTGTCAAATGCATCCTGATGCCAGGGCTTGGCGCTTGGCATCAGAGTTTCTGGATTGATTTTGGTGCGCATATTCTTTGTCAAATGCATCCCGATGTCGTCTTGGCATCGAGTTTCGTATTGATTTGTTCTGCATAATGTCTTTGTCAAATGCATCCTGATGCCAGGTCTTGGCATCAGAGTTTAGACAATTGCTCAATTGTGAATGATAGATATGTGAAAGTATTGGTAAACTATGAGATAGCAGATGTAATTCATTTTGGTATGAAAGTCAAATGAATTTCATTTTAAGTTTGGGTTTGGGTGAAAGAATGAAATTTGCTATTTTTGCACACTAATTGTATGATTAAATTGATCTTAAGAGTAGTTTTGTTATGCTATAAGCTGGATGCTGTCAGGCATCCTACTTGAAACTCCTTCTATACTTCTGTCTAATGGGTTCATAAGCATTGCATACTTATGCATTGTTAAGGAAGAATATAGACTTTTGTATATGTTTCATTGTGATAAAAAATATAATGCCTTGCGATTGAGATTGAGGCTTTAAGACTAGAAATATATTATTGGGGAACATTTTCCTAAGTGATAGATTTATTTTGAATTGTCCAAAGTGTGTATATCTTCACTTTCACCTTTCTCCTTGATCATAAATGATTTTGTTTCCTTATGTAACAGTTGAGCAAGCAAGAGGATCTCATTGTTAATGGAGTCCAGTGTTATGATTTTCTGAAATTAGGGGAGAGACAATTGTGAAAAGGGTTCTGACGTATGGTTTTGAGTTTTCGATTCTTTGTTATCAATTACAAGCAAATACTCTGTTAATGTTGAAACTTTGAGATTGAGATATTCTCTTGGACCTCATCAGAATTGTATTTTATCAAATGATGAAGATTTTTTGAATATGTTGGTGCTGGGTAAAATTCTAAGCATTTATGTTATTTCAGTAGATGTTATTGATGTTTTTGGTGAAATTGTTGATGGTGTAGAGAATGATTTGGGGTCAAAGGGTGATTTTGGTCTTTCTAGGAGTAGTTTGGATGCTTCTTCTTCTCATAATAGTAAATCTGTTGATGTTGGTTTTGCTGAAATTGATAATGAAAGTTATCCTGCTTATGATTTTTTTCCTGTTCCATCTTCCAGTAATTTGTTATCAGTTGGTTGGGAAGAGATTATCACCGGATCTGGACAAATATTTAAAGGTGGCATGAGAAAGTTTCGTATTGAACTTATGAAATATTCTATGAAACTTGGATTTGAATATGTTTTTGCTAGGAATGAGAGTAAGAGGGCTACTGTTGTTTGTGGTAATAAATTCATTGATAACTGTGATTGGTTCATCAAGTGTGTTGTTTCTAGTGTTGATAATTATATAATTATAAAGAAGTGTAATCTTACACACAGTTGCAAAGTTTCTTTTATTGATGGAGTTAAGAAATCAAAAAGGATGGGTTATAATATAATTGCAGATTTTATTTGTGATAATGTTCAGAGTCAGCCAAATTATTCTGCAAAGGATGTAATTGAATATGTTAGGATCCATTATGGGGTTGAGATATCATATATGACAGCATGGAGAAGTGTTGAGGTTGCTCGTAATAAGGTATTTGGTAGTTTGATGAATCGTTTGATGAGTTGCGGTGGTATGTTGAAGCTTTGAAGAAGAAGTAATTAGAAAGGCCGGTTTGGCGTTTATTGAATCGATTCCATTTCAAAATGTTTCACCGGTTATTCATATGTTTTCGTGCATGTTTGGATGGTTTTAATTATTGTCGGCCTATATTGTTTGTAGACGGGACATTTATGAAATCTCGATGTACGTCAACTCTCTTATTGGCCACGGCGAAGGATGGTAATCAAGGTAAGTTGTACGTGACACTTATATTGGTTTGTGTTTTCTATGTGTTTTGATGTCAAAGTTGTTGTTTTACTAATTTGAATATTTCATTTTGTTTTTATATGGGACTATTTCCATTTGCCTTTCTTGTTGTAAGTTGAAAATTATGATAGTGGCATTGGTTTCTTTGAAAGTAAAGAAGCGATTAATGGTCGTGATAATGCTTATGTATCGGTCGAATGTTGGGTTGATGCAAGATTCGGATGTTTTTGGTAGTTCTAAGCATTTTTTTGTTTGGTTCATCTTTGTCGTAATTTGAAAGATATGTGTGGTGGCAAGCGTTCTTCCTTTACAGAATATTTGTTTAAATTTAAAGAATGTGCTTATCGCTCTGATTGAGTTGTTTGAAAGAAGCTTGAGGTATTTAAAAGGAGTTGGTGGACAGATTGCCTTAGATTTTTT